>JAFEMH010001329.1:0-493332 GCA_022495995.1 Adenophora triphylla var. japonica
TAAAATAGATTTTTTTAGAAAACAATTTTGAAATAATTAAAAGAAATGTTTATTTATTGTTTTAGCGATAAATATGCTAGTATAATCCAAAAAAATCTGCTTGTAAATTTTCAAACATAATTATTTATCCCAGCTTTTTAAAAATTCTTTCTTACTCTTTTTGTTTACCAATTTTTTTATTTATAAAAAGTTAATATAAGCCACACTAATTGAAACTTTATAATACTCTTTAAGAAGATGATTTATATAAAACACTAAAATCTCAGAGTTTTTATATTATTATTTAATTTAGGAGGTTATTAATGAAAAAATATTATTGATAATGAAAACAAATTTTATGTAAAAAAAAATGGCTAAATAAGATTTCAAACTATTTTTTTAATTAACAGTACTATAACTATTATTTAAAAATCACTAAGTTTGAAGAAACAATGGCAGAAGGAAAAATGTTCTTATAAAAACAAAGAAGAATTTAAGAAAATATAATTTTGAAAACAAAAATTTCAACAAAAATATATCATCACATTAATTTTAATAATTGTCCAGTTCCTAAACATAATCAATAACTTCTTTGTTTTAAAAAATACTCTTTAATTAAGAAAAATAGATAAAAATATCCAAAAAATGTTATTGTTGCTTACATAATCAATATATTAAGAAAAACTTATTCAGATTCATATATATGTTTGTTCGAAGCACACTCACCAAATCCACACTTCAGCATTAAAGTTTCACTTATTTTGAGCGTCCCACTTTGCGTCACACTTTCCTAAAAAGGAAATTTTTTAATACTTGCTATTCTTGGGACCCACTTGACATGCTCTGTGTAACACTTTTCAAATTCACTATTCTCTCAGCTCAGTTCTCTCTCCAACTCCCTTCAGCGCCCTACTTCAATACCATTTCATTCCTTTATTTTTACAATTCACCGGCTTCTGATAAAGGAGTAATATTTTTTCAGTTGGAGGAGTATATTTTATTTATCCTTACAAATAATTCAAAGTAGCACTTTCATCAAAATAGATACAAATTATTTGATTGAACTTTAATAAAAAAGTTTCAAAAGTTTGAATTATTTTTGAAGGCAGATAACCACCATGATGGTGACCCCAACGTCTGACTAGGAAACTGGGGCCAAACTGGCCCGCCTTGGACTCCAACTATGAAGTATAAGATGGATCCTTGGGTCATGGCAGCGTCAAGAACATGATTAGCGTCCCGTCGTTATTAGGCAGGCTGTGAGGCCCGTCCAAGCGGACGAGCTATTGTATCGGTAGGGAAGGGTTTGACTTATAACTCGTTAGTACTCCAAAGAGAGATGATAAATGAGAGGTAAACCATCTGCGGCGAGTCTTCCCTCAGCGCGAGACCCGAGCGCTCGTCGGCGTCACAGTGGCTGAGAGCGACAGAAACACTCTCTCGTCGAGTGCCTCTCGAAAGAGGCCAGTGACCCAGTGGGCTGTCTGACTCCGGGTCGTCTCCTCTTATTAAGCTTCCTCGACAAGCTTGGTTAATTATAGCTAATTTGGGATAATGTCGAGACTGCTACTGAGTGCACTAGTTACACGTCTGCATTCATGCAATAATAATAGCAAACAAAAAGGCGTGCGGAGTTGACTTTCCTCATAAGGTAAACTGCTTATCGGATGTCGGGTGTTGCGGTGTCCTTACATGTGAGACGGACCAATACGGAATTCGCGACACGTGTATGCACTTTAGGAGATGGAGGGCGATCCCACGGTGGCATCAAATCCAATCAGCGGATTACGAGGTGAAAACCTGCCCATGCCGCCTTTCCAATTATAAATAAGAGAGTAATATAAATGGAAAAAAGGTAATGCACTTCTTGCATATTTCCATACCCCTTGCGCACTGCTCCATGATATTTAAGCACCATATTTCAGGATTCCTAATCTCTTGCTCTCACCTTGGAGGAAGCTTGGGAAGACCCCAGCGCGGTTTCACCCTTTATTTCTTGTCTTTGTGCGAGATCAGAACTAAGCTTTCCAATCATTGGGTGGACCACAAGCCCGAAGCTTTGCACGCTTTTCTGCGCGATTCAGATTGGTTCCATTGCCGGGAAGCGTGTTAGTGATCCTATGGGCTCTGAAATACGGCGAAGCGATTTGGAAAAATGGTGTGGAGTAATTCGTTGCCATGCAGCCGATAAATCAACCAGGAGATGAGGGCGTACACACCTCGGCCCAAAGAAAATCCTAGGCCGCCTCGCGCACCTAGGAACCCTAACTTAAGGGTTACCGGAGTCGCGAGGGATGGTTGATGGTACGAGTCTTCAAGCTTGGCTAGAAGAAGAGAAAAGGGGCTTCTTTGGCTTTGAGCGCAGAGGAGACCTCCGCTAGAAAGGAGGCTGAGAGTGCAAGGTATACGGGAGGTCCCTGCAACCCTAATCTCGACGGAAGCGGCTTTCCTCGTCGAGAGAGCTAACGCCCTCGGGGAGTTCTTGCAAATCCGGGGGCGAGCTAATCCATATGGCCGCTCCTCAAGCTCCCGGGCATCCCATCAAACAATCTCGTCGGGAAGGAGGAGAAGGAACCGAGAGAGAAGAATCTTTGAGTCGTCGTGAAGGTACCATTGGAAGCGAGCGAGTTGTGCCCCAGAAGCTTGACCTAAAGGAACACATCAATGAAAGACGGAGCGAGGAGGCAGGAATCACGGCGGCGACGAGGCGAGGTAGCGAGCCTCGCAGGGAGCTCGTCGTCGAAAATCTTGAAGCTATCGGGAATCAAGTCGTCCGGGGTCGTCTCGAGACTCCGTCATTAAGAAATGAACAGGCGCAGGAGGCAGAGAGAACTCGATCTCCGCGTCATGAACGAGAGGCTTCCAGATCTTATAGGTCGTCTCCACCTCCCGGCTATAGGGGGCGATCCATCTCGCGGCGGCTGCCCCAGCGAAGCGACGGTCTATCCGGTGCAGGGGCCCCGTCAAAATAGGATCCCCAGTGGCACGGCGAGAGAGGTAGACATGAGAGAATTTTGAGGTTGAAGCGTCAAGTGGAAGAGTTGAGGAACAAAAGGAATAAAGTGGACGGCGGCGACTACGATGGCGACGAGGCGGCACTATGAATCCACTTGCTCCTGGATGTTGGAAAGCTGGACCCCAGAACCCGGAGCTTTAAACTACCCGACCTTAAGCGATCTGGCAGCTCTACCGGTGCCATGGACACATACTACACCTTGAGGCACGGATATGCGTGGTGGCAAAAGCTTCCAGCCGCGACGGCGTCGTGTGCGAGGCTCTGTAGCACGTTGGTCGGCTACGCTTTGAGGTGGTTTAGAGGCCTACGAAAGGGAGTATTGAATCTTGAAACGAGATGAAGAAGTTTTTAGGAAGGTTTGCTACGGCGGGAGAGCGTCGTAAGACGGTCAGCGACCTCGGCAGCATATCCCGAGGAACTGCGAAAGCTCGATGAACTACTGCCCGAAGAGGTTTAAGAAATTGGTAGATCAAATTGATGAGGATCTAGCAGATAGAGAAATAATAAATTGCTTCGAGACGTGGCGTCCTTTCCTCTACCACGGACTACGAGCTCCCAAGTCCACCCGGCCAAGTCTCGCAGACCTCTACATGCTGGCGTGCGCGTCGCCAGGCCACAGAAGAAAGAAAGTTACAAAGAGAGGAAAGTACGTGGACGAGACGACGAAGTCAAAAAGGATAAGGGGCGGAGAAAAAGGAAAGAACAAAGTGAAAGCGGAAAAAAGTTCCGGAGTCGTGCAGCTCCACTTACCGTTTCGAAGCGAAATTTTGAGCGGCGTTGATTTCGGCCGGCCCAGAAGATGAACCACTAACGGGAAGGGAAAGAAGAACATGAACAAGTATTGTGAATACCGCGGGGACAAGGGCACGACACCGAGGAATGTTTTAGTTTGAAAAAGATCATTGAAGATGGATCGGCAGGGCGGCCCCGGAGGAATATATAAGGAAGGACCGTCAGTGGCTTGGCCGGATTGCTAACGACGACGCGCCCCGGAAGGAACCCAAGAATGGTCTGGTGATCTACGAGAGACGAGCAAGAACCGGATTAAGAGCGCCATCTACCATTTAAAGAAGGCCCCGCGTCCCCGAAATCGAAATTCCAAGCAGCGTCATAAGTTTCTTTCCTACGAGCTTCCGGCCCGACCCATTAGCTTCGTCAGCAAACCTTAGTCATACCTGGTTTCATTGATAATTGTGAGTCACGGAGAATCTTGATTGATCTTGGAGCGACGAGGATATCTTATTTTACAATGTCTACCAGCGAATGGAGTCTACACGACGGTCCTTTAAGTCCTTACTTAGGTCGTCTAGAGGATTCGCGATCATCGGGTAGATGCGAAAGGCCAAATTAGCCTCTCGGTTGATATCGGAGAACACCCCTTGAGAACAATCAAGGCCGTAACCTTCATGGTGATCGGCGTCGTCGGTGATTATCATGCCGTCCTTGGCCGGCGGGTCGATCCGCTTTGGGGATCGTCGCCTCGGTTCCCCATCAGCGAGTTAAATTTCCTTCACGTCTGCAGAGAGTCGGATGTGTGTTGGGGGCGGCCCCCGAGAATTCCTAGAGCACGTGCTAAAGGCGAAAACGGACTATCGAAATCGGCTTGACCCAAATCCACAATGTGAAGCTCTCAAAATCCATCAAAGAAACGACGACCTCGTACGCAATGTCTCAGCGATCGAAGTGCGTCGAAGATCCGAGAAATTTTGGACGAAGTATTCTTGAGCGACAAGGCTGCGAAACCTGACCTTTGGCCGCCCGAGAATCGGGGGCCGACTGGATAAGGCGATTGACGACGAGTGCGGATCGACACCGAAGCGAGAAGGAAAATTAAGGAGATCGTCATTGGAGTCCATGGATTTTAGGGACGACGCCCCAGAGATGAAGCCGACGGAGCGAGCTACTCGAACTAGTCATCACACGGATTATCCGAGCGAGAAAATAAAAGCGGGGTCTCGGTTGTGCGGCGCGAGGAGAGGGAAGAGATAATCTCCCTACTCAAACGAAAACCTCGACGTTTTCGCTTGGAAGTAGAAGATATGAAAGGCATTAGAGAAGACGTGGCGGTTCGCGAGGCTTGGGGTGAATCCTACTATGAAATTCGGAAGCGAAGGTGTCGTGTTTTTCAGGCGAAAGGAGATTGCCATAAAGCAGAGATTGAGAAATTGCTAAGTGCTTTGGAATCATCGTGAGCAGTTGGGTTCACGACACAGTTGCTTGATGTGGTTCTTGTGAAGAAACCTAATGGGAAGTGGAGATTGTGTGTTGACTTTGCTTGATACGAGCATGGCGTGTCCCGAGGACTGATTATCCCTTGCAGAATCGACAAGCTCGTCGATTACGTAGCGGCCATACTACTGCGAGCTTTCTTGATGCCTACTCGGCTATCACCAAATCAAGATGGGCGAGGAGGACATTCAGCTTGACTTTTCGGGCGGCGGGGGAACTTACGTTTATACGAAGATGCCTTTTGGGCTTAAAAACGCCGGTGCCACTTACGAAAGGATGATAAATAAGGTGTTCGAGGAACGGATCGGCGACAATGCGGGCGTACGTTGATGATATGGTCGTCAAATCAAAAAGAGGAAGCACGTCGACGACCTAGAACAAACATTCACCGACTACGAGCGATGACATGGTCCTCGGCCGGCTAAATGCGTTTTCGGAGTTCTTTGCGGGGAAGTTCTAGGATTTATGCTCTCTCGGCGGGGGATCGAAGCCAATCTGAAAATCAAGGCTTTGATGGATATGGCCGAACCTACGAGCATCGAGGAGGTTCGGCGCCTAAATGGACGAGTAAGCGGCCTTAGGTCGTTTATTGCCAAATCTGGCTGAGAGATCCTCCCGTTTTTAAAGCTCTCCGAGGTGCAAGGACTTCAAATGGACGGACGAGATGTTCCCGATCGTTCAAGCGGTTGAAAGAATATCTTGGCTCTCCGCACTCCTCAAGCCCATAGCGGGGAAGACCTTTACGTTTATCTCTCGGCGAGTGATAAGGCCGTCGCCGCCGTATTGGTCGAGGGAGGAAGGAGGAACTCGGAAGGCCGGTTTATTACGTCGGTAAAGCTTTGTCGGATGTTGAAACCCGTTACTTTAACGCGGAAAAGATCGCTTACGCTACTCGTCATTCTGACACGAAAGCTACGAGCATACTTCTCCAGCTCATCCCATCGTCGTATATACTGAAATGCCCCAGCTGCGCAAAATCTTGCACCGTCTGAAAGCTCACGAGTCGTCTTCTCAGCTGGAGTATTGAGGCGGCGAGTTCGATATAGAGTATAGGACGAGGAAGACCTGCAAGCTTCAATCATTGGCGGAACTTCTGGTTGAAACGTCATTCACCATCGGCGACGATCAAAGGAAGCCACGGCCTGAGCGAAGAAGGAGGTCGGCTGAACGACAAGCGGAGTTAGTCTTGCCGTAGGATGTTGGAAAATCTTTTCGGACGGGTCGACGGCAAGAATGCGAGCGGAGCGGGGATCGTTCTTGTTGAGCCGAGCGGGGCAGATTTTGAAGAAGTTTTGAGGTTCAAATTTCAAGCATCAAACAACCGGGCCGAGTACGAGGCACTCGTAGCGGCCATTGAATATGCAAAGTGTTTTGGAGCTACAAAATTGCGGCTTATTGTGATTCTCGGGAATTGATCGTGAACCAAGTGAGAGGAGATTATCAAGTCGTCGATTCCACCACTTTACGAAGTACCACTTTGTTGGTCGGAGAATTGATATAAGGTTTAGAATTTTGGGCCATACGGAGAATCGCTCGAGAAAACAACGAGCACGCAGGCCTACTTTCAAAGCTAGCTACGGACCCGGCTCCACGAGGACGAGCATGGCCGTCGCTTGGCCTATTTAGATCGGCCCGGCTTATGAACGGGTGAAGATCCTGCACGTCGGAGGCGGCCCAAAATGTTGGATCGACGAACTAAAGGCATTCATTGAACAAGAGGAGTTGCCCGACGGACGAGGTCTCGGCGAGACGAATAAAGAGGAAGTCGGCCATTTACGGTCGTCGAGGAGAGCTCTACGAGACGATCCATTACCCGGCCATTCTTTGAAGTGCGTTCATCCGGACAAGGTCGTTCAATTCTTTGTTTGAAGTGCATCAAGGAGAATGTGGAGGCCATCACAGGGCCGTACATTGGGCGATAAAATCATAACCGTGGGATACTCTTGGCCCCGCCTTCGTGAAGACGCTAAACAATTTGTGAAAAAGTGTGACACACTTGACGTTTCGCCGACCTCCCAGCCCCTCTGGCCCGAGCAAACCACTGTCTTATGTTGCTGGCCGTTTGATATGTGGGGTGTTGATACGATTGGGCCTTTTCCGCCGAGGAGGAGTCAAATATGTGATCGTAGCGGTTGATTACTTTTGAAAGTGGGTGGAGGCGAGGCCTTGAACAAGATTGCGAAAACAACGCCACTAGCTTCATTCATGACTCGATATGGTGTCGCTTCGGAATCCCAAGGGTGATCGTTTCGAACTGACGGCCTACGGTTTTCAAGAAAATTCGGCGGGAATTGAACGGGATGGGCGTCGAAACACTCAGTCGTCAGTCGCTACCCCAGCTGAGAGCGGCCTGAGCGACCCGATAAACTCGTCTTATCGCCTTGTGCAAAAATGCGGAAGGAAGAGATACAAGATGGTTGGACGGACTACCTCGGCTCTGCAGGGGCTGTCATGACCACCGGAGGCCTACGGGAAACCCATTTGCTTTGGCTTATGGCTCGAGGCCATGGCCCCCGCCAGAACCATTGTTGCCAGAAGCGGACCAGGGTTGCTTTGTACGAGGTAGAAAAGAACATCCACAGCGACAAGTCGATCTGGACCTCGTAGACGAACGGAGATTGGATGCCCGATTAAGGATGGAGAACTACAAAAAAGAAAACGAGGCTTATCACGACAAGAAGGTGAAGAGAAGGTTCTTTAAGGTCGGTGACCATGTACTAAGAAAGATTGAAGCAACGGGACTCAAAGCCCGTCAAAACAAACTCTCCCCGATTGGGAAGGACCGTACATTGTCACAAGTGTGGTCGGAGAGGGAACCTATCGCCTTGCCTGGCCGAGCGGTGAAAGTCTCGAAGCATCCGTGGCACGCCGACCACTAATGAAATACTACTTTTGAGGTCGTCGACAACATCCAGCGCCCTTAGGGCACCTACCTTGTGGTTCCTTATGTAATTTTGTGAAATTTGAAGTTTTTGGGAAATTGTAAGGGATACTTATAAATCCCGGTAGCTCGTTTTTTTACTAGAAAGTTATTTATGAAAGATCGTCGCTTTGTTGATTTTCTACGACACAAATTCTAGCACTTTAACCAAGTATAAAGGTTAGACGAAGCCAGACTTCGTCGAATACATCTACTTTAACCAAGTATAAAGGTTAGACGAAGCCAGACTTCGTCGATCGCTATAACGGTATAGATGACTCGTCTATAGAACTTTGTCTACGAACAAAAATCTATTGACCTTCATACTATTCCTACGAGCCATTGAGAAGTTGAGAAAATACAAGTTTGAACAAAGGTCGACCATATTAGGACGAACCAAGTTACAGTCATAAAACGACGACTACTCGCTTGTCCTCAAACTTACTGCGTCCGATAGGTTATCAGCATGCTATCTATGTTAACCTGAGTTAACAAAGCGAGAAAACAAAGGCGTTGAATAACTTAAAACATGAAACAAACATTGTACGACCCCCTCTAAACAACGAGGAAACGGGTCGGCTACATTACAAACATTAAAAATTGTCTTGAAATAATTGTTTGGAACCACCACCAAACGTCAACATTGTTTTGAGACATTACAAACGATCTCCTAAAAATCAAATGATCAGCGAGTCAACACCCCAACATCGAGACGGAGCTGCATCGAGTGCAGGGCATCCTCGACGAAATGTTTGAAATAGGCGTCGAAATTCTTAGGATCGACTACGGGAGGCAGAAGCCACTCGTCCCTCCCGGCCTTCTCGTCGTCTTCTCTTATAATGAGTAAGTCGTTGTCATTGAAGAGGCTGAAGGATGAACTAGGCGAGCTTCTTCGTCATATGGCAATTCGGTGCGAAAGGTCGGCCGGCTTCCTCGTAGACAAAGACCACTTAGTTTCGGATCGGCAAGAATCCTCAGGGCTAAATGTTTGGCTCCATCTGGAAGAAGCAGCGGCCTTATCGGCGACGATCTTGGAGAATTCACCACCTCTTTTGAATTGTTCCACGGCATCGACTTTGCATCGGCCAAAGCGGCTTGATTATCTGCCCTCATTGATTCAATTTGACTCAGAGAGCACTCGTAGTCGGTTGTCGGTTGATCACTTTACCTGCGGCTCGAAGGGCGATCGTTAAAATCTTGCCATCTTCTGCGAGCTTGGCCTTCTCGGCTTTCGCCGCCTCCACCTCCTTCAAAATCCCATTCTTTTGAGTCATCAGCGACTCATGGCGACGGTGAGCGTGATGTTTTCTTCGGCTTCCTTGACTTCTTCTCAGCCTCTTCCTTGGCTCAAACGGACAAAATCATTTGCTCATTTTCCTTCATCTCGGCGTCGTAGCAAGCCTTGAAGTCCGCCGTCATTGCCTCCATCATCGGCGTCATCTGCTGAACGAAGGATTATCATTTTCCCAAGTATAAAATGACGAGGTAAACAAAAAAAAAAAAAAAGGGGCAACTAAATTACCTCAGTGCGCATCGGCCCAGAAGCGGCGTGATAGGTCGTCGGACTCATCTTAGCCTTCCTCATTTGGCCTACAAGATCGGCATCCTTACCCCTCTTAGTCAAGGCCGTCCCCGAAGAAGAAGCGGGACCACTTCTTGCCAAGCAAGGAACCCCAGTTATACGAGGAACCTTACCCGAACTTGGTAGCCGTAGCCGGGGCAGCCTTTTCTGCAGTAAGCACTTGGAGAAGACGAACCGGGAGCTTCGGTTTGAGGAGTTGATAGGTCGGAGGGACTCTTTGGGGATTCGTTGTCGAAATTTCTCACTCCTTTTGCCTTTCTCTCTCCCAGAGCCAGCAGAGTGACTTTTTCTCTTCCTGGAGACGTGGCTCCCTCCTTCGACGACCTCATGATTGGAATCAGAACTTCCTACGTCCTCAGGGTTAACGTGCTCACCCTCGACGACGATCACTTGATCCCTCGGCATTGGCGGCGGCGGCGCAGTTCAACTCCAACCTCTTTCTCCAGCCCGTCGACCACAGATTGACGACCTCTAGTGTTTAGGCCTCCAGCGACGACCTCTTTTTCAATTAGAGGAATGGCACCTGCAGGTTGATCCTTAGGAAGCTCGTCATTCCTCTTTGCACGATTTTCTGCCAGGCCGCGAGATGGCATTGGACGTCGCCCTATCTTTCCTGGCCTTGGTTCGCACGGCGGGTCGATTGCTTCACTCATGTTCGCAACTTTCTTCTTAATGAAATTTGGATATCCTTTTCCGGAGAGAAGCTGCCCGAAGTAAAAAATGAAAAAAGTTCGGTCATACACGACGAGACATATAGGCATATTATCAAAATAAATAGACGAGTGTTGAGAACCCGACCCCAGAGACATCTCAAGGTTTTCACAAAGCTCTTACGGATGGTCGAGGCGGGCCCAGGCGCAGTTAATACGGTTGTCGTCCCAGCTGTAAGTCGTCGTGAGCGACCCAAGCTGGATAACGGGGGTCTAGGTCTATCTTCGCTAAGGGATCGGGGCCGCTTCGACGGCTTACTCATAATGCGGCCCTTACATGTACCTCCGGTGAGAAGCCTCGATGTTCTCAGCCGCCGCCCGTCCATGGCTCAGCCGAGATCGTCGATCTTTCCTTTCGGCTCGTCGGCCCGCGGAGCTTGAAATACACGATCGTCGGTAACAAAATCACGATTCTCGGGCCATGGAAATTGCCATCCCAACCGGCTCTCCACCAAGATCATGTGTTTGTCCCAGTAGTACACTTTATTTTGGGTATCTAGAAACAAACCACAGACATTTCGGATGCACGACACGCTTACGATGGACTTCCCATTCTTCATAGATCGTTTGGTCAGATAATGCGACGGAATACCTTGTTCTGCGTGGCTCGTAGCCAAGGAATCTACAAACGACGATGAAGCATGATAGAACCTAGCAGTGTTGCCTTGCTTCAGACTCCGTCGGCATGACCCGAGAATCTTCAAGAAACTTCGTTGATAAAGGGATCTAAGGGCAACCTCGACCCAAGCTCGAGCGCTTATAGAAGAAAGCAACTTTCTTCTTCTTCGGTGAAAGAGTTTGTCTACGAGGCTCGCTAGTCCTGCAGAAGTAAGATACTCGGAAACTTGTAGTTGTTGGCATGCACTCGAACGAGCTTCGAAGGGAATCTATGAACGGCTTGGCTACGTCTCCCTTTGTCGCGGCCACGATCTTGGTGATTGCCCGATCCCGAGGGCACCGCCCCGAAGTCTCGTTCATTGCTTCCTACTGCACACAAATGCGCTGATGTGGAAGGCGTCGACAATTCTAGTATTTCCTGCACTCGTGCGGCTTCGTTTACTTCTTGAACCGGTTGATCGGGGCGTCCGTCGTGATCCGTGTCTACAAAACAAGGAAAGACAGAAGGGAATCGGTCCTAACATTTTCGGACGACGACCTATCTACTGGCAATCTAGATTCCCCTACAACCAAGTTCCTAGATGAATCACGACGGGACAATGAATAGTTGGTTTGTATATGATTTGGGAGGTCGTTCATAGATCTAAAAGGCGTTACTCTTGGGTCACCTTCCTCAAAATTCCCAAGAACCTCACCATTGGAAACCACTGAGGCTCATTTTCAAAGTCCAAACTTTGTCGGGAATGGATGAACACTCAACCGGGAATCTCTCTCCAAACACCATGGCACACTTGTATACCCGTTGATTCGGCCCAAACCAAACTTGACACCCTCTCGAAGCTCACCGTTAAGGTCCCATTGAGCAAAACCCCAAAGCAAAAACCCGGAAATGAAGAATGATGAAGAAAATTACTGTTTACGGGTTCGAGGATGGGTTTTCCGATGAGTTCGCCGGTGGGAGATCAAAGAAGTTTCGATCCAAGCTGCGGGGTTGTCAGCGGTGGTGAAGCTTGAGCAACCAGTGTCGCCGGAAAAGTTCGCACAGTTGCCGGAGTTCTTCCTTGCCAGTCGCCGGAAATCGCTCTTGCTCCTTTGCTCTCAATGCTCGAGTTCGTGAAAATTTTGAAATGGAGGAGGGAGGAGGTTTTTATATTTAGAGAAGATGAAGGGTTTATGCCTGGGAAACCCAAACGGCGAAATGATGGGCATTAAATACCCCTCACAACTTCCGAGAAGAATGTCTCATCGCGGGACGCGTGTCAATTAATAGAGAGATCACGGCCGCCCACGTCATCACCACTGACGTCATCATAATTCAAAATTCAAACTGACGGTCGTACGGATATCTTGGAGGGAAAACGACAACTCCTGGCCCGTCGAGACGACCATGAGTTGGGGGCCACTGAACGGAATAATGCGTGATGGGCCGAGCCCAACGTACAACTACGAGCACAGGGGCCCACAGGCCCGCCCTAGGACCCAACTATGAAGTATCAGATCAGATCCTTGGGTCATGGCCCGTCCGACACTGGTTAGCAATCGTCGTTATTGAACGACCAGGCCCATCCAAGCGACGAGCTATTGTATCAGTAAGGAAGGGTTTGACTTATAACTCGTCGTCACTCCAAGGAGAGATCGTCGACAGAGGTAGGCCCACCTAACGACGAGTCTTCCCTCAACGCAGACCAGCACTCGTCCAAGAGAGAGCGTCGTCGGCTGAAGCGACCAACACTCTCTCGTCGAGTCACCTCTCGGAGACGACCCAAGTGGACGTACAGCTCCAGGTCGTCTCCTCTATTAAGCTTCCTCGACAAGCTTGGTTAATTAGCTAATTTGGGATAATGTCAGACCTGCTACAGTGCCTAGTTACACGTGCATTCATACAACCAATAATAACAACAAAAGGCGTGCAGGTTGACTTTCCTCTATAAGGTAAACTACTTATCAGATGTCAGGTGTTGCAGTGTCCTTACATAGACGGACCAATACCGGCGCGACACGTGTACACCTAGGAGATGGAGCTGATCCCACGGCTGGCATCAATCCAATCCAACGGTTCTGGTGAAAACCCTAATACCACCTTTCCAACTATAAATAAGAGAGTAATATCATGGAAAAAGGTAATGCCTTACTGCATATTTCCATACCCACACACTCCGCAGTATTTGCACCATATTTCCAGATCATAATCTTACTCTCACGCCGGAGGGGCTTGCCGGAAGACCCCCGGCGCAGTTTCACCCTTTATTTCTTGTGCTGTGCAGATCCGGAGCTAGCTCAATCATTCGCTGGACACAAGAACTGAGCTTTGCACGCTTTCCTGCGCGATCAATTTTTATATTATTATAAGAATAAAGTATTTTTTTATTTTTTAAAAGCCTCAAAATGCTAGTATTATATAATTTGTATCTAAGATATAATTTTTAAAAGTTATATTAAGTCAAAAATATCATTTTATTAAATGAAATGATTCCATTTCCAAAATAATTGTTCGTCGTGGAGTTTTCATAAGTCTTTTTAAAAAAGAAACAATTATTACTTATTACTGTTACCACACTTCAAAAATTTCATTTTATTAAATGAAAGGATTCCATGTGTTTCTTAATGTAATTTTACTACTGTTTTTTCATATTTCATTTTTAGTTGCAAAATTAAGCATTGACAAAGCAACGATATTTATGAATTTGTGAGGAAAGAGATTTAGGTATCTATATAATATATAAAAGCAGAAATATTTCAAGATCATACAGCTCTCCACGTGGAATTTCAAGTCAGCTCTATGTTCACCAATTATTAGCCGCCATGTGTCAGATTCAATGATGAGTTTTGTTTTAGATTTTGATTTAAAAACAAATTTTAGCTTTTAAATCCAAACAAAATATTTTTAAACGTAATAAATTCAAACTACAGCGGTTCAACTACTTCATTCGAAAGAATGTGATGGTGGTAGAAAGTAGAAACATTGTCTTGGAGCATGCACTGATTTCTCTTATCATTATTCCTCATATTAGATTTTAGATTATTAGATTAGTTTATTTTATTGAATTAAATTTAATTTGTTTAAATTGTATTATTCTCTCCATCCTAAAATGAATGATTTTTTTCAAAATTTATGAATCATTTAAAAAAAAATTAATTTTAATCTAAAAAAAATAATAAACATTCTTTTAATTCATTTTCAAAATTTTAGATTTGTAAAAATATAATAAATTATGAAAAAAAAATTAAATCAAAAAATTTAAAAGAACATTTATTTTGAGACAATAATGGTCATTCAATCTATATAATATATAAAAGTAGAAACATTTCAAGACCATATAGCTCACCACGTGGAATTCAAGTCAGCTCTATATTCACCAATTATTAGCTGCCATGTGTCACATTCAATGAAGAGTTTTATTTTAGATTTTGATTTAAACACAAATTTTATCTTTTAAATTCAAACAAAATATTTTTAAACGTAATAAATTCAAACTACATCGGTTCAACTACTTCATCCGAAAGAATGTGATGGTGGTAGAAAGTAGAAACATTGTCTTGGAGCATGCACTGATTTCTCTTATCATTATCCCCCATATTAAATTTTAGATTATTAGATTAGTTTATTTTATTGGATTAAATTTAATTTTTTTAAATTGTATTATTCTCTCAATCCTAAAATGAATGATTTTTTTCAAAATTTAAGAATCATTTTAAAAAAATTAATTTTAATCTAGAAAAAATAATAAACATTCTTTTAATTCATTTTCAAAATTTTAGATTTGTAAAAATATAGTGAATTATGAAAAAAAAATTAAATCAAAAAATTTAAAAGAACATTTATTTTGAGACAATAATGGTCATTCAATCTATATAATATATAAAAGAAAAAACATTTCAAGACCATACAGCTCTCCACGTGGAATTTCAAGTCAGCTCTATGTTCACCAATTATTAGCCGTCATGTGTCACATTCAATGAAGAGTTTTATTTTAGATTTTGATTTAAACACAAATTTTAGCTTTTAAATCCAAACAAAATATTTTTAAACGTAATAAATTCAAACTACAGCGGTTCAACTACTTCATCCGAAAGAATGTGATGGTGGTAGAAAGTAGAAACTTTGTCTTGGAGCATGCAGTGATTTCTCTTATCATTATCCCCCATATTAGATTTTGGATTATTAGATTAGTTTATTTTATTGGATTAAATTAAATTTATTTAAATTGTATTATTCTATCCATCCTAAAATGAATGATTTTTTTCAAAATTTAAGAATCATTTTAAAAAATTTAATTTTAATCTAAAAAAAATAATAAATATTCTTTTAATTCATTTTCAAAATTTTAGATTTGTAAAAATATAATGAATTATGAAAAAAATTTAAAAGAACATTTATTTTGAGACAATAATGGTCATTCAATCTATATAATATATAAAAGCAGAAACATTTCAAGACCATACAGCTCGCCACTTGGAATTCCAAGTCAGCTCTATGTTCACCAATTATTAGCCGCCACGTGTCACTTTCAATGAAGAATTTTAGTTTAGATTTTGATTTAAACACAAATTTTATCTTTTAAATGCAAACAAAATATTTTTAAACGTAATAAATTCAAACTACAGCGGTTCAACCACTTCATTCGAAAGAATGTGATGGTGGTAGAAAGTAGAAACATTGTCTTGGAGCATGCACTGATTTCTCTTATCATTATCCCCCATATTAGATTTTATATTATTAGATTAGTTTATTTTATTGGATTAAGTTTAATTTGTTTAAATTGTATTATTCTCTCCACCCTAAAATGAATGATTTTTTTCAAAATTTAAGAATCATTTTAAAAAATTTAATTTTAATCTAGAAAAAATAATAAACATTCTTTTAATTCATTTTCAAAATTTTAGATTTGTAAAAATATAATGAATTATGAAAAAAAAAATCAAAAAATTTAAAAGAACATTTATTTTGAGACAATAGTGGTCATTCAATCTATATAATATATAAAAGCAGAAACATTTCAAGACCATACAGCTCGCGACGTGGAATTCCAAGTCAGCTCTATGTTCACCAATTATTAGCCGCCATGTGTCACATTCAATGAAGAGTTTTATTTTAGATTTTGATTTAAACACAAATTTTAGCTTTTAAATCCAAACAAAATATTTTTAAACGCAATAAATTCAAACTACAGCGGTTCAACTACTTCATCCAAAAAAATGTGATGGTGGTAGAAAGTAGAAACATTGTCTTGGAGCATGCACTGATTTCTCTTATCATTATCCCCCATATTAGATTTTAGATTATTAGATTAGTTAATTTTATTGGATTAAATTTAATTTGTTTAAACGGTATTATTCTCTCCATCCTAATTTTACTATGTTGATTTTATAATATTTAATTATTAGATTCATTATGCCCGTCGAGTATCGACGGGTTACTAACTAGTAGTGACTAGTAAAAGAATGAAGTAATACTTTATTTGCATTTAATTAATAGGGGGGAGAATAGAGTGATTAGATTAAGTTAAAGACAATTAATTATTTTTTTGATCAGTTGATTTAAAGCAAAACTAATATTATAGAACTTTTCATGTTTTGAGGGAAAATAAGCTTGTTGAACTGATGTATACACTTCAACATATATATATATAAAGATAGATAGTGAGATTCAATTGTTATTTTTATAACAAAAATTTTATACATACTTATTTCTTTTACTTTACTTTTATATTTACTCCCTCCGTCCGCTTACAAAGTTCACACTTTCTATTTTGGGCGTCCGTTTACAAAGTTCACACTTTGTTTTTTTCCTAAAAAGGAAACTTTAAATCACTATTCTTTCCACTCATTCTCTCTCCTACATTATTTTAATACTCACAAACCATTATAATTTACTATTCCCTCCACTCATTCTCTCTCCTATTTTATTTTTACACTCACAACACTTTCAATATAATACTCTCTCCTTAATTAACGTGTAAACAGTAAGTGTGAACTTACTAGGCGGACGGAGGGAGTATATATTTTTAATTTTTATATAAAGTTAAATTAGGAATCTTATTGTTGTGGTATAGAGGAGGAATAATAGTAGAGCCGTCAATACGGGACGGGACGGGACAAAATTATGTTGTCCCACGACGGGAACGGGACGAAATGGAACGGGACAAAAACGGGACGGGACTAAAATACTCCGTCCCATCCCGTCCCATTTGCGGGACGCGGGATCCCGCGGGACCCATACGGGACCCGTTGACTAGGAGGGATAACGTTGACTAGAAGATATGGATTCTTGTGTGTGACTAGAAAACATGACTCATATTCACCAGTGCTGAAGATAATAGGATAAGCAAAATAAGCAGTATCTTCTTGTAAGAAGTTTTAGTTTTATACTCAGAATATACACATATTTGACTCTTAATCCTGACATGCCCATATACCAGCCGTATTACAACTATAGGCTTTCCTATTTGTACGTAAAAGCGATGTATATACAGTCAATATTATTGAGCTTTTTGCACTGAAGACCACACAAAGGCTTTACTTTAAAATGAACTCTCAGTCTCACCTTCCAGAAAAACGAGGACAAGGGAAATGGAGAAGGAACCAGCGAGCAAATCAAATGAGTTAAGAACGATCTACAAGAAAAAGCTCTGAAACTCTCCACTTCTCACACACAAGAATCCATATCAGAAGAACGAGTGTGAAAAATACAGGAAGATAGAAATGCAAAGTAGTAGCGGTGATAAACATATAATACTTTGTACGGGTCAATACGGGAAAACGGGACGGGACGGAATAAAAATAAGTTGTCCCGCGACGAAAACGGGACAATACGGAACGGGACGAAAACGGGACGGGACTAAAATATTCCGTCCTATCCCGTCCCATTTGTATGGCGGGACGGGACGTCCCGACGGGACTGTCCCAACTTGACGACTCTAAATAATAGTAAATGTCATCAAATGCAAATAGGACAAAACCATTAGTTATTTAGCTGCTAGCAAGTAATCTGCATAAATATTCTCTCCGTCCCAAAAAAAGTTTCACTAATTATTCAAAAGAGTGTCTCATTAGAATAGAAGCTTCATTTTTTCTTTTTTGGCAAAATTTTTTTACTATTTCCTCCACTCATTCTCTCTCCTAATTCACTATTACACTCATAATACTTTTCAAATTTATTATTTCCTCCACTAATTTTCTCTCCTATTTTTAAATTACACTCATAATATTTTTTTTTCTCACCCATTTTTTTAATATTTGTATCCACCCAAAAAGGTGAAGCACTTATTGAGATGGGGGGAGTATTTCTTTTAATCTTTGTTGGATGGCAGAAAACAATTAGACGGGTGAGGTATGGCAGGAAACCTGACGCAAACTGACATGTGGATTGGTTAAGGCCGTTAGAGCATCTATAGTATAAATGGCAAAGAGGATGAACAGTACAATACAATGAACAGTTTCATAAGTCAAATTTTCCATTTTACTCTCATTAAGTTGTTCCTTTTCCATTTTGCCCTTTAAATTTTTTTTTTTTATTTTTTTAAATTAAAAAAAAATGTGTCCTCGGTACACGAGCAAACGTAATTAAAAAAAAAAAAAAAAAAAATGTGTCTTCGAACACAACACAGGCTTTTATTAGTTCATAATATATTATATTGGACCAAGTTGTGTGGGCCCTTGAGTATGGTCCTAAACTATTGTAGGCCATGTAGTAGTGTTGCTTTAATAAGTTTGTAAATCAATTTCAAATTATTTTAAAATTAAAATTTTATTTTAGAAAAAAATGCAAATAAAATCACTTTATCATTTTAGTTTTGCGTGTTTTAACACTAAATAAATATAATTTTTTGTATAGAACACATAAACTAATTTATTTTTGCATATAACACATTAAATCTAACCCCCCCCCCCCTCTTCATTTAGGCTCCCTCCTCCGTGAGCAACGTCCATGGCTCCCTCATCAATTTGGGATAGAGGGAATATTTAGTAAATTAATTTTTAACTTAGTTTATTATTTATAACTTAGTTTATGATTTATAACTTATTAAAATTAATTTTATGTGTTCACTATTTTTTGTTCAAAAAAGATTATACTCCCTTTATAAATGTTGCATTTTTCATTTTGATTTATTAGAAATAAAATAATAAAAGTGACATTTCTAAAAATAGAATAAAACATTTGTTGATCTTTCCAATTTTCCCTTTCGTTAAATAAGCGCCTAAAACATTTATGTAAACTTTGCATACAACACATTAATTGAAATATTTACTCTAGAACAACAACAGAGAGTATTAAAAAATGCAAGAAGTTACCTAATGGGCCTTGGCCCAGTGATACTGGCGTTTGTTTGGTGGCCTCCCGAAGGGGAGGTCACCGGTTCGATTCCTCTAAAGGAGAATCCTTGTGGTTTATGTTCTTATCTTGGGTTTCGACATCTTTAGGAGTCCCCCCGGACACATTCATTCAGTTAAGGAAGCAGCATTGCTGGACTTGCAACCTCAGTGTGGGGAGTTCAACTACCGCGTTGTAGGAGGGCTCCCATGGGGCCAGGAGTATAAGGAGTGCTGTCACCCTGGCTGCTTTGGGCATATCCGCGATTACCTCCGCTAGAACACTGTGGGGCCGGTAGCTAGTGGTCCAGGAATAACCCGGCGAAGCTAGGGAACCTGGGTAACCAAAAAAAAAAATTAAAAAAAATGCAAGAAGTTCTGGAACAGCCAATTTATTGGTGATGTAAGAGTGATGTAAGTGTCATGGAGGAGGGTTCCTTGGGACCAGGAGTATAAAGAGTACTGTCACCCTAATTATCTTGAGCATATTCTGCGATTTACCTCTGTCAGCACTGAAGGGCCAGTTGCTGATTGTTTAGGACTTAGTCTGTCTGACGACGAAGTTGATTATCGATATCGAATAGTTTTGTATGATTAACCCCGTTGATGACGCCACAGCTTTTCGGGGTCAGGAGCGGTTCAAGGATATCTGGCTAGGATATATTTGGTGGTTTTGTGTACCTAGATCACAACACAAACAAGCACCGTTAAGGTCAAAGTTGGATGTTACTCCAACTCAGGCCCTCGGGTGTGAGAGTAAGAATACTGAGTAATAAGGCTTTGAATACCTTTGGAGTGTGTGTGTGTGTTTAGGTTTAGAGAGTAAAAGAGCTTACTCAATTGTATATGGAACTTACCTTGCCCAAGGGGGTAAAGGCCTTCTATTTATAGGCAATGCAATGGTGCCTGTTGAGGTAAGCAATGAGATCGACCCTAGGGGCACTTTGGTATTTGACCGCCTACACGTGTCCAGCCTAATTGGTCCTGTCGGGGAGGGAACATTGGTATCCGGGGGACATAGGCCGAAAGGGACATGAGCCGTGTAGCCGGCTTATTGCATTAAATGGAATAGTAGGCGCTGGGGAGCCGCATTGAATGCGTGATGGGGGAGCCGGCAAGTGGCTGTCGAGCCGGTAAGCTAACTTGCTCAGTAAGGCTTGACATTTAACCGGGAAGCAGCCTATGCCCGCGGTCAACGTTGTGCCCGAGGTCAAAGATATATGACGCGAGCACGGTTGATGCGGGCATGACTCATGCGGGCACAGATCCAACGAGTAGGGTTTCAAGGGTCCTCGACGGGGACGAACCGAGGAGGGACACGGTCTTGACCACAGGGCCTATTTGTCCGCGGTCTTCCTCCAAATGGCGGTCTAGGAACTGCCACGTAACTGGTTCCTTGGACGAGAACGAGCGCGGGCCCGGTCCAATAGATCCGGGCTCATCAATGGCCCCTAGCTCCAAGTGTGATTATTTATGGTCTGAGTGAGGAGCTACTAGAAGCTCGGTCTGCCTCAATTGCTCCTCGCGCGAGCACCAGTGTTAGCGTTTTTCCTTGTTTGTTGCTTGGCCCCGTGGGCGAGGGAACGTTCGGGAGGCACCGGTGAGTGACACGTAGTCCCTTGCATGGCGTGCCTCCCGGTTAACGAGTGGGCCCCTTGGCGTATGAAAAGACGGGTTAGTGGTACGTCGTGGTACGTGTCGGCCATCGAGGGGGTAATAAATGCAAAAGGTATTTAATTTTTCGAATTTTCAAACGTTGGAAACGGTTCATGGTCCGAGGTTGGATTTGTGGGCTAATTAATACGGGTTAACGGGTTAACCCGTATAGGTAGGCCTTATAAATACCAAACCCTTAAACCTCAAACCCTTTTTACCGTTTCCAAACCTTCGAGAGAGCTTTTGAGAGAGAAATCTTCTTTGCGACCTCAGTGCTACTTTGTTTTCCGAATCCACCACTCACTCTTTCTCTCGTAAGTAATTTGTTGGGTGCTTTTTCTTCTTCATCTCCCTCTATTTTTCTTTTCCTTTTACGGGTTTTGAGCAGAAATGACCACTCGAGAGTTTGGACCCCGTCGTCCCATAGAATTAGGAGATGGGAGCACTCCAGATCTGTTCTTGTTTGTAAACGGACGGGGGGATATTTAGGAAGGTAGGCCGTGGGTGGCTTAGATTATCCCTTGAGTGCTTCCAAAAGTATTTACGCGAAAAATCCCAATGGGGGCCTTTGTCCCACCTTGGGTTGTGGGAGGCCAAGGATAAAAGGGTAAAAGGAACGGTGATGTTTTGGTGTTGGGGGATACCGGTAAATTTGAGAAATTTTGTGATGGGGGTTTTGTGCGGGTTTCCCCGAGAGGCTCGGCTCACGAACGCCATCGAACTAGTGAGGAGAGCGATTCGCGTCCCGAAGTAGTTTGTGGCCAGGAAAAGTGTGAAGCGATGGATCTGAACAAACCCGTGATGCGCGGGCACCGCATGGACACGAATGACCCTTTAGATGTTACGCCCATAAGGACCATCTTTCCCCCGTTGTGCCGCGGCCCCTAGGGCGAGGACAATTGAGCCGAGCACGGCGAGGAACTTGACCCCCTTGACTTCGAGGTGGCCCAGGCTGGTGAAGTTGAATCGGAGGTGGCCCACATGCCCGTGGTGACCCACCGGTCTCTTTGGCTCCTCGAGCTCGGAGACCGAAGAAGATGACCACGGAGAGGGGGATAGGAGGGCGGCGGGGACCTCCAAGAAGGCCGGCGAGACCACCAATATAGTGGATGCCTTCGAGAGCTCGACTCCGAGGAGGAGGAGGAAGTGATTGTGGCCCCGCCCGAAACAAAGGCAAGAGGCCGGCTAGGGAGGTGAATCTGGCGTGGCCGTAAGAAGGCCAAGGAGGTGGCCACCATTGACTGGGAGGAGGACATTTATGAGGTTTATAATGTGGACCGCAACGCCTATCGTGTCCGCACCTTAGGGCAATATTCATCGAAGGACAAGGACAAAGCTGCGACCGAGACAGAAATTTCGATGTCCGCGAGGACAATAGGGCTCGCATTTTTTATGGAGCCCGGTTTGAGAACGGATTGAGGCTGCCCCGGACCCCTTCTTCTATTTCTTTCTCGGAGTTCAACTCCCCGCCCGCCCAAGCACTCCGACTCCCAATGCCATCCGGGCCATTTGTCTCCTTCATTTTGTGTGCGGATTCATGGGTTATGAACCTACCATTCTTTGGGCTCTACGCTTACTATCGGAACCAAATTAGCCGCGGCATTCGAGCTGAAGGCTAGGAACTACTCTACCGGGACCTTCTCTCCTCCCTCCAACAAGTTTGACCCGGTGGAACCGAGAGGATATCCTGGTGATCGAGTCTAGATTCGGATGGCCCTTTTCCAAACCTTCACACCTTTGTCCCTATGAAGGTGGCCGCTAGCAAATATCCGGACCCTTCCTCGGCCGATGCAATGCGCCGCCATAGAGGCATCTCCGGCCCTTTACTTGGACGGCGGGGATGAGCCCGTATATGACGTGGGCGCCGTAGTGGAGGATGAGCCCTCATTGATCTACTCGGGGTGGCTCGCTCGCGGGGAGGGCGCCCGCATGCCCCGAGTAGTGATAGAGCCTCGCCGCGACCACGATTGGCGGGTGCACGAACATTACCGGTTCGAGGCGGGCATAAGACACGTATCTTTGGGCGCCGAGTGCGATCCCCGAAATAATTGGTCTCGATTCCTCTATGAAGCTTGTTTGCCAATTTACTTTGTTTTTGATTTTTGAAGCTTGCTTTGCTAACCATTTTTCTTTCCCTCCGAGTAGATCCGGACTGTACAATTTCGATGGCTCCTCCACTAAACGGCTTGCTCAGCGAAGGCCAAGAACATGAAGGCCAACAAAGAAGCGCCACGAAGAGAGCGAGAATGAGATGGGAGGGGTTCCCACAAAAGACAAAACCGTGCACTGTTGCGAGCAGAAAAGCGGGGATCCTGCACTTTGCTCCCGAATCATTCGAAAAGCAGGGAATCTGCCTCCACCTCCCCGGGGTCCTCCACCACCCTTTCTTTGTCAGGGCGTCATCTCCCGGCCGCACTATTGCCTCCGGGCACAACCGGGAGCGATCCAAGAAAGGGCGAGAGAGATGCGGACTGACGCACGGGGAGAGGTCTTCGAAGACCCGGTAAAGTGGGGGATACCCCTAGCCGTAGCCCTCATTCTTTGCCGCTACCTCTCTTTTGCTCCCTCGCCGCGGGGACAATTTGCTCGGTTGCCTATCCGATTTCCTCCTGGCCACCCGCGAGGAGGCATGGGAGAAAAGGAAGCAGTGGGGGCGTGCCCGCCATTCTTTGGGGTAGACCTATATGCCGGTCTGCCCAAAATTCTGCTGTGGGCATTGGGGTGATCAACCGGCTCTTTGCCCACGACTTCTACCACCGGGTGGGTGAGAAGGAGAACCGTCGGCCTTGATGGGGGATATTGGGGTTGCCCTTGCTGAGGTAGGGACCTTTCTTCGGCTTCCTCACTTAGCCTTTGATTTTCCACCTAATTCGACTTTCTTCCTCGCGGGTGGGCAACAAGGCCATGAGGCTCAGGAGACTTGTGACGGACTGTCCGCCGAGATTGCCAACAATACCAAGGACACAGGCGGGCAAACTCCATGGCGGAGCGAGGCCCGGGAGAAGGTGGGTACTACGAGCTCCCTCCTGGATGCCAAGGAAAAGGAGTTCGCGACCGTAGAGTCCGATCTGAAGGGCTTCCGGGAGCGGGTGACCGAGGCGGAGCGAGCCTAGAAAAGGCAAAGGGTCGGCGGAATGAGCTCCGCGGGCACAAGACCAAGCTGGAGCAAAGAAATGAAGAGCTCGCAACCAAGCGGGAGGCTGCGGAGGAGTCGGTCAAACTCCTGGAGGCTAAGGCCGATGAGCTCTCCGAGAAACTGCTACCCTACGCAGTTTGAGCCGGGAGAGGGAGAGGATCTTTGGCCGAGGCTCGCGAAGAAGGCTGTCGAGGAGTATAAGAACTCACCGGTTCACCGCGGAGTGCTTGGCCCGGTATGAGGCGGGTGTCGGACACGAGATCCAGGAACCGCGGCCACGGGCATGTTCTCCGTGCGGCGGTTGGCCGTAATTGGCTCGCTGGTTGCTGCGATGCGGAGTGTGTGCCGGGCATGCGCTAGTTCCTCTGTCCGAGGAAGAGGTCGGGTTTGGATCTCTGCGGCGGCCTCTCTGCCCCGGTGGCGAAGTGGCGCCCTCGGGCGATCTCGGCTGGATGCTCTGCGCTTCGGGGACAACCCTTTATCCTTGGGGATGCCACAGCACGGAGTTCTTCCGGGGGACCGGCCCTTGGAGACCTCTTTCCATCGCGGGCGGCTCCGGCTCCGGCCTGCGAGCCCGTCTACGACCCTATAACGAGATTACGATGACCGTCTTCCTTCCCAACTCCAACTTCGAAGCGGGCACGAGATGGTGCGGCCGGGGAGGCTGCGGATGCGGCAAGGACCAAGCTCCTATAGTTTAGGATTTTTGCTTTTTCTTGTTGTAGTAGAATAGGATCTCTTTTTGTAATAGTGTAGGAATTTGTAAATACTTTCTTAATATAAATAGAAGCATTTTTCTCAACTTGGCTCCTTTATTTTTATCTTAATTGCTTGTCTCGTAGGCTATTTTGAGTAGTTTGGCAATCTTCGAGCATCTTAATACTTGCATTCTTGCCTTACCACTTTTTCCGGCGTTTTTGACTTGCAATTAACTTTATACTCTCCTTACTGCGGGCATCGGCTTAGTAGGCCCTTTGCCCGCATTTTTGAGTTTTCCTAACTCTTTATTCAAAACCCTTAGGTTTTTGTGAGAGTCGACCTTATTCTTCTATGATCGCGTTTGTTTAGCCTTGTGGCAAAGTTAGGGGTCTTGACCCCGGTTGTCTATTTGGCTTTGTTAAACTAGTTTGATCACTCTGCATCCATTTACACTTATTCCCGGCCTTGCGGCTGTGGTGTAAGTCAAAAGTAGCAAGGCAAGCATACTTTCATAGGGCATGCGAGAAGGTGGCCGTGAGGCTATTGTCCGCGCAACGAAAGGTAGGAGCATATTTTAGCATAGAGGCCCTTTAACCCCTGGCATCTGTATCCCCTTATTGGAGGTTCTCACTTATTTGACCACTTTATTCAAAACTCCACTAAGGTTTTCGTGAGGGTCTCGTGGCGATCAGTGAACGGGCTTATATGTAGGCCTTTGTCACATACGGGCGTGCGAGTAACGGCCTAACGAGGTCCTTCGCGCAATTAGTGGAGTCCGGACTTGGTCATTGTCCCAGCCCCAGAGTCCGTAGAGCACGGGCATCATGGCCTTTGTACCTACGTTCATCTATATCCACTTATTCTTGGTGGTGTCACGCGAGCGGGGAGAGTCACTCCCGCGATCACGGTACGGATCGTAATGGATCTTTGTACATATATAGGCATGCGGATCCTTAGATCTTTGCGCATCGGTAAGTAGGAGCTCATATGTTGGCTCTTGAACTCACCGGCATCCGCACGCGGGCATCCACCTTAGCTTTTGAAATTTGGTGGGAATTGATTTTTGCATCAAAATATGCGATAACTTCTCCACTTATATATATATAGTCTATACTCCTTCCAAAAATTACAAAGACTTCAAAAGAAGTATCTCTTAAGGTGGTCGCTATTCCGGGAGTGCTTAAGCTCTTCTCCCTCTTTTAGTCGCAACATATAGGTGCCCTCTTTGACTATCTTTGTGACCTCATATGGACCTTCCCATTTCGGGGACGGCTTGTTGAAACCGGGTTGGGTCCCTTGGACTTCTACGCTTACGAGTACCCAGTCTCCAACTGAAAAACTCCTCTTATTTACTCTTTTATCATGATGCTTCTTCGCTTTTTGTTTGTAGTTCACCATTTTTTCATGTGCCCGCATTCTCTTTCCTTCGAGATCGTCCAGGTCACATCTTCTGTTTGCCTCGTTTTGAGACTCGTCGACGTATGTGACTCATACGAGGGTAGGGCTACCTCAACTGGAGCCATTGCCTCGACCCATACGTGAGCGAGAAGGGAGTTTCTCTGTTGAATTTCTTATCGTGGTGCGGACAACCCATAATGCGATCTGGAGCTCGTCCAACCAACGTCCTCCTCGTCCTTCCAAATTTTTCTTTAAGGCAGTTAGGACTAGCTTGTTCGCAGCCTCAGCTTGACCATTTCCCTGAGGATAGGCAACTGCGGACTTACGGTGTTGCACCTTCATTCTCACACATTCAGCAGTGAATTTTGCGGAGAATTGGGTGCCATTATCTGAAATTATTGCTCGGGGAACCCCAAATCGACAATAGATGTGGTCGTGGACAAAACTGATAGTGTTATCCTCGGAAATAGTGGCCAAGCCCTTTGCTTCCGTCCACTTGGTAAAATAATCCACGGCCACCACAGCATACTTGATGCTTCCTCTAGCAGTTGGAAATGGTCCAATAAGGTCTATCCCCCACGTATCAAACGGCCACGATGGTACTACCAAAGTCTGCTCTGTTGATGGTAGTCTAGGGATGTCCGCAAATCTCTGGCACTTATCACATTTTCTAACATACTCCTGCGCATCCCTTCTCATTGTGGGCCAAAAGAATCCTTGGAATTTGATTTTGTCTGAGAGGGTGCGAGCACCTGGATGTCCGCCACAAACTCCTTCATGAACCTCATAGAGTAAGTTGGTGACCATGTGAGTTTTAACACATCTCAGTAAAGGCTTGGTGAATGATCGCCGAAAAAGCACCCCATCGAGGACGAGGTATTTCGCGGACACCGTTCTGATGGCTCTAGCCTTTACTGGATCCTCGGGGAGGGTTTGCTTCTCGATGTAATCCTTCATTTCATCCACCCAGTCCCTTACTTGATCCTCAATATTGTTTATCTGTATTCGATCTATAGCAGGTCTCTCCGTGAATTCAATCGGCAATTTGTCTCCAACTCACCAATTTCTTGCTCGGTTATTCTTGAGAGGAGGTCGGCTTCCACATTGTCCTCTCTCATGACTTGGTTCGGCTCATAGTAAGTGAAATTTTTGATGAGGGTTTTTGCGAGGTCACGATCTTGAGTTAGTCTTGGGTTGATAGTATCATACTCCCCCTAATTTGATTAACTATGAGCCGAGAGTCACTATTGATCTCAATATTACTGAACTCCCAAGTCTCTTGCCGGTTCCATGCCCGCTATGATCGCTTCATATTCGGCTGATTGTTTGATGCCTCGAACTTGAACCTCAAGGCCCTCATGAATTTCTCCCCGCAGGGTGCACCGAAGTATGCCCGCTCCACCGATTAACTTGCTCGCGGAGCCGTCCACATATAAAGTCCACACCTCTTACGGACGCTCCCTTGGTTGAACAATTTTTGTGCTCGGGCTTTTTGGGTCATCTTCGATTACGCTCGCTTTCTTTTTCCGAGGTCGCCGTCCGCTAATTTGAATGATGATTCTACTACAAAATCAGCTAAGGCCTGCGCTTTGATTGTCCTTCTCGGGGAGTAGGTGATCTGGAACTCCGTGAGCTCTATAGACCAAGCTAGCATTCTCCCCGAGGACTATGGTTTATGTAAAACCTTTCTAAGCGAGGCCTCGGTTAGTACGGTTATAGGATGTGCGAGAAAAGTAGGCTCTTAATTTTCGAGCGGATACAAGCAAGGCGTAAGCTAACTTTTCTATATTAAGATAACGCCCTTCTACGGCGGACGTGCCTTACTTACATAATAATGGTTTTGGGAGTTATTCTCCTCCGCCTTACAAGAACATTTGCTGCTTGCCGGATCGATACTTGACTAAATACAGAAAAAGCTCTTCTCAGACACTGCCGAGTAGAGGTGGTGCCCGAGGTATGTCTTGACTTCTTCAAAAGCCTGATGGCACTCGTGCTCCATGTAAATTCATCGAGCTCTCTTCCCCCTTTGAGAGTTTTGAAGAAGGGAGGCATCTCTCTGCTGACCGCGAGATGAAGCGGCCAAGTGCGGTGATGCGACCATTGAGTTTTTGTACATCCTTCACGCAGCAGGAGGTTTCATGTCTAATAGGGCCTGGATTTTCTCTGGATTAGCCTCTATCCCTCTTTGGTTGACCATGAATCCGAGGAACTTGCCCGCCTTGACCCCGAAAGCGCACTTAAGGGGGTTTAGCTTCATCTTTGTTATGGCGCAAGTTTTTGAAGGTTTCCTCCACATCGAGCTCGTGGGAGTTTTCCTTAGTTTTTATGACCATGTCGTCAATGTAGGCCTCCAGTTTCTGCCTAGTTGGTTTTTAAAGACCGGGTTGACCATGCGGCGATATGTGGCTCCTGCATTTTTAGCCCAAAGTGGCATCATAGTGTAGCGGTATGTCTTGCCCGCAGAATGAAGGCTACGGGCGGACATCTTCGGGAGCCATCTGGATGCGGTGGTAGCCAGGAGTAGGCATCGATGAAGCTTAGAACTACTGTGTCAGGCTATAGAATCCACCAATCCGTCTATGCGAGGAAGAGGGAAGCAATCTTTGGGGCATGCCTTGTTGAGATCGGTGAAATCAACGCACATCCTCCATTTGCCATTGGATTTCTTAACCATGACCACATTGGCCAGCCACTTGGGGTAGGAGATCTCCTTTATTATCCCCGCTTTTAGCAACTTTTCCACCTCTTCCTTGATGGCAATCTCTTTCTCCGGGGAGAAATATCTGGATTTCTGGTGAATGTTTTTGAAGGAGGGGTCATCGTTGATTTTATGGAGGATCACGTCTCTCCGATGCCTTGCATATCTTCCACCCTCCAAGCGAACACATCGCAATTTGCTCTAAGGAACTCAATAAGTATCCTTCTTTCCTCGCTGTGAATTTCCAGCCCAACCTTAACTGTTTGCTCGGGGAAGTGGGGATTGATTACCACCTCCTCGAGCTCGTCGTTAGGTTGAAGGTCGCTGATTTCACGATTGTGCAGGGAGTCAATGACAATAGTTGGGGGGTTGACCTGAGCTTCGGTCAGTGTTGCCATTGAATATACGATTTCACGGTCAATCTCCCCCTCTATTCCTCGATCAATATATCCTCCCTCAACAGGGGCAGCCAACTGCTTTGATTTTCTGCTCATTTTGAGCTCCACCTTTGTGGAATGGAAAGAAAGCATGCCAATTGGTACGGGTGGCGGCGGGAGTGCAAGGGCTTTCCCCTTCTTTGACTTGTCCTCGCCCTTTCCCTCTATATTTTTGTCCTCGCCATCTATCTGCGGGCAGGATGTCTGGCCTTTCTGTTCTTTCCTTTTTTCCTCCAGTGCTCGGAGGAATCTCCCGGGCTGGTTCTTGATGGTAGCAACCCCGCCCGGGGTGTTAAATTTCACCCTTTGGTGGGGACGGACGCAACTATTCCCAATTCGGCACGAGCGATTCTGCCGAGAATGGCATTGTATTGGGAAGGAAGATCGACCACCATGAAAGTTATCTTGGCCGTCTTACGCATGGGTTTTTCTCCAATAGCTACGTCAAACACAATCGTCCCCTTTACCCTTACAGGCGTGGTTTGTGAAGCCTTCGAGCATACCCGCATATGGAGTGAGATGTGCTTCGTCATTCTCATTCCGATCAAAGTATGGTAATAGAGTATGTCGCGGGCGGCTCCGGTATCTACCAACACACGGCCTATGTTTGCCGGTTGATTCTCATTACGAGGGTGAGTGGGCATGTGGAATGAAAAAGGGTGGAGACAAGTTCACTCCTTTTGAACCCAATTTCTGCTCTTCCTCAGGGGCCGGGCGGGGATGGAGAAAACCTTCTCTAATGTCCGAATTTGGAGAGACAACTGCCTACTAGTGGGAGGTTCCTCCCCAATGAAGTTAATGTCATAGTCCCCAAAATCGTCATCATTATTATCTCTTTCATTCCTGTCTGGTCCCCGCGTGTGTCGTGCCCGCTGCGATCATTGTTATTGGGGGCGATATTGTTTCCTTAACCCACTTGGTTAGCTCCCGTTATTAATTTTCTGCTGGATTACTCGCTTGTGGAAACAATCCTCGATTCCGTGCCCGTGGTCGTTGTGAAACTCACAGTAATTTAAGTCTACTCCTCTCATTTGGCTTTCGAAGCATGGGGGAGGAGGAGGAAAGTACGAGGCTCTCATGATCACCACCCTTGGGTCGGTGAGCTCTGTGTAAACTGTTTCGGCCACGGCCTTTTTGAGCCTTTCGATCCCGGCCTCTGTTTTTGCCACGATTATTGGCATGAGCGGGCTCTGCAGGGTGGTCTCCTGGACTTGGCTTATCCTTTCTTTCGCAGAAGCTCGCGGAGCGGCACACTAGGCTCTTCGAGGCGGAAGGCAATGGCCGATGCCCTTTCATACATTTCCTCCATTGATTTAGGTTTCTTTGGAGGCAAAATTCATTTTGAGGAAGGAGTTGAGGCCGCCTTCAAAACATAGTCGATATCCCCCTCGTCCGAGGTCCACAATCTCCTCGCTCACCTTCTGAGCACCGGGATATATAATCTTTTGTAGGCTCATTTGGTGCACCTTGACACGGACAAGATCTGTCTTTGGTCTAGCGGGCACACTGCTCCGGCAAAGGCATTGAGGAAGAGGACTACGGGCGGGCGAATATTTGGATACAGGGGCTTGAGGGCTAGCATCCAAGATAGGGCCTTGCCGGTGAAGGTCGCGGCCAGCTTTGCACATCAGCGACTCATCCGCGGAGAATAAAGCCATCGGCCCTCAAATCTTCCCATATGACTCTTGGCATTTTTGGATCCGTCATAGGTGTCCATCAGGGGGGTTTGCCCTTACGGATCGGTGCCGCGCAATTTTATCGCCGAAGGCGTCCATAGTGCGGCCACACTTACAGGCGACCTTCGATGGGTTTCCCACATCTTCTCGCATGAATTCCACAAACTCGGGGTTACGATCATCAACCTTTTGCTTTTTAGCTCGTGGAGCCACGGCCTTCTCCATGGCCGGAGCCAAGTGTGGCTTTGGACTTCGCACGGTGATTTGACCGTGCCTCTTCCCCCTTTCCTCGCTATCATCTACATGCACCACGCTCCGTGCGGCCGTGTCCGCGAGTGGGTCAACCCGGTTTGCCCCGCGGCTTGACTAGCAAGTGAGTGAGCGGGAGCTCGTTGGGAGAACCTTTGTGACCCTTGAGGGAACTGTAGCCCTCCGTTGGCCTCTATTTCAAATATTTCCATCTCCAGCGTCGTTGATGGCCGTGGCCTCCGCGACCGGTTTGGATTTGGAGGCTAGGATTTCCTTTCTTCTCGGGATTTGTTTTGGGGAAAGTGGGGTGGTCGGATTGGTGTTTTTTATGCGAGCTTGGGGAGTTTTGGGCTAGTGTTTAGTAGGGCTTGGGCTTTCTCGGCCACGGGCTTCCTCGGTTAACCGGTGGAGAACTCGTTGGTGGGGATTTTTGAGGCCGAGAATGGGCCCCCATTCGGTGAAGACAGAGTTGGTTTGCCTTTCCCTATTGTTGTTGGAGGGTTCGGCTTGGTTCTCCTCCTCTATGGTCAAATGACCGGCATTTTCGAGAATTTGAGACATGTCTCGGAAAGACGAAAATAAGCGAAAAGAAGTGTCTTTTGGCGATCGGTTGTTTAGACTACAAGGTGTGTCTGAAAACAAAAGTTTTAAATGGGAAAAACTTAGTGATGTAAAATAGAAGAGCCTTTCGGCCTTTGAATTTGTTTAGGACACGTGAGGTGCCTTGAAAACAAAAGATTTTTAACGAGAAACGAAAGAAAGTCTGGCTTCCGGCAATGGAACCACCGATGACGCCACGGCTTTTCGGGGTCGGGAGCGGTTCAAGGATATCTGCTAGGATATATTTGGTGGTTTTGTGTACCTAGATCACGCAACCTGAGCAAACACCGTTAAGGTCAAAGTTGGATGTTACTCCAACTCGGGCCCTCGGATGTGAGTAAGAATCTTGAGTAATAAGGCTTTGAATACCTTTGGAGTGTGTGTGTGTGTTTAGGTTTAGAGAGTAAAAGAGCTTACTCAATTGTATATGGAACTTACCTTGCCCCGAGGGTAAAGGCCTTCTATTTATAGGCAATGCAATGGTGCTTGTTGAGGTAAGCGATGAGATCGGCCACTAGGGGGCACTTTGGTATTTGACCATTTACACGTGTCCGCATGACTAATTGGTCTGTCGGGGAGGGAACATTGGTCATCCGGGGGACATAGGTGAAAGGGACATGAGCCGTGTAGCCGCTTATTGCATTAAATGGAATAGTAGGCGCGGACCGAGCCGCATTGAATGCGTGACGGGGAGCCGGCAAGTGGCTGTCGAGCCGGTAAGCTAACTTGCTCGGTAAGGCTTGACATTTAAGGAAGCGGCCTATGCCGCGGTCAACGTTGTGCCGCGGTCAAAGATATATGACGCGAGCACGGTTGATGTGGGCATGACTCATGCGGGCACGTATCCGGCAGTAGGGTTTCAAGGGTCCTCGACGGGGACGAGCAGGAGGACACGGTGCTTGACCACAAGGGCCTATTTGTCCGCGGTCTTCCCTCCAGTGATCCCAAGGCTAGCCACGTCATTTGATTCGCCCAGGTAGGCCAGCGCGGGCCCGGTCCAATAGATCCGGGCTCATCAGTCCCTAACTGTAAATATCGATCAATTTTAATTGTCGCACGATCATATTTTAGATAATAGTTTTTCTTGTAATGATCGATTCAGATTATGTGGGTTGTACCAAGTGCTTATTATGCCTCACGCGTAGTCAATTTATGGGGCCTAAATTGCTATTGATTAATGCATCAACAATCGATAGTTTTGCGGCAACAGTTCTAATTAAGTCCTTATTCCTTATTCTACATGTAGTTCTTTCTCTTATATTTTGGAGTTCTTAGACCGGGAGCTGAAGTGTTAAATTGCTTATCATTCAGAATTTTAAAATCGTGTGAATTTGATATTTAAAAATATTATAAATAATAATAACAGTGAACATAACTTCATATATAAAAAAAATGTTATATATAATTAGTGACTTAGATAAAAACAAAAATTGAGGTGGACTCCATCCGCACCTGCTTATTATCATGGGTCCATAATCCTATTAAACATCAACAATTGCACTCCCTTCAAATAGCGGTCACATCAACGGGCTATAATGTGAAAGGTGTCCTACAAATTTCTTGCATTCGGACCAATAATTCCAGACAGTTACTATTAAAACTTAACAGCAATCTTATAACTAACGTTGTCGTAATCAAATTTTATGCAAGGGCATATCAAAGTAAGCTTAACATGCTTATTTAATAGGCAAAGAAATTGGACTTATGGATGTGCCCTACATTACATTGGCAACCTAGTTGTGTAAATATATACAACAAATTTATTTTTATTTGTTCAAATATACTTCATCCTTCCGTTCCACCTAAAATTGAAGTCCCACTTCAAATTGATCCTTCCGTTCCACCTAAAATTGAAGTCCCACTTCAAATTGAACGTATCTACTTTTCGTTCCGTATCATCTCAAACCGTATTAACCAAAATGTTAAAGAATATTAATTATTCTTCTCAATCATTCTCTCTTATACTTTACTTTTATATTAATAACCTTAATCAACTTACAATTCTTATTATTTGTTCTCTCTCCTAATTTAATTTTCATACTCATAACATTTCACTCTTACCTCACTTTTCCTTAAATCATTATACCCAAAAAAAATTAGTTTGCTTTGAGTTTGAGGTGTGACTACTGGAATCTTTAAGTGGAAATTGATGTGTTGGGAATCAAGTGAGTGCTGCAAGGGAATAAATAGGGAGTCCGTGCTAATTTTTTTTAGGGAGTGGCACATAAATTCTAAAAAACAATTCATAATACAGCATAATCATATAATCAGCTGATGCCGATGATCGATAACCGAATTTTTGCAAACGGTGACCGAACTCCGGTAAAGATAGCGGTGTTGGTGGCAGGATATATTATTGATAATTTTTAAATATTGTATACGTATATAGAGTGCAATATAATACTCCCTCCGTCCCGGTCGAAGCGTCACTTTTTACCCAAAATGGCGTCCCGTTTATAGCGTCACCCTTTCCTAAAAAGGAAACTTTTATTAATATTTTATTATCTCATCCACTATTCTCTCCACTAATTCTCTCTCCTCTACACTCACAACACTTTTAAAATTCACTATTTCCTCCACTAATTCTCTCTCCTATTTTCAAATTACACTCACAACATTTTTTCTTCCCACACTTTTCCTTAATTTGCGCGCCACCCCTAAAAGGGTGACGCTTCTACCGGGACGGAGGGAGTATTATATTGTATAATAACTTATTGGATATTTAAATTAATAAGAAAATCAAAGAAAATTGATTTATTACAAAAGAAACTTTTATATACTCCCTCCGTTTTAGTTTAGTTTAGGTTTGTGTGAACCAAAATTTTTGGTACACAAATTAAGAAAAAGTAAGAGAGATAAATAGTGGAAGAAAGTGTTTGCGAGTATGAAAAATTAAATAGGAGAGAGAATGAGTGGAAGGAATAGTAAGTTGATTGGTGTTATGAGTGTAAAAGTAAAGTATGAGAGAGAATGAGTGGGTAGAATAGTAAAAATTATTTGCCATTTGGGACAGTTCATACTCACGTGAAACGGACGAAAAAAGAAATAAGTCCACACTCTTGTGGGATCGGGAGAATCTATAGTATAAATCACACCATGGGTGAACAGTACTATGAAAAGTATCAAATGTCAAATTTTCCATTTTGCCCTCACTAAGTTGTCCCTTTCCCATTTTGCCCTTTATTTTTATTTTTTTAAATTAAAAAAAAAAAAAAACACGTGTTCTCGAACACGGGCTTTTACTAGTATATATATATATATACTCCATCCTACCATTATAATACGCGTAGTTTGACTTTTTATGAAGTTTGACCATACAATAACAAGAAATTAGAACATTTTAATGAAATTTTAAAAGTTGTTATTAGTTTATTACTAACAACACTAATAATTAAAAGCTTTAATATTAATAGAATATATCAATTTTTCATAGTTGTATGATTAAACTTCATAAAAATTCAAACTGTATCAGGGATGGAGTATACTCCCTCCGTCCCATAAAACATTACCCATTTTATTATTTTGGGTGTCCCACTTTAAAGTCCCACTTTCCTAAAAAGAAATTTTTTTAATACTTCTTTATTCATGGGATTCACTTGTCATACTCACAACACTTTTCAAATTTACTATTCTCTTCACTCATTTCCTCTCCTCTCACTCACAACACCTACTTTAATAACATTATTCCTTATTTTTCGTTCTCAACAGTAAAGGAGTAATGTTTTGTGAGGCGGAGGGAGTATATATTTGTGTGGGTGTAAAATTCCACCTCTTTTTACGGGGGCGTTAATATTCCCCATCAGATTGCTTTAAACAGTAGAAAGGAAAAGAAAAAGGATAAAGCTTGAAGCAGAGACTAATGGGAAAGCAGCAGTGACAGACAGACAGACGAGTGGACTGTCAATTATATTCCCATTTTGTTTTGTTGAAGAAACTTGGACTGTTATGGTCCATGCCATTGACAGCTTGCTTTTCCTTCGTGTGGTTATGGAACAAATTTCCACGACCCTTTTTTGTGGCTACTTAAAATATCATACCATTTGGATGCAAACAATTCAATTGCATTACGTAAACGTAAGATCGGTTGTGAATTAACGCAGCGGAACGGATCCAGGCCAAGGAGTAATAATAAGAACAACACACACGAAAAATAAATCACACACAAAGGAACACACAAGAATTGTTAACCCGGTTCGTTGCAACAACAACTACGTCCGGGCTACTGCCAAAATATTCTCTCTAATATTTTCCGATGTTACAATTTGTCTGCAGCTATCACATGTATTTATAGGGAACAATAAATCAAATCCTAGTAATAAAAGGATTCCTACTCAAGAAAGTAATCTTCTTTCTTCACAAGTCCTTCCAAATATTACTACCAAAAGGAATCACCAATGCAAGAGGAGATCTAATCAAAAATAGGAAACAAATCTGCTGCAGAAGAATCCTCCTTGATCTCACCAACTCCTCCGACCGCGGTTCAAATTCCTTTATCCATGGTTTTGACTCCACATCCCAACAATCTCCCACCTGGAGACAAACCATCCATGATACCTCTCTTGAAACAAATTTCGGTGGCCGCCTATTGCGTTGGTAGCGCCCGCCTCTTGTCTAGTTATCCAAGTGAGTTGAAGCCGAGCTACGCTTCAACATAAGCTGTCGGTTCTACCATGCTCCGAGTCTTCATTCCGAATGATCCTCCTGCACATCCCCGCTCACTTGCTTGCTAACTATCGATCCTGAGCAGCCGCGAATCCACGTGCCCCACACAATCACAAGCTTGGAACCTTTGTGTGTTCTTTGCAACCCATCGCATCACCGTTCTAGATCCCGCTCCCATGTTGACCAAATTGGCTCCGCGTCGGCCGACTTCATCACCCAATTTTCTATCAACATACCGTTTAGTGAAATTTCTCCCACCATGGCGATCTCGGCCACCACCATTCATCATTGGGACGCGCCTTCGTTTCCCAACGACTCATGTTGCATGTGGTATACAACATATTTTCCACGCCGCCACGAGCCACCAAGCTAGCTCCGCGGTTTACCTTCCCATGTCCCACAACCGAAGGTCACCACACACAACTCCTTATCAAGTTGCCTTATGGAAATCAAGTTCCTCTTCAAATCCGAATATGTCGCACATCACGTAGCCGTAAAAACAGCCTCCCATCCGTTGCTTTGACCCGAACAACCCCTTTCCAATGACCTTGACAGGATGATCGTTTCCCAAGCGAACAACCCCAAAATCACCCGAACATACCGCTTCCATTCTTTCGCACCGTGCATGAATGAAACGTCGAGCCCGAATCCAAAACCCACGAATCGGTTGAATCTGCTCCCACCCAAGATTAATACATCCGCTATCTCCTCCGTAACATTCAATTCCTTCGCTCGCTCGACCGCCGGACAACTTCTCCTAAAGTGCCCCTTCTCCCCACAATCATAGAAAGTAATCACCTTCTTGCCACCCTTACTCTTTTCACCGACATTTAGTGCTAGCCCCGATGTCCCACCCTTGCTCTTCCTACGAATTTCTTCGCCAAGAATCACATCAACGACATCCGCAAACTTCAGCTTCACTTTTCCTGTTGAAACGTTAAGCGCTATCGCGATCGTATCCCAACTTTCCGGCAAAGAAGAAAGTAAAATCAATGCTAGTACCTCGTCATCAAGAGTAACAGCCACGGAAGACAGTTGGGTCGCAGTAGATTTGAATTCACTTATATGCTTTGTTGCCGACATGCCCTCCACCATCCTTACGTTCAACAGCTTCCTCATTAGATGAGCTTTATTCGCCGCCGATGGTGCCTCGTACATGCTCGCCAACATCTGTAACATCTCCATGGTAGTCTTCGCCTCCAAAACATTCTTCGCCACATCCTTGGTCAACGTTTGCCTAACAAGCCCTAACGCTTTCCGATCCAAGATTTCGAATTTTGCTTCCTCTATGTCCGACGGCTTTTCTTTTAATGGTAGATACAAATCCTTGTTCCACAGAACATCCTCGATTTGTGTCTTCCAAAAATTGAAATCCGTCCCATCAAACTTTTCGATCAACACCACCTTATTCCCATCCTCCAAAGCTCCCAAGAAATCCATAGCAAAAGACACCTCAAGCAATGATTCGACAAAACCAAAAAGCTTTGATACCAGTTGTTGTGAATTACCGCAGCGGAACGGATCCAGGCCAAGGAGTAATAATAAGAACAACACACACGAAAAATAAATCACACACAAAGGAACACACAAGAATTGTTAACCCGGTTCGTTGCAACAACAACTACGTCCGGGGGCGCTACCAAGCCAAAATATTCTCTCTAATATTTTCCGATGTTACAATTTGTCTCTAGGCTATCACATGTATTTATAGGGAACAATAAATCAAATCCTAGTAATAAAAGGATTCCTACTCAAGAAAGTAATCTTCTTTCTTCACAAGTCCTTCCAAATATTACTACCAAAAGGAATCACCAATGCAAGAGGAGATCTAATCAAAAATAGGAAACAAATCTGCTGCAGAAGAATCCTCCTTGATCTCACCAACTCCTCCGACCGCGGTTCAAATTCCTTTATCCATGGTTTTGACTCCACATCCCAACAAGATCCATTTTAAAATAATGATCATTCATTCGGATAATTAAAATCCTAGTTTTAAACGGTCACAATCCATATTGATGAGGCCGGACCTTTTAGATCGGTATCAAAATTTGATATGATATAAATGTCAAGTATAACGTGGCATATTCAAATATCGCGGGCAGCTAGAGCGCTAGAGTCGATACTGCAATCATAATGACTGTCAACAAGATAACCGTATCACCTGTGATCGTGATATCCAATACCGCGTCAACTATGTTGACCGCGATTTTATACCAGACTCACGGTTATTCCATCAGACTTTCGGTTAAAGTAAGAGCTAGTGGGACAAATACATATACCTACACTGACGCCAATAGCCGGCTCGTTTTCATTACATTTAAATGGTGGTTCAGGCGCTTTTAATGCGCCGCACCAACTAGCGTCTACCCTCTCTGTCCCTGTCCAATCAAAGGCATCCATATAAAGTAAATCTTGCTTTATTGTACGAGTCCAACAGGCGCGAACACGTGTCATAGGTTAAAAGACAAAGATATATTACAGGGCTAACATCATTAACAACTTTCACTTACTATAAATATCAACACATGTCCCCATGAACAATGCAAGTAAAAAACAGTCATTGTAATCCACATTATTTAAATCATATCACACAACTCATTAAGAAATTTCAAGTCTTACAATCAGTTACAAATCTTCAGAGAACTTACTCTCACACCCGAAGGTTTGAGCTGTATTAAACTTACTCTCATTAATTTTCGTGAAATATCAATTTTATATCTTTTCGAATGTGACGGAGGAGTATAACGTAACATTTGTTTTTGGTTAAAGTTTCAAAAACTGTTTTCTTCTTTTTAACGCTTGTAGGTCACAGGTCACGGGTAACAAGAGTAAATAAATAAATTAGATGAAATTAAAAATAAAGAAAGGGTGGATGGGTGAGTGAGTGAGTGAGTTGAGATGTGGAAGTTCTACCGGCTAACCAACCAGCCTTTTTCATTCCCTTCCTTCCAAATATCTTTAACGCCGATTTCTCCCTTGTTTGGTGCCAAGCCATACACGGCCTTCATTTCTCTAACCATATATTTTCCTTTTTCACCTTAAATGATTATATAATAAAAATTATTATAATATATGGTATGGGTAAAGGGTTGCCAGAATTTAACTAACAAATCTTGCACTCCAAAATTTAAATAAATAAATAAATAAAAATTATGGCCTATCCTTGAAAGGTCAAGAATTCTATTTTTCAATGTTGTAAATTGAAATATTTATATCTTAAAAAGGCATGATCCAATATATATATTGATGAAGCAGGAAATGATTTAGATCAGTCGTTGGAAATGCAGATTTGCCTCCTCCTCCCCCTCCTCAACGACATCATGCTAGGGCGACACGCTCTAACAGCGTGGCTGATGGCAGGGGATTGCCAGATGCAAGGAGAGAAAAGCGTCCTATGGAAGGACAAGGAGCTCCACCTCACCCAAAACGCATAACCGGGCGAGCTAATGTGGGAAGCAGGCAGTCCCTCCACTAATCCCATGAGCAAGAAAGAAATGATGCCGGAGCGAGCCCGCATTCGCCGACTTAATAGCCATGGAGGAGGCGTAACAGCCGACATACGCTACGAGAGAGTGGCACCCGCTCGTGTTTCTAATGGGCAACGAGCCGAGTGCTAGGCCAAATGAAGGTGTGGGACAGTAACGGCGAGACAGAATGGTACGTCGAGCTCCCACTATAGTTCATGTGCCGAGTAATGATTTAAGAGCTAGCCTCAACAAAACAGAGAGCAGGAGGCTCAATCTCGATTGAGGACTCGCTAACGTACCAATAGAAACATATGTTTCCCGGCCCGTAACACAGAGATCGTGGTCTCAAAGAGACAGAAATGGGCATAGGTCGCTCATGTAGAGGGAAAGGCGCAGTCGCCTCGGAGATCACAGCGCAGTCGCCGTCTGGCCGAGAGGCGCAGTCGCCTCAAAGAAGTAATGCATAGATCTCCAATAAGATCGTAAAGGACCAATTCTCACAGGACAAGGAGTAGGCAGTGACTCCCCCGTAAGTGAAGGCCGAGGTCCACCGCTCCCTCCAGAGATGAGACCCGATGCCGTAGAATGGTTGTTGATGAAAAAGAAATTTGAGCAATGGGAGGAGGAGAAGAAAAAGAGACGGGAAAGGTTGAACGAATTGACTTTGCTCTTCGACCTTTTTCCAAAGAAATCGAGATAGTCGACCTCCTGCTACTTTCGTGTTGCCTCTTCTCGGAGAAGTACTGGGTCGACAAATGCCAGAGCCACATATCCCATCCGGAAGCCACTATGTGTTTTGTCGCCAATGAGGATGACAACATGTGCAAAGCTCTCCTAAGCACACTTACATAGGGCGGCCTTAACTTGGTTCAATGGTTTGGCCGGGTAGTATCACCACGGGCATGCTTCGTAACAAAATTCTTAGATCGCTTCTCGACCGCAGGAGCTCGAAAGATAACCGTCACCGATCCGAATAACTTGGTGCAGGTAAGAATGAAAGCTCGATGAGCTATTTCACCAAGTTCAAAGAGATGGTTGATAAAATAGAGGAAGACCTCACAGACAGGAGGTAATCAATTGCTTCCGGTGGTATTTCCTCGAAGACATGGACTACGAGCTCACGGTCCGAACGGTCACAACTCGACTGGGAGTTGTTTGAAAAGGTGTATAATGTCGCTTCCGGCCGAGGAAAGGAAAGAAAAGAAGAACGGTAAGAGCCCCAAGGTTGAAGTCGCCGACGATAAAAAGGACTCCAAAGAAGAATGGGGGAACAATAAAAATGGAAAGAATGTAACTAGGGCGACAGAGAAGGTGCCCGAAGCTTTCACTCCTCACGGTGAGTCGAACCGAGATTTTAAATGCCGTCGAGCCGGCTCCTCCGGTCCCAATGAATCCAGCAACAAGTTTAGGCGGGACAACAAGAAGTATTGCGACTACCACAAAGACACCGGTCATCTCACGCAGGATTGCTTGGGATTAAAGCGTATCATCCAGAGAATGGTCGACTGTGGAGACTCGAAGCTTATGTGAAGAGACCTCAAGCCGGGGAGGTGAGCACCGCAGTGGGCAACAAGGACCTAGGCAAACTAGACCGAACCTCGGGGGTCATCACCGAACAAGCAAGCAACACGGCCATCAAGCACAAGATATTCTGGCTCAATAAGGCCCCACACGTGCCTCCAAGGAGAGAAGTAAGAGATGAAGCAACCGCCTTCTACCCCCACGAATTGGCAACCAATATGGCGGCTAGGAGCAAGTTCTCGTCATCCCAGTGTCTCATTGATGGATGTACGACGAGCGTACTCTTAGTCGACACGGGGCCTCGCAAGGATATTTTGTTTTATAAAACTTTCAAGGAGACGGGTCTTAATGATGAACAATTTGGAGAGATATGATGGCAGTGTTGGAGGGCTTCACCAACCACCGAGTTGATGCTAAAGGCCGAGCATAGTGCTCGACGTCGACCTAGGCCAAAGACCCCTCAGATTGTCTCGAAGGTACAATTTATCGTAATTGATGTAAATAGTGACTATGCCGCCATACTTGGAATTCCCGGACAGTCGCTCTTGGAATGGTAGCATCAATTCCTCACTGAGTAAAGTTCCCCACACCCGCTGGAGCTGGGTTGCGTACAAGGCACACTCGTGCTTATCTCGGATCATGTTCTAAGAGAAAGAAAGAAAAGTGGAGCTAGAGATTGAGACCGCCGATGGTTACTTGAAGCCGTCTCGCCGCCGGGCCACCAAAACTACCCGATCGTCAACAATCACCGACGTGGTAGAGTCGACCTATCGCTCAAATGACGAGGTCATGCTTGAGTCGACACGTCACTCTAACACCACCGAGGTCGATTCGTATGTAGTTATGGTCGATCAAGTCGTCATAGAGACCTATGCCTCCAGATAGACAATAACTCGGGGCCCCTACCAACAAGGTTGCACAAGCTTCGATGATATGATACCGAGGAGGCTCCACACTGGGAGCCGAGGAAAGACAAAAGGTCGTGGAGATCATAGTGAGACTCTACAATTCGTAGATGGACCAGAGCTAGAAGCCGTGGATGAGCTAGAGTCAAGAATCACCAACCCTTCTTACCCCGATCAAAAATTCGATTGGGAAGCAACTATCGCTTGAAGAGCGAGCGTAAATCATCAAGCTACTCAAAGAAAGTAATGATGTCTTTGCATGGAGAGTAGAAGACATGAGGGGAATCAAGGAGGAGGTCGCTGTTCACAGACTGGAAGTCAACCCGACCATAAAGCCGAGACCCCAAAAGTTGAGAAGTTTTGCTCGCGACAAGGAAGAGGCTATCAAAGCAGAGGTACAAAAACTTTTGAGTGCAGGTATAATCAAAGAGGCCACTCATACAACGTGGTTGGCCAACGTGGTCATGGTGAAGAAATCGAATGGCAAGTGGCGGATGTGTGTCGACTTCACTACTCTCAATCTAGCTTGCCCAAAGGATAGCTATCCTCTTCCTAGAATTGACAAGCTTGTTGATTCCATTGCCGGTCATTCCACTCTCAGTTTCTCGGATGCTTACTCGGGATACCACCGCATAAAGATGCACGAGGATGACGTAGCGAAGACGGCATTTCAGCAAATGGAGGCATCTACCGCTACAATATGATGCCTTTTGGATTCAAGAATGCAGGAGCTACATATCGAGGATGGTGAACAAAGTCTTTGCCTCACGTATTGGTCGAAATATGGAGGCCTACGTTGACGACACGGTCATTAAAACTAAGGCCGGGAGTCACGTGGTCGACCTAAAGGAGACATTCTCCGCCAATTTACGAGCAAACGACATGAAGCTCAACCCCAAGAAATGTGTGTTTGGAGTGGCAAAGTGGGCAAGTTCTTGGGATTCATGGTATCTCAAAGGGGCATGAAGCTAATCCCGAGAAGATAAAGGCTTTAGTCGACATGAAGGCTCCTACCGTGTCAAAGAGATGCAACGACTTAACGGAAGGGTAGCAGCTCTTGGTCGCTTCATATCTAAATCAAAGAGAGATCTCTCCCTTTCTTCAAAGCGTTGAGGGGACGAAAAGCTTTGAATGGACGACCGAATGTCATTCGTCGTTCCAACAATTCAAGGATTATCTCGCTACTCCACCTCCGCTCGCAGCCCGACGACCGGTGAGACTTTATTTGTGTATCTATCTCGTAGGAGACAAGTGGCTTGCCGCAGATTGATTAGAGAGGATGAAGGGCTTCGTAAGCTCGTGTACTATATCAAAGAAAGCTTTATCGATGTGGAAAGCAGGTATTACAACGCCGAGAAAGTCGCTTATGCTCTAGTCGTAGCTTCAAGAAAGTTACGGGCTTATTTTCTCGGCTCATCCAATCGTGGTTCTTACCAATGCTCCTTTAAGAAAAATACCGCACAAGCCGGAGAGTTCAGGTCGACTCACTCAATTGGTCAATTGCCCTCACCGAATTTGACATCGAGTATCGACCTCGAAAGGCGTCAAGGCTCAAGCTCTAGCCGACTTCTTGGTCGAGCTTACGTTCACCAAGGAAGATGATGAGCAACGAGCTCCAAAAGAAAAGGGCAAAGGGAAAGAGCCGTAGTCACAAGTCGCCATCACTCTACCCGTCGATTGTTGGAAGGTCTATTCAGACGGGTCAAGAAACCAAAATGTCTGAGCCGGAATTGTCTTGGTCGAGCCGTAGTCTGGGACCGTTTACGAGGAATCGCTAAGGTTCAAATTTGACGCTTCCAACAACCAGCCAATATGAAGCCTTGATTGCAGCCTATCGAGTATGCCAAGTGTTTTGGAGCGACTAAGATCATGGCTTACCGTGATTCGCAGCTGATAGTCAACTGTGTCGAGGCGAGTATGAGGTGCCAAAGGCCACATTGATCAAATATCACGACCCGGTGAAAGAACCGATAAAGGACTTAGAATTCGGGAAATTCAAAGGATTGGAAGAGAAGATAACGAGCCGGCCGACCTCCTTTCGAAACCGGCTACTTCGCATGAGCCACATGGCGAGCCTATCTCCTTCCTCGAAAATCCACTTATGAGAGGGTAAAAATTCAGGCATAGATGATCCCTCAAGAAATTGGACTCAGGAGAAGTGTTGGATCGAGGAAATGAAAGCATACTTAGAAAGTGGCGAGCCGCGAGGACGAGAAAAGGCTCGAGCTATCAAAAAGAAAGCTCCAAGGTATGTCATTCAAGGAGGCGAATTGCTCAGAGATCTTATACTAGGCCATTGCTAAAGTGCATCCATCCCCAAGAGGTCGCCCTATAGATACACGAAGTGCATAGTGGAATTTGTGGTGGACACCGGGGCCGTGACTTTGTCGACAAGTTAATCACATTGGGATACTATCGGCCACACACGAGAGCCGACACTCACAACTTTGTTCAAGAATGTGATCAATGCCAAAGGTTTGCCAACCTTCCCTACGCGCCTACAACAGAGCAAACTCCCGTGATCGCAACTCGCCATTTGACATGTGGGGCGTCGACTGATTGACCCTTCCTCCCGCCCGAGGAAACCGCAAGTATGTGATAGCCGCCATAGATTACTTCACCAAATGGGCCGAGGCCAAACCACTAGCTCGCATCACGAGGAGAATGCTATTAACTTCATACACGACTTCATTTGGTGCTGGTTTGGTTTTCCTCGAGCTATAGTGTCTCGACAACGGGTTACGCTTCTCTCGCACTTTCAAACGAGATGAAGCGAGTGGGAATCAAACATTGGAAATCCTCTCGTCGCCTATCCTCAAGGAAATGGGCAAGCCGAAGCAAAGAAATAAACTTGTTCTATCTTCGCTCAAGACCGGCCTCGTAGGTCGACGAAACAATCACCGGGACGAACTCCCTCGCTCTTCGGGGCGCTCGTACAACCACTGGGGCCTACTGGGAAACCCCTTGCTCTCACATACGGGTCGAGGCCACGGCACTCCGCCGAGCTCGCATTCCCTACGGCTAGAGTGACCTTCTTCGATCAAGAGCGTAATGACACCAACAGCCGATCGACTGACCCGATCGACGAGAAGCGAGAAACAAACTTACCTCCGAATGGTCAATTACAAGCAAATGGACTAAAAGTTATCACGACAAGAAGGTCAAGGCGAGGTCTTTCCAAGTGGGAGATTATGTATTGAGAAAGATTGAGGCAACGGTAGAAGGACCCTGCAGAACAAGCTATCTCCTAATCGGGAAGGTCCCTATGTAGTCACTCGAGTCGTCAAGGAAGGAACCTACATGATAGCTCATCCTCGAGGTGACGAGTCAAGCACCTCGCATGCTACTCACCTCATCAAATACTACTTCTAATCTTCGCTTCAAACTTCAAAGCTTCGTGTTTAGTTCTAGTTTCAAGATGATGTAAGCATGTTTCCTATTTCAATGAAAAACGCAGCTTATTCGATCAAACATACCGTTACATTAACGTCAACAAGCTCGACTCTTAGTCGCCTTCGTTTTAACAAGCTCGATTCTTAATCGCCTTGTTTATTTAAACAAGTCCGACTCTTAGTCGACTTCGTTTCTAACGAGCTCGACTCTTAGTCGGGCCGTCGCTCTAACAAGCTCGATTCTTAATCGCCTTCGTTTATTTAACAAGTCCGACTCTTAGTCGACTTCGTTCTAACAGACTCGATCCTGGCCGCTTGTTAGATTTAGCTCGACCCTAGGTCGCCTACAATAATAAGAGCAGTTCGACTCACGGTCAATCTTGTTCACAGAAAAAGTTAACCAAGTCTCGAGGTCGACTAAATCGACAAGATTAGGTCGCCTCGGGCCCAAGTTGACTTATTTGCCCTATCTATATCTAGCTCGACACTTACTTCAACAAGCATACAACATGCAATCAAGAAAGGTTGGCTACGATTAAATATGAACAAGTCTCCCTAAAGCGGGCTAAGACTTAAAGTATGTTAACTTGTTTCTATGCCTCCCAAAACTCGGGCCAAGGCATTCGATAATGTTAAAGACAAAAAAGCAAAAATGTTTGGAACTTGTTCGATTACAATAACCATTAAAATCAAGGTCTACTCGTAAGAAATGCCTTCAATCGACCGGCGACGACGCTGGATCGACCTCGCCCGATCACCCACGTGACGGCTCACCAAGAACATTTTCAGTCTGATAAACCACCTTCCGTGAGTCACTGATAGTGAACTTTGGGGTCTCCTCGTCAAAGGCCGAATCCTCATATTCGTCGAGCTCAGCCAAGATAGTGTTGAAATTAACCTTTTCAATAGCAGGGGGTCCCTGCGACGCCTCTGCAGCCTTCATCATCTTTCTTTATGAGCTCCGTGTCGTTGTCGCTGAATGGCACCAAAGAATGACCTTGTCTGCCGCAGTTGTTATATTGATCTTCGTGAGGCCCATGTGGCTAACTCAAGTCGATGGAAATATCGATGTAAGGATCCACTATGATTCGCCGAGCCATATGTCTCGTACCCACCTCATGTAACCCCCGGCTTCTTCAAAGGATATATTGGTTGAGCTCATCGCCGTCTTTGTAAGCCTTAACAAAGATCCTCCTTGGCACTCTTCACAAAGATTGGCGAGTTCAACCTCCCATTTAAGTCTAGCCGCTTCAAGCTCTTCCCGCTTCGCCAAGGTGACAGCCATTTTTCCAACCGCCGAGTCGCCACTTCAAGATCTCGCAGCCTACGGCTTTTTTCTCCTCTTCGAGAGCAACCGAGCTCTTTATCGCCTCACCCAACCGGCCCCGTGCTTCTTCTTTCGCCTCGATCTCATTATCTTTCACCAGCCTTCAAGGCATCATACGAGTTGTCCAAATCGAATAGGACTCCTTCACCGTCCAAACTCGCCTTCAACTTAGCATGATCCTCCTTCAGCCTCTCCCATCTTGGTGTTCTCCACCTCCAGCCTCTTCAGCCTCTTCATTCTTCCCGGCCAACATCGACTTGGCGCCTCTCCTGTTCTTCGCCAGCCTTCCAATAAGTCGTGGCTGTGTCGATCATGGCAAGAGACTACGAGGTCAAATAAAAGAAAGAATTTAGATCAAGCATAGGAAAGCAACAGAGAAGAAAAAGAAAGGAAAATAAGCACAACATTCGAGTTACCTCTAAGAAGCAAGTCCAACCCTAGCCCTGCAAGCTTCTCGGAGTCAAGGGCTTATTGGTGAACTCTCTTATCAAGTCCCGATCGGCCCCCTCCGTACGATTACCTCGGCCATACTCCAGCCGGGATACTCTCTCGGCCAAGCCGTTTATTCTTGTCGAGGAGTCACATTGCTCGCCCGGCAACTCGATTCTCGGGATCGCCCGTCATAGGAGACACGAATGGGAGAGGCTTGTGGACTCTTGGTTTCGCATTCTTTCGGGATCACTAGCACGGCTTGATTAGAGACCGAGCTCACCACCGAAGGGCCAATCTTGATCACCTTGCCGATAGGGCACCATCATCTTCATCCTCATCTTCATCTAAAGAAATAACATGGGATTTTCTTTTTGAAGCGCCTTCGCCTCGTCTTAGCCTTCGACTGACCGAGCTCGGGTCCCGGCATGAGCGACCTCCCTCTCTCGGCTCGCATTCGCCTCGGCCTCCTCCTCACCGGCAACATTGGCCTCCTCGTAACCTCGGGGCCTCATCACCCCCAAAGATTCTCAACCTCCACAAAGATCATCTTGCACTTCCATGTTCTCCTCAACAGAATGTATTTCGTGGCATCCTCATCAACTAATTTCAAACTCGATCATTCCTCTGATACCTTCGTTTCGCGGTTCTCCTTAGCATTTGCTCTCCCGTGAGCTCTTCGCCTTTCCCGATGTCAACAGCTTCTCCCCATATTAGCTTCTTGAGCGGGAGTTAAAACCGCATAAGACAAAAGGGATAAAGTATTAGCTCGCCATAAAAATATAAGTTCTATGTACGAGCATCGAGTTCTACATACGAGCGAAATCAATAGCGAACTAACAAAGCCTATAAGCATGTATGTAAGATGCAAGTACTACACTCGGGACTATGAAATGACGACTAAATGATCAAAAAACAGATACCAAGGAGGAGCTCGCTCATAAGGAATTTTCACATATAGAGGAAGAGGAGACGAGTAAACCCTTACCACCATAATGCTCTCCATTATCCTCGCAATAGTTCTCGCTTTCGACAGGGAGCACATTTTCTCAAACCTCGGTACGGGTATGGGTCACCCAACTGATACCTCATACACCTCACTACGGGAACTAGTGGCACTACGTCATCATCTCCTAAAGCATCAATCCAAACTGATATAATTGTTCTTGGTAGTTCCCAATACCTTCCAACCGACGTGGCCTCTCAAGAACCAACTCCACCGCTTCCTACGCAGTCTCCATGCCAATGAGGTTCCCACCGATCTTCATCCCTCACCACCCGGGTCTCCTCACTGCAGAGGGAACTCCCATCCTAGTCTACTCTCCACTACGGCTACATGGGAATTCCACCACCAACTTTGCTAGGCAAATTTATGAATAATTTGGGTGAATTTGCCTTGGAGGAGTACTTACGCCCCCATTCTTATCAAACTTCACAAAGAAAGAACTCTCTAAAACCCTCATACAGGCTCATACCCTAAGAAGCGACACACCATGATGAAACAAACCAAAACCCCGTACGTGTTGGCACCCAATCGAGAGGTAGGCATCGCACACTCTAAGAACTCATTGATGAAGGGATCTAACTGCAGCCTAAGACCTAGCAATGAACCGGCCATAGTAGAAGGCCACCCCGGTGGTATCGCCTTGTACTTCTTTCCAAACTTCTTGAAGAAGTCACCTCGTATAAAGGGTAACCTCGAATTCTTTTCTATCCACCTCACGTAAGTCACGGATGGTGTACAGCCTGGGAGGGAAGATTCTCGCTTCCCCTAAGTGGCCCTTGTGGCACATATCCTCTCTCATTCCCGCCTCGGTACCACCGTAGTCTCAAAAGCATTCACAATGCGTGGACTTGAGGAAGTGGAGACACCAGCCTTTCTCCCCGAAGTTGACATATCTCGTACAAGAAGAAGTGGAAAACAGGGAATCGCTCTATATGAAGTCTCAGAGTCCTAGTAGATATGCTAAGAGGCGACCTAGATTCCCAGAAATCCACCTCGTTCCTAAGGAAGGAAGGTTTATTGGGGCCCCGAAGGTAAAAAATGGCAATATGGTCGAGGAGTTCGTGGAAAAGATGGAAGGACTCAATTCTTGGATCATTCGTCCTAAAGTACCTAAGTTCTCTCCTACAGCAAAGCTAATTCAAGAAATTGCAAACCCCATCGGGTTAAAATTGAAGTACATTCCTCCATGGTCATCTCCCTCCACTCTCCGTTTAAATGTTTATAAACCCTACGATTGACTTTACAAGCATCTATACCAAGCTCCGGCTCGTACTAAAGGTTCTAGCCACGGCGGAATCAAAGAAAGTGCAAAAATTAAAGCCCTAATTTCAAAGAATAAGAGGAATACCTTTAGCAATGAAGAGAAAACGGAACTATGGAGTGGCTAAACACCAAGTTATAGCAGAGTCAACTTCCTTTATCACCGCCTAATCACGCACGTAGTTCGTGGAAGGCGAAAGTTGTAAATGGGGAAGGATTCTTGAATTTATATCTTCCGAATTGGAAAGGGCAAAGTGGAAATTCAAAATTAATTTTCCTAATTAATTACGGAAACAGCTTCCTAGGCGGACTCTCAAACGTCAAGATTGTAATCATTATGGCAAAAACGGTGCTCCTTCATCTTCGACCGTCCATCGCCGACGCCCAGATCGTGCCACGTCATCTTTCGGGTCGACTAAACCTCGTAACGAGTAGAGACCTTCGAATAACAACAATTGCCATCAAAATTTCCTTAACTTCCTAGTCGACAAAGTCAACTCGAAAGTCAGGGGCCACCGAACATATCAAAAGTGTCAAGTTGGACCAAAGGAATAAAGCCCAATCACAAGCGCCTCGACCATCACATTCTCAATGAGGCCGGCCCACCGTAACAAGGCCCAAGGCCCATCTCTCAGATCGCCGACTAAGCCCACGGTCCGACCTACTAGGTCCCGACCTAATTTAGTCCGACTTCGTGATCCATATCATAATTCGGGTACGAACCATGCTCTACCCGCCGCCGTGTCGACCATTCCACAAGTGGCGACCTCGACTCGATCACCAAGCGTCGACCCGACATTCGAGGACGCACGCGGGTCAACCTTTCCATAACAACCTCCCTACAAATCGTGACAAGCATGTGCACGTTCACATGACCGAATAACCGCTGCTATAATCTCTGAGGACATGTCTCCTCACCAAAAATACATTACTCTTACCTATAAATACTTCATCACTACCAACTGCAAAGGTAATCGCCATTTTGTTATCGTAATTCATTATTCTATACATTTTGAGCTATAAACAACGGTAATCTTACTCACGCCCGAGCGTCTTTCGCCGAGACACATCCGGCTAGTCGTGGGTTCTGCTGTGTCAAGGAGCCAGGTGATCACCCCGCCACGTGGAGGAAGATTGATAAGCACATTTCCCGCAAAGATCGCAAATAAGACATTACATTTTAACGTTGTATGTTGTCTCGATATTTATAGCGGTGTGTCATGGGATCATTGTAAATTCCTAGAATCACTGAGATGTAGTGGGCGTAATCTGTCTCCGATAATGTAGGGAGGCGGCTACAAATAACGGCGCGGACTCGACGTACGCGCTGGGTAGGTCGAGGTCGCTGAGTATTCAAAGTCGACCTGACTTTGTGCTTTGACTTGATAACAATTGTACAAGTAGATGATCGTATGTCGGACGAAACTAGGTCGGGACCACGGATGGTCGGAAAATGAGTTAGGTCGACTGATCTTTGTCGCTGGACCTTTGGTATTATAGCAATTGGGCCGGCCCATTCCACAGTAGTGTCTTGCTGACGTCTGAAATGTTGGATTTCAATCGTTGGGCTTGACCCGTCACTTTTATTTCGTTCATATATATTTTAAATGCAAAAAAAATAAAAAAAAATCATAAAGTGGACACTAAAAAATTATGCATTTTACTATTAAATTCTCTTAAACGTCGACTTTTCGAAATGCCCTTCAATTATTTATTTGGACAAATTAATTTTATTATTATGGCATAATCAGAAAAATACATAATTTTAAAATATTTTATAAATAAATTTGAACATTGATTTCGAGACGGAGAAAACAACAAATAATTGATCCATTATAAGCATCAACACATTCTCACTCTGGCATATGTTCTCAACAATAAAATTCACATGGAATGGTGATCATATTATTGGAAATATTAGATTGGGAATCCTCTATGATTATTTGTGGCTAATTACTCACTAATTAACTCATAAATGAGTACAAGAATTTAATTAATTTTGGCGATGTCTAATTAACATAAAAAAGACACATTCTCTTCCTTTAATTGAAGTTTCATTTTTAAGGCTTATTTTCATTAATAATACTCCCTCCGTCCCAATAAGTGCTTCACCCTTTTGGGTGGGCATGCAAATTATGAAAATGGGAGAGAAAAAAAAATGTTGTGAGTGTAATTTGAAAATAGGAGAGAGAATTAGTGGAGGGAATAGTAAATTATAATGGTGTTGTGAGTATTAAAATAATGTAGGAGAGAGAATGAGTGGAGAAAATAGTAAAGATTCTTTTCACAAAAAGGAAAGGTGAATCTTCTAACTGACGCCTTTGGGTAATTAGTGAAGCTTTTATTTATGAGTATAATATATTTTTTTCGTTTCAATTTAAGTTATTTACTTTTCTTTTTGGTCTGTCCTGACGTAAGGTTTTTATTTGTTTTATTACCTAAAATGAACAATGAAACTCATTTGTCCTTCTCAATATAAAAATTCCCTACCCATTTTCTCTCTCATATTTACTTTTCACATTCACATTTTTTTTTTTTAATTTCAGTGTCAAGTCAAATTAAAAATGTAACGACTCTAACCCTAGGCACTAATTTTAAATATCATATTGTGTGCTTTTAATATTATTTTTAATATTATGTGTCCATTTTTATATACTGATTTCATATGTTAGGATACATGATAGTAAAATAAATTTATGTTCTAGAAAAAAATATAAAAATAGCAAATAAATAAATAATAGGAGAAGGATAAATTGGGTAGATAAATAATTAAAGTGATGTGTCTAGTTAAAGTGTGAAAGCCTTAGTTTGAGGGGGGGCCATTTCCTTCCCCCTAATTCCCTCAACTTTGGCTCTTAAAGTCAATTTCCTCCCTCACCTCCCCATACTTCCTCTTATACTTCCACACTCCATCTATCTCCTTCATCATTTCTCTTACCATTTCTTTTCTAGCCAAGAAAGCTCCATGGAAAGTCTCCATTAAAGCTTTCCCTTTCAAGAATTATAGCTAGGCCATTTCTACTTCATTTTCAAATCCAAGTGTCCTTTTGAGAGTGGATCATCTCAAGGAATTGATCAAGCCTAGAAAAGCTTCATTTCATCTTGTTCTAGCTAAGGTGAGTTGTTATGATTTCCTTTCTCTTATTTGTTCATACTTTCCTTAATGTTCTCCTTGTTCTTATGATACTTGATTCATGCTTTGGGAATTTATTTGGGGTTGAATGAGTAGTGAAGGAAATAGTATGAAGTTTGTGATCTTGGAAGATAACCTAGAGGAATTGAAATGGGTGATGGGTGTAGTGATAAATAATTTAGAATCACTTATTTTGGGTTTATATGATTTTATGATAACCTTGTGGAATTAGAAAATTCTTGGTGTTCATGAGTATAAGAAGTATGGTAAAGGAAAGAAAAAATGGTAAGAGACAAAAAGGGGAACTTAGGAATTTACGCCCAGGCACTTGGGCGGTCGCCCAAAGGGGCATGAGCGCCGCCCATGTGTCCAGAACTATATTGCTTGAAAAACCCTCTTGGGCGGCCGCCCAAGAGGTATGGGCGGTCGCCCAAGACCCCAGAAACCGAACTTTGAATACAACCAGAATTTGTGTAGCAACCTTGTTTGGTCCACTTATAGATTGTGACTCCCACTTAGTAAATTGAGCTTGAACCTTCATAGAGGCCTTGTCTTATTGTATAATGATCTTGTAGGATGGATTGAGAATCCTAACCACTATAAATTAATGGAACCTAATCACTTTCGGATATTAATCAACCCTTCTCAACTTAGATTAAAGTAGAACTTGGGCTACTTAAGCATTGTGACTACAACTTAATAATTTAACTTGAATCTCTATCAGGACCTTGTAATATGGATCATTGTCCGGGAAACAATTGTTAAGTTTGATTAGTACTTCACCAAAATAGTTCCAACTTGGGAAATAGATCTTGAACTTTTATTAAGGTTATTCGAGGTTGTATAATGAAAATGTAGGAATGATTTATGATACATAGTGGCCTTACTTACTCCATATCTTTGGTGAGTAGTTGCAATAGTATAGAAGCTATAGGTTCACTATTGAGCTAGTTAGTAATGGGTATGTATCACCTTGTGGCATTGTTATCCCAAGTTGTAGAATTATTGATTATATGGTTATCATAATATTTTAAGTATGGACTATTAGACATACTGTTATGTGTATCCCAATTGTGGAATATTTGACTTGTTGTTACATTGCATCCCAAGTGTGGATTATTTGGTTATATGGTTACCTTACTTGAATTTATATTCATTTATGGTATTGATTAGCATGAGTATACATTACCATGTTGTTATATTATGATGCATAGTGTACTAAATGGTTGTTGCACTATGGTATTGATTTCATGAGTATACATTACCATGTTGTTATATGATTATCCCTTTTTGTGGATTATGTTTCAAGTATCTATATTGTGCTTGAACATGTTGATATTCGGGGGTATAATGGAATTCAATCAATTATGGATTTGTTCTATAAGTGATTGAAGGTTCATCATACCTGGGACCGTCCCCTCTGTGGCCACAGAGTGGGTGTGCTAACGATCATTGACCCAAAAGGCTTTACTGCACTGTTGCGATTGGTGTACGGGGGAATGCTTCGTATTAAGCCTAAAGCTTTACAGTTAGTGATCTTATTGTTGGATACTCTATTATAGGTATCTTTTCTTATATGGATCTCTGGAGTATGAGTCCTATAAGAGGTGAATGTGCTGGAGGCAATTCACCAAAGAGTGGAGTTTTACTCCCACGTTGTACGACTTATTGTTCAGACGGGAAAAGGTAAAATGAGGTAACGTAAGGTGTTTACCGCTTTTATAATGTGTTATGTGCTACCATGCTATGTGTTGCATCTTGTTTGGCATCTTGCTGCATTCATAATAGCTCATTGAGATTTATTCTCACCCCTTCCCTTTCTTGTTTTAGATTGTCTTGAGACAGCGACTGGAACCAAAGGAGGCCGGGGTTAAATTGTGGACTTTTGCTTTTGGGGACTTGTCAGGTTAAGTGTATAAGTTGGTTGTCTGGGTGTATTTATTTAGTAAAACTCTTTTGAGAAGATGTGTATAAACTCTTTTGTAAAACAAAGTTAAGTATGAGTTTCGATGTAAGAAATCATTTTATGGTTTATGAAAGTTGTGGAGTGGTGATATTATTAATCGGTTTAATTTGGTATTTGAAAATGGATTTTCTTTTAAAAGGAAAATAAAAGTTTTTTTAAATTTAGAGAGGAGATTTCCTAGTTGGGCTCCTCAAGCTCGGGATACGCTTTAGGTCCCGAATTGGGGTGCTCACAAAAAACCTTAAAGCTGTTCGGAAAGAGTACCATTTATCACATAATAAAACATAACGTGTATTGCATTTTCCTTTTTATTTTATCCAAATATAAGCGTTGTACTTCAAAACGAAAAAATTAATCTTTATGAAATCATAATATAGTAACAATAATGTACAATTAGATAAATTTTTTTTAAAGAAAATGAATAATTAATGATACTTATTATTACTTGTTGAAATAATTGAAGTGAAATTAAAGTAATGAAATCCTTCTAATAAAACAAAGGGTCTCTTTAGGAGATATCAATTCATGCCGACATGGCCAAAAAGTTTGCTGTGTGAATCGTAAGCAATTGTCTCTTTCCCTTTTTATTAGTCTTCAATAATACTTAAGACATATAAAAAAAAAAAAAAAAAAAAAAAAAAAAAAAAAAAAGCTGTATTTGCACAATTTTAAATATTTAACATCAGTTATATAATACTCCATCCATCTCAAATCAAAATGTTTGTCCCATTTGACTTTTTTATTGAACTTTGACAACAAATATATGACAATTTAATTATGTTCATGAAATTCTAAAAATTCCTATTGATTCACCATTAATAATATTATCAACAACAACTTTTAGAATTTCATGAACATGATTAATCTCTCATAAATTTGTTGTTAAAGTTCAACAAAAAAGTCAAATGGGACAAACATTTTGAGATGGAGGGAGTATTAAAAAAAATACATCAACAATATAATACTCCCTCCATCCCGCCCGATACTTCACCATTTTGGTGAAGCACGTAAATTAAGAAAAGTGATGAGTGGGAGAAGAATTGTGAGAGGAAAAAAGTGAGTAGATATGATAAGTGGGGTCCACAATTTAAATGTATGTGAGAGGGAAAAGTTAGTGGATATGACAAGTGAGTCCCACAATTTAAGTATGTGAGAGGAAAAAGTGAATGGGGTTGACAAATGGGGTTCACATTTATTACCATTTTTGGAAAGGTGAAGCTTCTATCGGGACATCTATTTGGGTAAAAGGTGAAGCTTTGGACGGGACGAGAAAGTATATAATATATTAATCATTCATATAAAGGGAATAATACAAAAAACAATTATATGCCAATTTAACTGTCATATAATTTTTGACAAAGTGAACATGAATGAAAAAAATAATTGAGTGGTAGATTTAAAAAATGAAATTAATATATTAATTGAATTGGTAACAGAATAAAAAATGACCCATAATCACACATAATGGTTGTTTGTTAGTAAGGTTCTGAAATAGTAATAGAAAAGGGTTTTAGGGTAAAGATAGGTTCCAATAATATAGGGGCAGAAATGATTGCAAAGTGACAAACTAGAAACATGGATGGGAAGCTTCCATACCAACGGATCAATTATTGAATTTAGGCTACGTTTCTTTCGTTTAAAACGACTTTTGCAAATGATTTTTTGAAAAATAAAAATATTTTTTTGAAAAAAGGCATAAACATATTTTCAACTATTTGATAACGAAAATATTTTCATTTGTTTAACAAATTAAAGAAAAATGTTTTTCGATAAAAACACAATCTGAAATAAATTGAAAAAAAAAATAGCATAGGTAGGGTGATAGATATGGAGTGGGTAGGTTAGGGGTGGCCCGGGTGCGGATTAGTAGGAATGAGGTGGATAGGTGTGGGGTAAGCTACAGTAGGAATAGAGTAGGGTGGTGGTAAAATGTGATTTTTAACGAGACATCAATGAGGTTAAGAGTGTAAGTTTTAGTGAGACGGAGAAAAATAGGTATTTAACTATGTCTAAAGTTGTATTGTATAGGAGAAAAATAGCCAAAAATAAAATTCGGGGGTGCTGTCCCCAAACCCCCGTTCATCTTTCTAAAAATGAAAACTACACTTTCTAAATGAAATTGTTTTAATACTTCTTTATTCAATAAAATTCATACACTTAATCTTCAGGTCCAAAACTAAAGTGTAATTTAAGATGAAATGAAGGAAATAATAATTGAAAAAAAAAAGTCAAGGAGGAAGCGCCCTTGCTCTACGTACATCCGCCCTCGATTTGAACGTGATGTAGAGTGGGTAGCCGATAGTGTGAGGGGGTAGATGTGGGTAGGGTGGGTAGCCGAGAGTAGGGGATTGAGGTTGGATCGGGGAGTTGTTAAAAAAAAGTTTGACTGTGGGAGGGGGATGGTGGGTGAGGGTGGGGGTGGTGTGGGCGGTGAGATTCGTTAAAAATCTATAGTATAAATGGGAATTGTTCGTGAACAATACAATAAACAGTTTCATAAGTCAAATTTTTCATTTTGTCCTCACTAAGTTGTCCCTTTCCCATTTTGCCCTTAAAAAAAATTATTTTTTATTTTTTTTAAATTAAAAAAATTATTTATTTTTTAATTTAAAAAAAAACACGTGTCTTTGAACACGAACTTTTACTAGTAATTTACAATTATGACACTGGTAAATTTTTACTTTTCAAAAAGTCCAAGGTCTACTGACCCACTTCGTTACTACCTAGCTTCGCCACTGGGCTCAATGCAGTATATGTATACTCCCTCCGTCCCAATAAAAGCTTCACCAATTACTCAAAAGGGTGTCCCGTTAGAAGCTTCACTTTTCCTTTTTTGGATATAAAATATTATTATTTCCTCCACTCATTCTCTCTCCTCCATTATTTTAATACTCACAACACCATTATAATTTATTTTTCCTTTTTTGGATATAAAATATTATTATTTCCTCCACTCATTCTCTCTCCTCCATTATTTTAATACTCACAACACCATTATAATTTATTATTCATCCACTAATTCTCTCTCCTATTTTCAAATTACACTCACAACATTTTTTTTCCCTCCCATTACCATAATTTCTGTGCCCAAGGAAAATGGTGAAGCAATTGGTGAGACGGAGGGAGTACACAAAATAGAAAAATCATATCGATAATTAAATGATTTTTGACTATTAGAGTTTGGAATATTTCAGTGTGTGTGAATGTGTGTGCCAACCTAGTGGAATATGGAGTGATATAGACGCCACTCATCCTCACTGCTGTTTTTGTCCATGCATCCATAGTATAATGGCACCGGTCCTTGAACGGTACTACGAACAGTGTCAAATTCATTTTTTTCATTTTGTCCCTCATATTCTGTCAAGATTTTTTATTTCCTATTTTATACTTAATTTTCAAAATAACTTTTTTCTCCTAAAATTTGAATTTCATAGTATTTTTTTCCATTTTACACTCACTAAATTGTCCCTTTCCCATTTTGTCCTCATTTTTAATTAAAAAAATACCACGTGTCCTCGGACACGAGCTTCTACTAGTCTTTTAACACTTTAAATCTTTCTATCTCCAAATGATATTTCAATGAAAATATAAATAATATTATTAATAAAATATTATAAATACTATTAATAAAAAATTTAAAATTTTAATTAGAATAATTAAAACAATCCATTTTTTTCAAAGTTTATTTAAATAATAGTAATAAAAATGAAAAAATGATTTTGCGACGGATGGAGTATATTAAGCAAGTGATAAACATCCAAGGGCGGACCCATAGTCAAAATGGAGAGAGTTCACAAATTATATTACCCAAAAATTACAAAAAAATAATTGTTTGTTACATGACTACCTATATCGTTTCTTCCTTTTTTGCCAAAGGGATGGACTGAACTGGTAAGTGTGGGGTGCAATTAGTAGTTTTTTTTTTTTTACATGTCAACATTAATTTTGGGAGTTCACGGCCATCCCTTTGGTGAGCCTGTGTCCGCGAAATTGTGAGCACTCACTCACACTTTTTGATTAAGGGGGGAGTGTTTGGGTTGGACTTTGGAAGAGTTGAATGATTAATACCCGGAAGATGTTTAATTTGGTTGGAGAAAACGTGGTAAGAATAGCTTAGAAATGGCGTGACTCAATCTTCTTCTACTTGTATTGGGTGCTTCATCCCATCATTTACTCCATTGACAAATTTCCATTTTTTTTTTCTTTTCTAGTTTCATTTCTCTACTGATTGCTAATCCCTACTACTGCCAATTATGTCAAGGCTAAAAGCAATATCACACATTCCCTATCCGTATATGCATGATTGTGATGTTGAGCTGTTTGGGCAGGGCCGATGTTGTTAAATTTGTGATCCTAAGCTAATTTTTTGGACGAGTCCCTCTTTGAAGACATCATAAATCGAAGATAACTTTTTATTAACCTTAAATTCAAAAATTTCTTTCATCGGAATAGTCAATAAAATCATGAACGGAATAATTTGTAATGGGCCAAGCCAAACCATTCCCTCATTAAGTGGGCTCAACAAGTCCATCAAAGGATCAAGCCCGAAGGATAGACATAAAAGTTGGGTCGTAGCCCGTCAAACAATGGATGGCCGTCGTCGCCATTGGGCGACCAAGCCCATCCCAAGACGGGACATCTCACCCAGACACTCGCTCGTCGGTTCATCTATCAAGTGACGACCCTACTGTCGTCTCATGTAGCTTGCTCAACAAGTCACCCTCTGATAAAGTCAAACCTGCTATTGGCCCACTCTGCACTTGTTCCCACCTAACTAGCAGTGGCGTCAAATTGTGCAGGTGAAACATTCCATTATAGGTAATCCACTATCAGTGACAGTTGCAGCAGTGTCCTTGCTCGTACGAAGCAATCACAGGACGCCACATGAACACATGGGGACAAAACCAATCCAACGGTCCATATGGAAACCCTAGATCCCCTCATCCACTATAAATATATAAACAATGTCTTAGGCTAAGGTAATGACTCTTCACTATTCACGCATACACACACCCACACGTTTTCTCCATATTTTTACCACCTTCTCCAGCCCACACTGATTCTCACGCCAGAGGGCCTTGTCGGACAAGCCCCGGTGCAGTTCACGGTTCATTTCTTGTGGTGTGCATGTCTCCATAGTCATCCTATATTACTGCTGGACTTCGATAGATGATCCCGAACGATTTCCTGCATCATCAAATCCGATAACCAATTTTTCGTTTTGAACCACATTTGTACAGTTGTACAAATACTAACATATATTCAATGCACTAAATTTTGTGCAAGAAGCCCTTGGTAATTTTTATCATCGTTTGTAAACTTGGGATTTATCTGTATGAATGAATTTGTTTGGCAGTTATTTATCAAAGGCATATCATTAGGGGAAGGAAATTGAGGCTTTTCAAATTAGGACTTTTAAAAAAATCACAAATCAATCTCAAATCACATTATTCAATTAGGTCTTTTCAATTAGGGCTTTTCGAAATCAATTAGGAGATGGGAATTGGAGAAGGAGAACGAATTACCTGATTATTTGATTGCAGCAGCGGTAGGTGTCGGACTTAACATAGGTAGCGTAACTAGCCAAGATCGTCGTTCTTTTTTCTACTCTTGAACCTTTATTTTCGTTTTTTTTAATTAATGCCCGATCAAAAAGAATTTAGGGGAAAACTAAATTTGATTTTTTTTAAATGTGGGATGTTGAATTTGTGTGGGCCAAATATTGACTTCTGTGTAGTTATTGGGTTAAAATTGGACCTAACTAATATATATACACAACAAATTTTGAGGCACCTAAATTAGCCCATTTTTTTTGTGGCCCTAGGCCATGGCCTCACTTGTCTTGAGCCATGGACGGCCTGTGTTTAGGTTCTAAGTTATATTTGAACACGGTCTAATTCTGGCATTTAGAAAACCTCCAAACGGGAAAATTTTGGCGTTGAAGCCATATCATAGTAATGCATTTGGGTGGATAAGAAATGTCCAATCAAGCATCGCAAGTATTATAACAATGAGGATTCGTTTGGATACATTGATTTTGAATTCAATAAATATTCAAATTCTATAGAATTTAAATAACTTAGAATTTGCTTTCAAAATCATAGCATTTTCATTGTTTGGATAATGTGTGGAATTCAATTGTAATTATACATTATACTTAAAATAAAAGTTCAATAATAAGTCAAGTATCTAGTTTAGTTTAGTGATATATGGTTGTTAGTTATTATAAATAACAAGGGTTCAAACCTTGCTAACAACAAAATTATAAAAATATATATATTTTTTTAAATAAATAGTATATAGTGGTGGTGGTTAACGACGGCGGTAGGTGGCAGCTGGCGGAGGTAGTTGGAGGCGGTGATTTCCTGAAGCGACAGTGGTGGCGGAGAGTGGTCGGAGGTGGCGGCGGCGACGGGAGGTGGCGGCGATTACCGGAGGTATTGGCGGCGGCAATGGTGGTTGTAGGCGGCGGTTGCCGGAGGCGGTGGCGGTGGTGGCGGTTGCCGGAGGTGTTGGCAGCGGCGGGAGGTGACACAAATGGTGGTGGTTGAAAGTTGTTGTGGTGGTGGTAAAAAGAATGTGAGTTGTTATTAATTGATCAAAATTTAGAATTTTAATTATTAGAATTTAAGATGAAATTAGTTTTGTGGAATTGAGTGATTTAAAATTTCAACACAATTTCAATTCCAAATTTTAGTTATGTTCCCAAACAATGAAATTGATTTTAGAGGCCCAAATTCCAATTTCAAGCTATGGGACATCCAAACATACCCTGAATACAAATAAAATACGAAGACTCTCAGCACGATTTTTGACAAATGAGAGAAAACAAAGACTTTTGAGACAAAAGAGAGAAAAAAAAAGTAAGGCAAAGACTAAAGGTCAAAAAAATGTTGAATATCGAATTATTTTTGTGACAAGACGATCTCGTTGGAATGTGGCCGGGAAATTGATATTGCAACAAAATGAAAGCCTGCGAGTTTTGAAAGGTCATAGAAGGAAAGGTTGGAGACTTTGGGGACGATAAGTGGATAAAAAAAATAAATCTATTTATTTTATAAGTGCAATATTTATTTTATGAGATTTAAAAATAAAAAAGAAAATGTGATATTTATGTATTTTTAAAAAACAACTTAAAAGGGAGGAAAGTACTTTCTTGTGAGAGGAAGAAACAAGGAATTATGTACCCTGAAGGCCTATGAAGGCCCATTAATGTTGGAAACCTGGAAATGGAGGCCTTATAACGTATGAGCCCATCACAGCTGTGCTATAACTAGAAAATATATGTGAACCATTCATATTCTGACACGTGTCGTAAGCCAAATTAAACACCAGTCGGCTCCAGTTTCACCCAGCGCGCTGATGATCGCGGAGCTCCCCAGTCGATACCCGTAAACGGAAGCAAACAAAATCACCGCACATATCCACCATTTCCGACGAAAATGGCGTTCCACAACCACAACACACTCCATGGCTTACACCGTCGCCACCGCCACCGCCCAATTCTATCATTCCCGCCGCCATCAGATCACACTTTCAGCGCCTACCGTCTTCTACTCTGGCTATACTCGAATTGTAGTACAAGTCGGAAATTGAGTACGGGCACTGAGTCGGTTCCGCCCGAGTTCGCTGGGAAGAACGCTTATGAGCTCTTAGGTGTAGCCGAGTCGAGTTCGTTTCCCGATATTAAAGCCGCTTTTCGCAAATTGGCCAAAGAAACTCACCCTGACCTTGCTCAATCGACCGATAATTTGGCCAATTCTCAGCAATTCATTCAAATTCTAGCAGCTTATGAGGTATGCATAGCTCCCACTTGTCTCTGTCATCTGGTACGGTAGACTGTATTTTGTTAATTTTAAGACCGGGAATGGAATTGTGCAGAATTTATTTTGTTCTTCCAATTATAATTCCCAATTCAAGACTTAGAGTTGAGTTCCCAAACATAACGTTTCCAAGTTCTTGAGATGGAAATGAATAAAAGTTTGAATTCCATGAAATTCAGATTGTTGGGTTGCCGGAATTTGATTTATGGTCTGTTTGACAACTTCATTTCAAAACCTTGGTACTGGAATCGGAAGAATCAAATGATTTCCGTGGAACAAATTTTACTCTCCCCTTTCCAATGCCATGGCTAGAAATTATTCCTCCCTTTCCAGTGACATGGCTAGGTATTGAGTTGCAAACAAACGGTTGCCAAGCATACCTTTAATGTAATTGCACGTGCTAATAATTTGTATATGCTTAAAATTAAAACCTAAAAGCACATTAGCTGGTATCTGCTTTGAGTATAGCCAATTTAAAAACCTAAAGCATACTACACTTCAATAAGCTTCTCAAAGTTTTACAAATTTGAGCATGAAGTTGGGATATTGTCATGGCACACAATATCTAAATTAGGAAAAGATCAAACCAGGCAAGATACATGATTGGATTAGGCAATTACGGTTGAAACTTTCCTACTTTGATGTTCAAACTCTACCTATTTAAATCTGTTGCCCGCAAGCGATTGTTGATCTGAGTACATGGTTTTGGGTTTTGACGAGGCATTGCAGGTATACGAAACAATGCATGGACACTGTTAGACGACAGTGAAGCTAATAATCTTGGCATGCTTTAGATGTTACTTGACATGGTATTTTGAACACTAAATGCAGATACTATCAGATTCTGAGAAGAGGGCCCACTACGACCGGTATCTGTTATCTCAAAAAATACTTGTTCAAAGACATTCAAGACAAGGTTTTGCGATGTACACTTATGAATCATGCGGAGCAACCACAAAACAGATGGAAGTTGTGGAGTGGTTAAGATGGTATCGATATGCTATAAATGACATATTAGCTGAGAAAAGGGTGGTGGTTGGATCCGGTTACTTTGATGTACTCGAAAATGATTTTCATTCTGCCATACATGCAGCATTCTATGGCCCTGAGATTGAGTCCATGGACTTACTACCCGATTGTTTTGAAGCTGATGAGAGGTCTGTTTATGGAACTAATGAGGTGCTGCATTTAGTTTCTGGGAGATACCTATTTGGGATGGTGCGTGTTACAGACAAGGTTCCTGAATTAGAACAGACCTATGGTGAAAGACTGACGAATCTGCCACATAAGGGTTCAGAATGGTGGGATTCTGGTCATAATTCAAGCACCCAGATGAGCTCCAAGGAATCTGTCTCTGAAACGTGTCAGTTGCAAGGACAAAGCTTTGACTACCACTCATCTGATGTATTTAAAGATCTAGAGCTGCATATATCAGGAAAGGTTGTTGCTTTGGCCACTAGAGCCCCACTTAAAAGCGATTCTACGGGGAGGGCAGATGAAGGTTGTCAAGATGACATACACATATATCTTAATATACATGACAGTCCTACGTTTGCTCCAAGGGATATAATGGGGAAATTCACAATTGGATCTGAGTGTCTTGTGGGAACCATTACTGGACTTGGGACCAGTGCTGAAGAAGGGTCTTGCTTTGTCTATAATAAGAGTGGTATTAAAACTCACATGATCATGATGCACCGAACATTGCTGGTAAGTGTAAATGCTATATTTTGCTTATTTACTTTTGCTGTAGATGCATAGTGGCTAGTTCTTTGCCTGTACCTAGTCTATGCATCACATATAAGGTAAGTGTTTCAAAATTCTCTTCGGAATATTGACAAATACTCCTTGGTTTTTCGTTGAAAATAACTTGTGCAGAAAGAAGTTCCCATGATACTTCCCCTGCCCAGAATAAATGTCGCACTTTCCATTTTGCTTCGTCCCAAAATAAATGTCGCATTTTCAAATAAGGAAAGTAACTTGGTGCAATTTTATCATTTTCATGCTAGTAAAACACATTTCTTAAAAACGTTGACAAGTCAACTACGACATTTATTCTGGGGTGGAGGGAGTATGTAGGTTTGAACGAACTTTGTTGCTAGAGTTGGAGACAAAAGTTTGTGTTCTCACTGACCTTGCATGTTCGCTGTTTTCTGAGAAGCATCTAGACAATTATTATATCATCGACCATTGTATGATTTTAGGTGCTAGTTTGTATCGTGTGTATAATTGCATATCATGTTGCAGTTCTCAAAGAAATCCATGAAAAGGAATGTTGCAGGAATATTGTCCTGCAGTACGAAATATTCTTTATAGAGCTGGGTTGGGTTCTATTTTCATTATTTTATCAAATTTCAGGTGCACTTAATCAGAAGTCTTATGAAGAAATTGACTTCTCATCAATCTCTTAATGATTACTGTGAAATATATTTGCTGTTAGTATAAATTTCTAGCAAAGTAATTGCTTCTGCCTACTAAACATGGCTTCAGTGTACTCTTTCAGAAATATTTTATGGGGGATGATATAGGTGTGGTGTTTATGGAAAAATGGTGAACTTATCTTGCTGAAAATTTGTACCCTTCGTAATTTCTCGCAGGTAAAGCACATGCACTGGTATGAAATTGGAAATGAGGCTTCTGTTTGTGAGTGCAGATGTACCAGAGCTCGCTTACCACCAAGCAAGTAAGCTCCTTTGGAACCTCTTATAAAACTATTGTAGACTTGATCTTCTGCTCAACTTTATTGATTTGTTGACTTGTAAATGGATAAATCAACTGCTGGTCCTGTATGGCCTGTGACTTGGAATGGCAATGTTCTCATTCTGAATAAGAGGGAATTCTGAAGGATAAATATGGAGTTTAGTTTAGGACACAGTTAAAAGCTATCCCATGAATCTACTGAATAGCAAAGGAGAAAGGAGATGTTGCGAAAAAGGGTGGCTTATTATTCTATGCACCTAATTGCTTATCACTTGTCATGAAGGCCTACTCTCCGTTGTAAGTGAATTTGACAGTTCTCTGTGTGCCAGTCTGTGGACTTCATCAACTGAACTGAGAACTGAATATCATTTGTAGGTTTCAATTAAAATATGAATGATTACCTCTTTTCAGCATTAAGCTGATTTCAGCTTCAAAGAAGTCAATTATTGGTATAGACATGTGCACTGCCAGAATATAGTGATGGTTTATCTCCAAGCTGAAGTGTTGCTTTCTCTCATAGTCCTGACGTGGCGAAGCCATGAACATGTTGTAGCTCCTATAACACTTAAATTAATTGTCATTATCTTTTGTACAGATTTTGGCTGTTTGAGCCTCGATGTGGTCTTCATGACATTGGAGGTTGGTACATCGAGACATTCGGAAGAGATAAAAAAGGTCGGACCATACCAGCCCAAAGATATTGGGATGGCTTGGATACAAGTGAACATTCAGAGAAGTAAGCTCATACCATGTCTTTTGACCATTTCTCTTGATTTTTGATTAGTGCAGGAATACCAGACAAAATAGTGGGTTGTTACTGAGCCTGGTTGTTAAGGCTCACTTAATATTTGATGCATATTAGAGCGAGGATACAGATATTTAAAATGGGAAATTGAAAATAGGCATAGAAAGAAGATAACTTTAGAAAAGTTGTAGGGTATCTTGATAGTAATTTGATGATCATCAGTCTGACTATCTTACTAAATAGTTAGTTGGGGTCCCTACAGGTTATACTTTACATTCTGTGATTTTTGAAAAGCACCCCTAAAATAACGAGAACAAACTAATGTAAAATACGTAAATGGCTAGATTTGACCATACTTACAATAGATTTATAATCTTCTTTGGTCATCTTCCTTCCTGATCCTCATAACCCACCATAAACTGCTATAATCAGCATCCTTAATAAAGCTTGAATCTGAATGGGAAGCACACATCAATATTGTGTTAAGCCAATAGAATGTAAAGCCACATCTCACCTGTTTGTCATGGATTATGTATGATCTACTAGATGTTGTTCTATGGGCCTATGAGTAAACAAGTCAACATACATGATTTCTAAAGAGGAAACAGAGTGAACATTACTGCTAATTCTTGCCGGTTAGGTTTTGGTTTGTTAGACTTATTAAAGGTGGTGTGACCTATTTTTTAAGTCACATCTTACGTCTTTTTTCCCCAGATGAGATCTTCATTTCTCTCACATCCTTCTATATCCATGTGGGTTTGCATCTTATGGGCTGCTCACTTCATTTGTGAAGTGTCCTCGGCCATGTTTTAACCAGCTGATAAGTGAATGAGTAATGCCAGGGGGTACTTCAGTTCAGCACTCATTCTGACTGTGTACACAGGGAGGAAATGAAATATACTCCCTCCGTCCCATATTGATAATCCAATTAGACTATTCCAACATTTAAAGAATGTATCTCTTTCCCCAATTATCCTTAATGAGGTTTAATAATCACACTAGAATATCTCAAATACAAGAATCTCATAGTTCTCAAATACAATTATCACATGGACTTTGTTGGAAGTTCAATGGTTTTACCCTTTCAATGTCGGAAATGGGATTATCTTTTTTGGGACAAAAAAAGAAGAAAGAAAAGTGGGACCAATTTGTTGGTACGGAGGGAGTATCAACTTAATGGGTTCTGACAGTTGTTCAAAAAGAAAGAAAAGGCTGTAGTAGTTAGTAAGTTTGACTTGCCTTTGTCCTATTAAACTAGGATACCTATAGGAGGTACCCAAGTGCAGATGCTCTGTTCGTGACTGGAGTTATTTACTTCTGCTTGGCCTAAGGAGCATACAGCATCTCTAATCTAATCTTCCTTCTATTATGATGAATACGTCTGAGTTTTCTGGAATGCTGGGTGAGGAATCATAGTTTTCCGAAACACTATGGAATTACAATATACTAAATGTATTTGTGTGCAGGAGGCTTCATCCAGCGATCTATTTGCTTGCTCTTGCCTATAGAACTTTAGATATAGAAGATGCAAAGAGGAGGAAACAAAAAGTCAGAGATATGGTTGAAGGAAAAATGTTGAGAATTCTCAATTGGTGCAAGAAACTCGTGTAGGGAAAATGCATGCGATTTATTCTCAGTTTAAATATCCTGATTGTGTGGTTGCTGAAGCCCAAGTCATACATAGTGACTTCTAGCTATGTTTTGTAAAGGGAAGCAAGATTGACTGCGGGAACAGTGAGAACCTGATGGTTTTGATTTTAACAAGCTGATTGATGAGGATAACTGAGAAATAGGAAGGCTGTGGACAAAAAGAAGAGCCATCTTAAATGTTGTTCTTGGAGTTTCTAAAGATGATGTTGTTGAGGTGTAAAGGAATCTATCATCTTCCACAATGCCATGCCATAAAATCTGCTGCTTGGGGTATTTATTCAATTTCAGAAGTTGCTTATTCAGTTCTAATACTGTTTCTAGTCATCCCTGTATTCAGGTGATGCGTATTAGAAAGAATATTATACCAGGGAATCACATCGTCAACGACAGGTCTACAAGACAAGTAACAAATGTCCCCGGAATCAACTCAACGTTTCAGATGGGGAACATGTAGAAAGAAAATTATACCAGGGAATGACAACATCAAGGGAAAATCTGAAAGTAAACCATGGAATATTTCAGTGCTACCGGCATCAGATGGTGGCTCATTTGGAAGAAGCAAGTAGAATTCGGACTGAAAAGAATTTAAGGTTTGTCTTTCTGGCTTTATGATTTTGTACAGCATCTCATATGAAAATAAAAGCAATTTGATGATCTACCTATCCTATAAATTGTTGTTTACATTCGAGGAGTCAATGCACACAGTCTAAATTATGCATACTCAGTTTGTGTATGCGAGTAATACTTCAATAAATGTATGTGTAATGTTTCTACAATTCCTTTTGCTCTTTTCGCTTTGAATATCTGAATCGTTAGCATTCTTCCCCAAAACTATGAAATATATCTTGAAACTAGATTTTTGTCCAAGAAATGACTACACGATAATACTATAATAAAAAATATAGCAATCCTCCTAATGTTCTTCTAATTAAGTAGGTCCTCCCATTTGCAGTATTGACCCCCTGCCAGTGCACGATAGTACCTATCTCTGCAGTACACTGGCCTTCCATCGGCAGCCTCAGCAGCTGCTGCTGCTAGATCGTCGTCAGCCTTCACATCAACTGGCAACCTTACAAGATCCTCTTTTCTATGATAATTAAATAAAAATAGGTTATATAACTCAATTTTATACAAACTATGTGTATAACCATAATTAATTATACATCTTCAACTACTACATTGCTATAGCTATAAACTTACCTTAACTTTGTGCTTGTAGCTGCAACATTGGGTGTGTTCTCTTTCAGAGAAAAAGTTTTCTGAATGAAATCCTCTACTGGTGTGGCAAAAGTGAATAATGATGCAGCCGTAACAAGTAAAATCCCTGTCCCGAGTAGTGTTTGTTTCAACAGTTTGATTACTGGTTTGACCTAGAGGCATAAAATTTATCAGATACTGTAAATTACTCTATTTATGCTCCTCTATCCGCTGCTTCATGGGTTTTGAATGCAGACTAGACCGATATATACTTTGCTCAGTCAAGTTTGGAAGAAGAGATGATAAACAAAATGCACACTGATTAGATCTGTTACCCTCCATTCTTCTCAAGAGTTTCAGATTGCTGATATAAATGATCATGTTAAAGAATAAAGCTAGGAAATGATGTAGGGTGTTGGAAAAAGTTCTGGCAACCACTATGTTGGCAGGGGAAAAAATTTAAAGAATATATATATCACCAATGTTACTCTAATTAAATGGCAAATATAGTTTTGTCAAAAAATGGAATTTAGGGACTCTTTTGGGTGGAAGAGATTTGATATGCTTCTTTACATATCTAGTTTACTGTTTATGTGTATGCATCAAAATAAGAAAGTTCTGTTTGAAAGTATTCTTATTTATTAGTTACCTTGTACGATCCCAATAATCTATCACGAGCCAGGATCTGCAAAGAGAAGAAAATTTGAAATCATCACAGAAGACTTTCCACTTGGTAAGAACAAATGAACAATAACCTGATACTAACATCAAGCTTGTTATTACTTTTTAGACATTTGAACTCTTCTATGGTCATTATGTTGCAGCTCGAAATTTAATTTCAATTACATGGCCTGATCATTCCTTTATATTATCTCTTCCACTTCCACTTCCACTTCCAACTCCTTTTTTACCTTTCTTCTTTTGGTCTTTAAATCTTGAAGCCATTTGATAATACCGTGGTTGTTAGAATTTATTACTCTTCTAGACAAGACTGGACAAAAAAGCGGCCTTTGTATTTGATATGGATATGAATCTCACCTCTGGTGGCTTTACCCACATTTGTCCATCATACCATCCGCTCTCTTCATAAGGTATCACCGCTGACAAAAGTCTGTCACCAACGTAACTCCACCCCTGCAATGAAAACACTGTATGTGGTAAGATTTAATTGTTAAACCAAGAAACTGGAAACTAATGAAAATTTGGTTGATGGAACTCTGTCAAGTACTTTCCGGCAAGAGAATGCAATAGCCTTGTGATTGTGGATGATAAGCTTGTTAGAGTTGATCTAAGTTCCTATTGTTTTTTTTTTCCTAGGAGTGTTTGATTGGGATATGATTCATACATCTCCTGTTGGGTTACTTAAGTTACTTAGGGTGTACACCTGCACACCCTCAAATGTTATGCATCTTGTTTTGCCAAATAATATTATCCTTCAGGAAAAGGCAGGTAGTAACCGTTTTCTTGCAGCAATCTTGTATCCGTACATGGATTTTGAGTATGTAGGCTTTCCATCATGTTAAACTGATTGGAGATTAAATTTTGTTTCATTATATTGAGTTTAGCTGGAACTTGTGCAAATATTCCACAAACTTTGGTAATATAAGTTGCATACCAGATAAATTCTCAGGACAATCAGTGATACAAGAAAAAGGGTTCCTGTCCCAGCAGCTAGCAAAAATCGTAATGGATCCTGCAAAGAGACAGGATGATCAATGTTAACTAATTTAGACCTGAGAAGAAAGGTGTCTCAGCAGATAGGAAGTATGTCTTCCTCTACACAGGTAACTGTGAAAGTTAAAGTTTTCTACAAGTAAATATTTTGTCCAATACTCCCATGGTAGCACACATTTGTTTGGAATATTTATTCCTACTTATTATTGCTTCTGATTGTTTGAGGTATCTGTTGGAACTTGTACTCTTGAGCTGTTGAGCATTTTTTATAGCTTTGAAGTAGCGGGAGATGTCCTTGTTTTTAAGCCTGCAATTTTCTGAAGCAGGTAAAAGTTTCTTGTATTGAGGATGATATGGTCTGTTCTCAGAAAATAGAGGCAAAACAAATGTCACTGCTGCTTATCTCTCTCGTCAGACTATGACAGACAGACTTTCAAAACTTAATTGGTCTGATTTTAGTATTGTTTATGTAGCAATTAGACGCTAGACATCATAGTATGATTCTACCTTGTCTTTTAATTCAAATTTTACTCTGTTAAAGTCGTCAACTTTTAACCTTTAGGAAATTTCCTAGTCTGAGACTTGGACTCCCTTGGTTCCACCTTCCTTACTAGTTTTCCCAAAATAGTCATAGTTTACTTCTTTTATTTGAACGTCGTGTTACTCTTATGTGGCATATGAGGAAGTTGTAATTTTAGTGCAATTTCAAAGAAATACTTGCAATAAATGTGCACTATTAAAGTTTGACTGCAAAATAAGACTTTTTTAGTCAATGTAGTATTAGAAATGAGACAAGGTAGTTTTGGGAGTTGGGACTATTGAATGTGTGCACTGAAGGAAGATATCTAGCAAGCTGTTATCCACTAAATTTTCTCTTGTGTGTTGAAATCTGTAAAATGTGTCCTTGCTGAAAATGGATGTGCTTATATGTGTGTTACCTTTGAAGGATTAAAACTTGCAGCTGCAATTGGTAAACCCAGAACAGTGAATGTTACTAACCACAGGCCTCCAAGACGTGTGAGAAAGGCCCCTGGACTCAGTTCTCCCCATGAATATAAAGGTCCGTCTTTCAGAGATGAGTACTCATTCACCTGTCACAACACCATGTTGTTAACTTACTATGACTATGATGATGAGTTGATGACACTCAGTAAACTTCTCAGTCTGTTCGAGTAAAAGAGACAATACTTCATGATTACTAACATAATACACACACACACAGTGTGTATATATATATCTTTTTTTTTTTTTTTGGGGGGGGGGGGAGGTTATGAGGTAATGAGGCTCTTTTTCAAGCAAATCGTGTCAGTTGATTTGCACTGGAAGTTAATTCCAATAACATTTATTTTCAAGGGGTTGTTTTAACTTTTCCTTATGAATGGCTAACTGAAAACAAATGAATTTTCCTGCTTTGCCATAGCTCGAGGAGAAGCCATGTCATATAAGGCTTGGAAGTTAGTGATGGATATGGGAACCGCTGCAGCCCAAACTCTACTGCTCCTCTGTAGCGGGGGGTAGAGATTATGGCCACATCTCCCTTTTTGTGTGGCCATAATCTCTATTGCCCGCTACATAGCAGCCGTGTCTGTTTGAACCGTAGCAATTCCCTATCGGTGATGTTGGGTTGATGGAGGAAACGATACCGACTTTTAGTGGCATAAATAGTACATACCGGTCTTTGCTCAAAAGGGACCTCAATTTCGAGTTCTGGTTCCCAGCTTTGACCAGGTGGGCCGCTGCTCATGCTGCCTCCATTCATCCCATCTTTGAGAGCCTTGCAGGTAAATCTCCTATACTGTGTTGGATAGGAAGGTACTGTTGCTTCATTTTGAACAAGCCAGGATCCATAGTTGCTATGGATCTTGACTTGCCTTGTACTCGGAAGTATTGAGCAGTAAACACTTAGCTTAAGCATTGACTTTTTCTTCCCGGAAAAGTTTTCGTCGAGTTCAGGTTGAAGCTTCTAGTTCTGGATGAACCAGTTGGGAAATTTGGAATGAATTTCTCAGTCTCTAATTTTCAAAGGATTTAGTTTCCATATTTATGGGGACCATGTATTTTTAAGTGGTGGAAAACAAAAGATTCAGATTAATTGTGGGAGGAATTGTGTGGAGCCAGTTCCATTGATTTGGACAACAGCAGCCATTAGATTGTTTGCATCTACCTCCCTTCTTCATCAGGAATTTGGAACTGATGTCGAGGAGAATTTGTTGCTTCGCTGCAGAAATTGGTCTGGATAGAGACATTGGCTTTTGCTTTAGCATTAGCATTAGCATTAGCATCTATGTCCTGGGTTAATTTACCTTGAGGTAGGTCCCACAAGTTCAAATAAATCTCAATAAGAAAAGATTTTGTTGCTTCGCTGAATAAACTAGCCCGGACTGAGACATTAATCCTCTGCTTTAAGATCTACGTCTTGGACTAATTTGCCTTGAGCTAGATCCCATAAGTTCAAATTTATATTTTGTTGACCTAAGGCTTCTTGGTCTTGTGGTATGCTGACCGGCCTTCCTACCGGGAGGTCAAGGGTTCGATTCCTGCTGGAATGCTGGAATCATATATGTGGAAATATATACCCTGAGTATTTCAGGAACCTATGGAGTCCCCTGGTGCAACCGACTGCTAGGAGGCGGCATTGCTGGGCTTGGCCTCAGCGGCGGGGAGTCGTACCCTATGCAGGAGCAGCCATTGGTGGTGCGAAAGCGTGCTCCGCTGGAGCAAGGCTGTTCGAAAGCGTGGGCCGCTGAGAGGCAGTGCAAAAGCGTGGGCCGCTAGAGCAGCCATTGGTGATGTAAGTGCTAGCGTGGGGCCTAGTATAAGGGGTGCTGCTGCTCTAACCATCTCGGCCGAGCCTGATTTACTACCTCCGCGTCTCTGAGGGGCCGGGGGCCCGGAGGTCCAGGACTAGTCCAGCGAAGTTGGGAATCTGGGTATCAAAAAAAAATAAAAAATTATATTTTGTTGCTTCACTGCAGAAACGCCGGATGGAGACGTTGGACCCCTGCTCTAGCATCTACGTCTTGGATTATTTGTCTCGATACAGGTTTCACATAGGTCAAATAAATCTCGGTCCTTAATTTAACAGCAGCAGTAGTGATATATTTTATATTTGAATCCGCAGTGAAGAAACCTTTGGCATTTTTGTTTCTCTTCATTAGGGTCCATTCACATTGGCTGCATATGAGAATGAGATCATCCAAATGCTTTTATTTATTTTTTGTGGTTGAGGAGGAGTGGAAACTGTGGGCTGTACAAGTAAGCGCCCCAACTGTTTGCTTGCACGCTAGGTTGTGTGCACTTCTTATGCACCCACGAGCAAGTAAGCCCCCAACTGTTTGCTTGCACGCTAGGTTGTGTGCACTTCTTATGCACCCACGAGCTGTCAGCTTCTAAACCGTGTGATAGAGTGAGCCTGCCTGTTAACTGGCAAGTGCCAAGTTTAAGCCAAGCGTCTCGGCGAAAAGATATATCCCCCCTGTTGTTTGAAGGGTTGTTACACGAAACGAGCTGGCTCGGGCTCGGCCGTAAAAGCTCGAGTTCGAGTGGGCTCGAGGTGAACTCGAGCTCGAACTGATTTTCAAGCTCGTTTTTTTTTTTTTTTCGAGCCGGCTCGTATGTTCGATAAGCTCTGACCGAGATCGACTCCTTTGAGCTGGCTCGTTAAGCTTGTTAAAAAGCCCGAATGAATTTTGTCCGCGAATGACTCGTTTAGGCTCGATTAGGCTCGAGATCGATTACAACTCGAATTAGCGCTCGATAAAGCTCGTTTGATTTCAGATTTTTTTCAAAAAATAAGTCCAATCTCGAGTTCGGCTCGTTAATACTCGAGTTCGAGCAGCTCGCGAACAGCTCGAAACTTGATTCGATCCGAGCTCAAATAGTCATACTGGGCTCGAGCTCGAAACTTCAAAGCTCGACTCGGCTCGGCTCGTTTACGGCCTTAGTTGTTTGGATGTACTATTTGTCTTTTGAATTGTTGGTGTTTTTCTCTTTTTTGATCATCTTTTAACATTATAATTTCAAAATAATAATTATAGAAGAAAAAATATTACCATACAGAGCATATGAACTTATTACCCTCTCTTCATACCAAAATATCGTACATACAACACAACAACAACATTATTCCAGTGTCGTAAAACGTTCACACCTCACCTACCTAAAGTGGGGTAAATGTATAGATTGGCGTAAATGTATGGATTTTAAAGGTTCACTTGCATTTCGTTCATGGAGATAATAATTTAGTTGTGTCCATGGCAAGAGTGCTTTCAAATGTGTGCTTAATAGTTCATTGAAATTGTGTGTTTGCAATTCATGGATCATACGATTTAAGTGATCTTGAGAATTAGCCGTCCGAAAGCGAGCTTACAACGTCCTGTCACATATCTACGAAGAAATAAACAATGCATGTCTATATATTTGATGCTTAAAAAATTTCGCTTACCGAGAATTCTCAAGCTAGATGATATATATGGTGATCCACGGCATTGAATCTTCAATAGCGATCCGAGAAAACAAGACATCGGGTGGGGGTCTTTATTCCCAAAACCCTTCGATGTGAGAATCATTAATTCTTTCTTTAAGTGTATAAACATTGAACATTTAGAGAGAGATTTTAGGATTTTGAGAGGAAGAGAGAGAAAATGTGAACTTGAGTCTGAATCATCTGAGATGAAAAAGCTTCTTTTATACTAAGGGGCCGTTTGATTCGATGGAAAAAAAAGTGAAGGAATGGAATAGTCAATGAAATTGAATTCATGAAGAAATTGGAATGGAAAAAAACGGGTCAAACCCCTCCGTTTGGTTGGCACGGAATGAAATGAAATTGTCATTCAATTCCTTGGCAAATCATGTTTGGTTTGAAAATACAAATTATAGGAATGGAATGAAAGCATATAAAATGTCCAATTTACCTTTTTTTAAAAAAAAAATTTTTTTTTTTGGGGCGGGTTGGGTGGGGTAGATAGGTAGGGGGTATGCAAAATGAGTAAATTTTTTTTTTTCGGTGGGGGTGGGGAATAGGGGCATTTGGATGGGGGGGGGTAGGCAGGGGTCTTTAAAAAAAAAAAAAAATTCGTGGGGGTGGGGGTTGGGGGGGTAGGACAGGGGCTGGATGGGGGGGGGGTAGGCAAGGGTCTTTAAGAAAAATAAAATTTGTGGGGCTGGGGGGGCGGGGGGTGAGGGGTAGGTGGGGGTGGTAGGGCAGGGGCTGGATGAGGGGGGGGGGTAGGCAGGGGTCTTTTAAAAAAAATAAAAAAAATTGTGGGGGTGGGGGGTGGGGTAGGGCAGGGGCGGGGTGGGGGTGGGTAGGCAGGGGTAGGGGTGGTTTGGGTTTGGGGGTATTTTGATCAAAAAAAAAAATTACAATTCCATTGCCAAAGGAATTGAGCATTCCTTCCATATATGGAGGGAATGACCGATTCCTTCCTTCGATGGAATTAGTAATTTCGGAGGAATGAAAAATTTGAACCAAACACGGCGAAGGAATGTGTTAAACGAAATTGACCATTCCATTCCATCGGCGGAATGGTCGATTCCGCGAACCAAGCGGGCCCTTAGTCAGGATGGGCTGCCCTAAAGTCTGAAAGAAAGAGAAATAGAGAGAAGAATAGCCAGAGGGTTTTGGTGGAATGAAACCAACCTGTTTTCTTCCTTGGAGTTTATTCAATATATATACTTCTCATATTTACAAAGAGTTAAATAAGGTAAATATAGAAAAGAATAATTTCATACTTATCATATATACCTACTCCTAAAATAATGCAATCACAATAATCCTTCACTATCAAAGAAGATGCATTTCAAATTTAGTGTATCACTACGGCTATGATTTATTGTTTTACACCCCCTCAAGCTAAGCGCACAAAGCGAGCCGGCACTTGTCTGGACAAAAATCAAGACGAGGACGAGATAGGCCTTTAGTGAAAATATCTGCCACCCGATCACCCAGCAATGTGGAGAGACGCAAAAAACCGCACTGCTGTAGATCTCGAACAAAGTGTAAATCAATCTCGATATGGCGTGTGCGAGCATGAAAAACTGGATTACGAGCCATGTGTAGTGCCGAGAGATTATCACAAAAAAGTTTCGGAGGAGATAGATAAAGCCCGAGTTCCCTAAATAAAAAGGAAAACCAACGTAGCTCTGCTGCTGTTGTAGCCAGTGCTCGGTACTCGGCTTCGCTGCTGGACCTCGCAACCTGTAAGTGCTTCAATTTGAGTTGGTAGTTTTTTTTCGTTAGAAAGTTAACGAAAGTTTTAACATTTCTAACAATCTCTAACCTTCCTAACCAAGCAAGAGTAGGTTAGGGTTTGCCATTTAAAGTTAAACCAAAAAAAGGAATCCAAAAAAGCAAAAGAATTAAGAAAATCCCGAAACAAAGAAGTTGAAAAACAATTTCTGCCGATATTTTGAAAAATATTCTTCTCGTTCAAAGCCCTGGAGCAAGATTTAATGCACCAGCACGTTTTACAGGACCTCCGCGCGGACATGTATGTAATTTCGCAGGGCCTATAAATTGAACCCTCCTCTCTCGGTTTACACAACACAACTTACTCACAAAGAACGAAGTTACGGCGAAATATAGAGAGAAAACAAGTGGGAATCCTTAGATTGCCACCATTTTCTCTTGAATCTTTCCCAATCAAATACCAAACACACCAAACCTTGATACTCCTCAAGCCAAACACCAAATCTTGATACTCCTCAAGTCAAATTCCAAGCCTAGGAAGATAAAGGGTGTCACCGTTGGTAAAGCCCTCCTTCTCAAAACCCTAAAATTCTCTTTTGATCTCTTGATCATCTTGTTCTTCTTACTTTGACTTATTTTATGTCTAGTTTAACTTGAGTTTTGACCTAAGATGGTCATCTTGAAGTTCATCTTCATGAATGACCATCTCAAGTGGTCCACATTTTAGATCTTTAGTCAATTCTTTCTCCTTGGTTTCATCTTTACAAAACCCCCTTTCCCTTTGCAAAAGACATGTTTCAACCCCATAAATTCCCCAAGGATGACTTGAATATGATAACCACTTAACAAAAGGTAGTGGTATCAAGTCTAGGGATGAAAATGGGGTGAACATAGATGCAAATCCCCCAAAAATCACATTTTCCCTCAAGAACATCTTGCTGTCCAGTAGCATTGTTCTGAGACCTCAGTCCATTTTCCTATTTTTTGGACCCAGTAAAACTTGGAATTAGATGTTGACTACAAAACACTTTTTGTAGCCAACATCCAGAGCTTTCCAGACATATTTTTATTTTATTTTTTGAGTGAGTAAAACTCCTTTTTTCAATTTTTCTTTTAGAGGCCAGTTCATCAGCTTCTGGAAATCCAGATTTCACATCTGAGATTTCCAGAAGGTTTTGACCCCTCAAATTACTTCCAAAATGGAAAGTTCCTTTGCATAAACCCTATTTAGGGTGTTTTGAGCAACTTTCATTCTCGGACTTTCCCCAGATTCTGAAGTTTTGAAGCCTTTAAGTCCATTTCAAAGTCAAGGGTCAACTGCCTTCTTTCATTCTGGCAGAATGGCTTTTCAAATCCAAAAATCTTTTGAGTGCCAAGACTCGACCCAAAAATCATACCAAAAATCTTGGGGATTTTTCAAAGTCTTATAAATAGTTCCCCATTTGTGTTTTTCTCAGTTTCAACTCATTTTGGTCAAAACACACACACACACACACACACACCCGCACACACACACACACAAAAGGATTTCAAATGTTTGGAAGACTCGTTTTACGAGGCGCGTCGGGTGCACACTAACGTCCTTCCCGACGCGTAACATGACCTCCGAACCTAAATCTCTGATCTCGGGCTTTTTTCAAAGTTTTGGCCCTTAAAATAAAAATGGCGTGGCGACTCCGTTTGATTTCAAAAATCGGGTACATCACACAACCGTAGTCTGCTTTTTGGCTGTCCAAGCAACTAGGTTGGGTCCAATAAAAATACATGCACCAGTGGTGGAACGACGGTCATCAGGTGAACCGGCCCAATCTGAGTCGGAATAGGCGTGAAGCGAGGTGTCAGGAGACCGGGTAAAGTGAAGACCTCGGTACAGAGTACCTTTAACGTACTGAGAATACGTTTGATCGCCACCAAATGAGAAGTGCGAGGGGAGTGCATGAACTCGACACACTTGCCGACCGCAAACGCTATGTCTGGGCGAGTGAGGGTCAAGTACTGAAGGCCACCTACCATACTCCGATATGTAGTGACATCGGTAAGTGGATCACCATCATGTGCAGAAAGATGTGACCCAGGAATAAGAGGAGTAGTGGTGGATTTACTGCCATCCATCTGAAACTTACGTAGTAGATCAGATGCGTAACGGGCGTGGCTAAGAATAAGCGAGTCATCCGAAAAATGAGTTTCAATTCCGAGAAAGAAACCAAGAGTGCCAAGACGACGACTTTCAAAAGTCGTACATATCTGTCAATGACCGAAGACACTTCGCTCGGAGAGGACCACATCCTGATGAAGTCATCTACATACACAGAATAGCCACAAAGAGAGGTGGCAGAGTGTGTCGGATGAATAAAGAGGCGTCCGACTTCTTTGTTGAAGAAGCCGATGGAGAGAAGGAAATCATGAAGTCGCCTGAAACCACGCCCGTGGAGATTGTTTCGATCCATATAGACCTATGAAGACGACATACATGATCGGGAAAATCGGGTGAGAAAACCGGGAGGTTGAGCCATGTATACCTCCTCTTGGAGAATGCCGTTTAAAAATGCATTCCGCACATCTAGTGTTGCCAGATAGGCCATGAGCGAGAGTGTGCCGAGAGATAGGAGTGTACGAATGGTGGGAGGTTTGACAACGGATTGAATGTCTCGTCATAGTCAATACCCTCTTGTTGAGTGAAACCTTGTGCCACTAATCGGCTTTGTGACGTTCTACCGAGCCATCTCGCACGTCGTTTAACCTTAAAAATCCACTTGCTTCCAACAACGTTCATTGATGGATGTCGGGAACCAAGGTCCATGTACCATTTTTATGCGTGGCGAGATAATTCTTCTTGCGTGGCATTGTTCCAATGCGGGAGCGGAAGGGCCTGTTTTAGAGTTTTGGTTCAAAAGCAGGTGGCGTGGTGTAGTGGCGGCAAGAGCAAGTGGAAGAGGATGCTTTGTAACTTGTCGAGAATTTAATTGTGCGAGTGAGCACTAAATCTGCTATGAGACGGGGTTTGAAGACTCCTGCCTTAGCTCGAGTCACCGTAGGGTGAGTATTGGAGAGGGCTGTCCAGTTTGGAGAAATTAAAAGAAGCGGGTGGACTGGTCGGGGCGATGGGTGGGCTTCCCTGGAGGAGTGGGTGAGCATCCTCGTATGGGCCGAGTGCGATGGGGCGGGTGAACCGGAGTTCGGCTGATAGGAGATATGGCGCGGAGGAGGCTCAACAGATCCGAACTTGGTTGTTTGCAACGGTGAGGTGCACTTGATGCCATGATCTTGGGCCGAGTCGGTTTGGGTGAATAGGAGGAAGTTGTAGTCCGCATTTACGTAGCCACCAAACGTGAAATATGTTGATGGTGCGGTTGGTCTAGTGGTGATGATCCCGACAAAATGTTAAACTACATGGGAAAATTGGATTCGTCAAATAGCACATGTCTATGTCTAGAAACATAAATTTTCCCAGTAGATTGGTCAAGGCACTGGTATCTTTTTCGAAAATTTATAGCCAAGAAAAACAAAAGGGGAGGATTTGGACATTAACTTATGGGAGTTGTATGGGACAATATAAGGAAAACAAAGACAACTAAAAGCCTTAAGTGTTTTGTAGTCCGGAACTTGCTTGAGCAATTTTTGAAAAGGAGAAATGTAACCAAGTTGCCTCATTGGCAGTCGATTAATAAGATAAACAACTGTGTTGAAAGCTTCAAGCCAATAGGCTTGAGGAACACCTTGAGACAAATGCACAAAGGCCCATAGACACAATATGACGGTGTTTTCGTTCAACTGTACCATTTTGTGGGGGGGTGTATGGGCACGTAGATTGATGCTTTATTCCATGAGACTTAAGATATAAGGCAAATTGGCGATTTATGAATTCACCTCCCCCATCAGTTTGTATCGTTTTTATAGTGTGTATAGCAGATATTTTTCGACTTAATTGATTTTCAATTTGGAGTTTAAAGGAAGCAAAAACATCCAACACATCAGATTTGTGAAATAAAGGATAAAGCCAGACAAATCTCGAATAATCATCAACTATGCTTAAATAAAAACGATAACCACTATTTGAAGTAATCGGGGAGGGACCCCATACATCCAAATGTAAAAGCGCAAGTGGTGCGCAAGAATGAAAATTACGAGCAATAAAAGGTAATCGGCTCGATTTTCCTAACGGACAAATATGACAAAAAGACTTTGAAATAGTTCCACTAACAGGTAGATGAACTTTATTGACTAAAGACTTGAAAACCTGAAGAGACGGATGACCGAGGCGTGCGTGCCAAGTATCAGAAGATGCACGTTCGCCAATAAGAGCAAGAGGGCGACGCGAGCGGAAGAGTCAAAGCTGGGCTGGTATAGACCATCCGAGCTATCGCCGGAGAATAATACGCTTCGTGGTGTTGTCCTTCACACGAAAACCAAAAGCGTCAAGTTCAAAGAAGCAGTTATTATCATGGGAAAAACGACGAATAGACAAAAGAGACTTATGTAATGTAGGAACATGTAAAACATTACGAAGAATAAAATTTCGACTATAAGAAGTAAGAGCAGAATGACCAATAGAAGAAATGGGTATACGAGAACCATTGGCTATGGTAACCGAATCGGTACCTGTATAAGGAGAAGTGGTGGAGAACCCATTAGATGATGGAGTCATGTGGTTGGTAGCCCCTGAATCGAGCACATAGGTCGGAGCCACAGAAGAATTGCTTGCACCATAATTGACCATGTCTGGTTGAGTGTGATTACTGAACAAAGCAAAATTACCTCTCTATCACCTTAAGGTTTTAGAGGAGTTGGTTACTTAACAAAGTCCATTGCAATCCATTATAATTCATTTGCCCATATGGGCTGCCATAATCTCTATTGGATATTTTATGCCGTGTTTTTCATAACCATTTTACCCCATAGTATTACGCATTTTTCATATATTTGTTATGTCCATTTTACCTCTTAGACATATCGTATTTTTCGTAGAATTTTATGGCCACATCAATATTAGAATTCTTTTTTGCTAAGCTTCAATTACATGAAATAATATTGAACTCAATGCATTGTAATAAAGAAAACATTGAATAATATTGCATTATAATAAACATTAAACTTTGCTTAAAAAATAAAAAATAAACTCAATGCATTATAATAAAGAAAACGTTGAATAATATTGAAATAGCATGAAATAATTTTGACATTCCTGTGTACGGATCGAGCACATGGAATAGGATTGATTTGCTGCCAATTTGTTTCCACTTTCCAGTTAAGTGTTTCACCATTGGTCGGATGATAGTGGCCTCCACCTGTGTTTCCAATGAAACTCGACATCACTACTTTCTTTCTTTTTTTTTTTTTATACCCTGTTCTCAATTCTTTACTGTTCGGATGTGCTTCGGGGAACTCCAAAGAAATATTTTCACAAAGATTTCCAAGGGAGATCGAACCCATGACCTCTCGATAGAAAGGTCGGTTAACATACCACAAGGCCAAGGAACCTTAGGCGACATCATTACTTTCTTCCTCCTATAACAACATATGTGTCATAATTTATTTTAATACCGATTATGTTCTGAAAAAAATATTAAGTACAATCTAAAATAAGAATCTTATAATTTATTACGGATTTGGGATCGTCCCATCCCGCCATGCAAATGGGATGGGATGGATAGTATATTTGGTACATCCAGCTTGGGACACGGGGAAAGTCGGGATGAGATGGAACGTCCCACATTTTTTAATTTTTATTTTTTTAACTTCAAAGATATTTTAGCACTTAGTTTTTAGTTTTTTTTTCAACTGTCCATTGTTTTTTTGTGTTGATTGATCTATTTTATAAATTTAATAAGTTTTTATCTTGTTGGATTTCAAAAAATTAATCTTATATTTAATTTAATGTTTTGACATTATTTCATTTAGATTTAGTTTTATATTATTAGCGTTTTTTTTTTTGTATTGTATTGTCCCGCATCCCGAGGTGCGGTAAGACAAGACGGAGATTTTCTGTCCCGCAAATAATTCAGAACGTCCCGTCCCATAAAATTGCGAAATTTCATAATTTTACCTCGTTACGTCCCGTTCTACTGAATTGACAGATCTAGGATTAGGGTACAAAATTACAAACAAATAAGTAAATTATGTCTATTAAAATATTAACGAGCACTCATAAAACTGAGACACTCATAAAACTGAGACATATATTATAATGAAATGGAATAAAACATATTGCATCTCATTTTGTTCGTTTCACTTTTAGTGGTCTACATTTGTCAAGTCACTTATGATTTTTTTTTTTTTTTTTAGATATTTCACATCTCCCACACATTTTATCGGTTCGATTTCGATCTCTCTAGTTTTGCCCACTGCATGGCTATGAGAGTTAGATCTCGCATTCGGTGCGAAAAGAAAGGCATAAACTGTTTCGATTTTTTATCAAAACTATTCACAGTTAGGTTCAGATAAAAATTAAAAATTATCCAATCTGTCACGATTCATTGGTCGATGTTGGTACCGTTACTGTTTGAGCTCAACTTGATGCTGCAAGCCACTGTGATGTGGCCACGACTCTTCACTTTGGTACTTATCGAATGAGATAACTTTAAATTTGGTGAAACTCACTTTTATCCGAACAATCCCGATCGCATAGAGAGGAACGATCGTTACTCGACATGAATGAATGAGATAACTTTAAATTTGGCTTGTAACGGGACGGAGTGAGTATTTTTAAAACATTATTAATTATTAATTTTAAATAATTTGATTTTTGTACCAATTACCAAACAAACTTATTATAATCTCTTAAAATATTTAGAATTAAAAACTTAATTTTATTACCAAACACCCCCTCAAGGCTCAATTCAACGCTATTAATCCATTAGGAAAATTCCCGCCCCGTACGAAATCAATCCGATTGTAATCGCACCATGCCATTCAAATTTAATAAGCCCTCCTCTCCCGAGACAAGACAACTGAATGCAGAAACACACACAAACACAGAGTCAATTCCAACGCGCTTTCAGCAAATAAAGTCAACTCCGATTACAACGCCGGAATATGAAAACCAGAGGCAAACTCAGTGGTGCCGGAGTTGCTTGGTGGACTTTAGGGCTTCCTGCCGTATTCCTTTTGTGCCTCTTCTTTTTCTTCGCCGGCTTCTTCGGTTCGACTCTCTTCTCTCAACAGGTTAGCCGTATAATTCTCTCTCTTGTTATATGGATTGAAAGTAATTTTATATGGTGGATGTATTGTGGTTATAGTTTCGTTTGGCAATCGGCAGGTTGAATCTAATTTACGGCCGAAACCTAGGTCGTTTGAATCGGTGATTGATGTGACGGTACTTGAGTTATTGTCTCGTGGCGACTCCGGTGATGATTCTTTTACTTCTATTCCGTTTCAGGTATAATTCGTTTCATCCTCTCCGTTTGATTTTTGATCGTACAGACTAGGTCAAGTTTGTGATGTTTGCATTATGATCATGATAGACATGATGATATGCTTTTTGAAGAATATTAGCTCTCCTAAGCCTGATTGGCTTCGAGTGTTTTCACTGTACAAGTTAGTCCAATTTTGTACCTTAGGATCATGATACACAGGTAAACTGTTCTTTGAAGTAGAATCTCGTGAAGATTACTGATGTGCACTAGTCTTGCAATGTTGGTAGATTGTATAGTAATGCTATTTACCGCTATGCAAATTCACTTATTTTCAATTGTTTTCTTAGCCTATTCATGTTCTGTAACAATCAATTGATTGTTAACTGTTTAGTACTATGTCTTTTTCGTTGTTGACAATTTTTATCAACTTCATTTGTGGTCCCCATACAGTCACATACCATTGCTATACTTGGAGAATATTTTATTGAAGATCTAACATTATACAGTTGTGCTACTGCTTTTGAGAGTAATCTGTATAAACAAATTTCGTGATAGGATCCAACTTGTATATACTTAATCTCGAGGGATAAGGAGTCGTTAAGGGAATTTGTGTTCTCTTCTTAGGTTACAGAGCAAGTGAAAGGGTATATAATATATTAAACTATTCTTGACTCTTTGTAAGAACTTCACTAAGATGTAACTCTAGAAAAAACAAACCCCTTCTCTAATTGAAAGTTAGAACTTAAAAACCCAGCTACAGAGAGTAGGAAATCACATCTCTCAACAAGCCTAATCCCTTCATGTTTGGTATTAAAGTAATGATGCAGCACCGATTGGAAGGTTAGATTTGCTTTAATGGCTATCAAGCCAAAACCAATCCCATGGATCCAACAACATTGCATAGTGGGTGTGAAAAGGATGACAGTGTCTATCTTATGGGCTCTAAAATTATTGCAAACCCCAGTAATATTGAGGGTCTAGCCTATGTCACTGATAGTAATCATCCTAGTTTGATCAGAACGGAATTTTAATACGTTTTTTCCCGTCTCTCTTCCATTTTTTCTTCTCTATTTTTTGTCTTATTGCATCAAATAAGTCACTGAAGGTTTATACACCTTATCACAGTTTTGACTTTTTCAAGGTTCGAAGAGGTGGCCCCTCTTTGTTTTACCAATCAAGGATATATTAACAGTTCACCACCTCCAATCCCAAAATCAGTGTGCATTTTATTCATGATCCTGATCAAAAATGGATACTATTTTGGGACAAAGGGAGTGTTATACACCCGCATTACCTAAATTGAATTGAACCTTGTTATAATAGTCTATGACTCATTCTTCATTAAAGATGCTTGCAAAGTGCAAACACATTGTAAAGGATCAAGATGATAATTGTTGTACGTTTATGATTATGAAGTATCATTGCAAAAGCATTTGGTTGCCTAGGTAATTAGAGTATTTTAAGGGTAATTTAGTCTATTCACATGCATTGATTACATTTCTTAATATGTGTGCACAACTCTAAACTACAAGTACTTTGGGACGGAAGGAGTACTTTTTTTTTTTTTTTTTTTTCAGTTAAAAGGCAGTTTTATACAAACCTATTATGAACGATGTTATAGTGGTGAGTAAGCCCAAAAAGCATAGATAGCTGCCCCCCAATACGGCTGTATTCATATCACATTTTTCATCCTTTGCTATTTATTTGTATTTTGTGGGTTTCATTTTCTTATTTAGATCCTAAGCTGGAAGCCTCGTGCACTGTACTTTCCTGGTTTTGCAACGGCTGAACAATGTGATGGCATTATCAAGGCCGCAAAAGTATCACTTTTACCATCAAGTTTGGCTTTACGTAATGGAGAAACACCTGAGAACACAAAGGGAATCAGAACAAGGTAAGTATGATTTTAGATGCATTAATATTTTTATATATACTTATACATGTTGGGAATGCAATGTATCAATCATGCTTAAAGTTTGCTATTATTTTTCCATGTAATCAGTTCTGGAACATTTATGAGTGCATCTGAAGACCAAACTGGGATCTTGGATCTCATAGAGAAGAAAATTGAGAGGGCGACAATGATTCCCAGGAGTCATGGAGAGGTATTTTTCCATTAACCCCCCCCCCTCAAAAAAAATAAAAAAAAATTCTATCGATACGCTTTGCACAACATAATTGTTTATCTCTGTAATGTCAAAGATACTTGAGATTCGCCCACAGATATTTACGTCACTCTTCAAGATGTCTTCCTTTTAAGTGGCAGTTTTGGTCATGCTATTAATTATCCTTGGGAAGTTTCAATTCAATCACTTGATGAAAAGTCGAGCACATTTTGTTTACATTATCAGCATCCAAGAATAACTTAGATGATGCAATAATGGGAAAAAAATTAAGAGATTTTTTTTTTGGTGGTTGATATGAAGTTAATAATAAAGGAAATGATTATGAGAGTGAAGGTTGATATTTCATATGCCTAACACATTTCAAGAATAGTATTCATGTTCCCCTTTTGCCTTGAATCCTGCTTTTGCCTTAATGGATTTGTTTGTCTTAGGTCGTTATCATATAATGAGTGTGTTATGGAGGATGTTTCCATTTGTTCTGTATTTCCTTATTTTTTCTTGTGATGAGGTAATTAGTGCAATATTCAATTGCTTGTTTCAATTGATTGTTTCGTATCAAATGTCTGTCATTATAGGTAGGCATTATTTGATTGCTTGTTTCAATTGATTGTTTCGTGTCAAATGTCTGTCATTATAGGTAGGCATTATTTGATTGCTCGTTTCAGTGGATTGTTTCCTGTTAAGTGTCTTTCATTTTAGGTAGGCATTAACTGTCCTAGTAATACAATATTCTCACCATGTTGCAGCCATTCAACGTTCTACGCTACGAAATTGGGCAGAAGTATAACTCACATTATGATGCTTTTAACCCAGAAGAGTATGGCCCACAAAAAAGCCAGAGGGTACGTGATTAACAATGACTTCTTTCTGTACAGCTTTGATGAAAAAGTGCTTATACTCTTCTCTGTTTGCCAAAAGGTGAGTGGGTGCATGACTATCATAACATCTATGCATTTGACCAATCTCACCAAGAAAAAGAAGCTACTCCCCACCCCAAAATAACCAGTCCATTTTTTCAATTTTTTTTGTCCCAAAATGACTGTCCATTAGCAAGGAATGTACTACAATCACCTTTAATCATTTTCCAATCTGCACTTACAGTGATGTAAAACTTAGCAAGGGAACATATGGTATAGTTGCTACAAACTATCTCTCAAACTAAAAAATGGACAATCATGTCAGGATGGATGGAGTATATTTTGGTATTTTACACAGACAAAATCAACTAAATCTTTCTGTTTTAGGCCTGTTAGACAGGTTTGCATAAAAGGCAATGACTCACTGTCTTAATTCATTTACTGAACATTGAAGTTCACTTTCAATGTCTGCCAAGAACATTGCATGGCACTTTGGGGAAAAAGAATATGTGATAAGCATCCTTGTCTTCTCGCTATAAACTTGGACAGTTACATTGGATATGAGACAGGCATATAATTGGACTAGCCTTGATTAAAGATGCCTACGAGACTTGAGATATATTCTGGAACGAACCATTGATCTTCGTTGTTGAAATGTGCCAGTAGTTTTTTATCCTAGTCTCATTTTCCAATATTGGTCTACAGCTTTGTTAAAAAAAAAGTCAATGATATGGATAAATGATCGTGGGTTTACTATGGTGGTTGTGAGAGAAGAAAGGAATTAGAGGGAGATATATATATATATATATATATATATATATATATATATATATATATATATCAAGGATGTAATTAGAATTACTCTTTCAAAGACTTTCGAATTCTCGATAACTGTAGGAGTACATCAAAGAAAGACCTCAAAGTCTTTACTTTTTTTTGTTGGCCTTTGTCCTCATTGATTGACCGGAAATGTAGAAGGTTATATAAAATGATTTATGCTGGCGAAGTTAGGTTTGAAGACCAGATTGACTACGAAAGATCCATTTTGCTATTTAGGGCCAATTATTGACAATGCCTAGTGGTACCATATAAGGTTACACAAAATAAAACTAGTTTGTGGGAGACTGTTCAATGTGTTATGTGATGGACTTAATATATACTCCCTCCGACCCGTCCAAAAAGGCATTTTTGTGTCCTTGCACGGAAATTAAGAAAAGTGATGTAAGAAAGAGAAAAAGTGTATAGTGGAATAAATGTTGTGAGTGAAAGGTGATGTAGGAAAGAGAAAGTGGAATAGGAAATAGTTAGTGGATATTTATTGTGAGTGTATGACAAGTGGGTCCCACAAATAAAGAAGTAATAAAAAACTTTCCATTTTTGGGTTGTGCCCTTTCAAATGGGACGCCCAAAAAGGAAATTTGTGCCCTTTCGGGCGGGACGGAGGGAGTATAATGTTAAAAGGAAGGTTCACGTTGCTTGATAGAACTCTTTAAAGCCTGCATCGCTATTCATCTTATCATGGTCTGTTGCCCTTAAATTGATTTTTAGTTATTTTTTAACATCAAAATTGGTTAACCTATCTGCAGATTGCTTCTTTCTTATTGTATTTATCTGATGTCGAAGAAGGTGGAGAAACCATGTTTCCATTTGAGGTAAGATCAAGGCCTTGCTTGTTTATTTTATTTTTATCTCCTCTAATGAAGAAAGGCAGTCACTCTATTGATATGATCTACAGAATGGACAAAACATGGATTTAAGTTATGATTTTCGCAAATGTCTTGGCTTGAAAGTGAAACCCAGGAGAGGGGATGGACTTCTATTCTATTCGTTGTTCCCCAATGGTACAATTGATCCGGTGAGCCTTTTTACTACGGAGTATTTTATTTAGTCACAAAGTCCTTCCAATTGGTAATGCAACAGCTAGCTAAGTGGTTAGTATAAAATATATACCATCCGTCACGTAAAGATAGTCTCACTTTGATTTTGATGGTCAACTATATTGAAGTTTGGCCAATTTATTTTGAAGAATTGATTATCCTTCTGAAAAAAAAATGTTATTGATACACTAGAAAAAACACTATCAATAACATTTTTTAAAATAAAAATAAAAAATCATGAGGTTAATCAAATTTTCATAAAAGTTCGGTCAAAGTCCAATTGAGCTGACCATTAAAATCAAAGTGGGACTATCTTTCTTGGGAACGAGAGAATATGAAATAAATCTATTTTTTGTTTAAAAGTGATCGGGATAGTCAGCCGATGCTAGAAAACAAGATTCTTTTATTGTGGCATCTTTTAGCCGATGCTTCACGACAAATATTGTCACATTGCTTCCCCAATAAAGGAGTCAGTGGATAATGACTCATCAGCAAACTTTTTCCAAAGTGTTTTCTATTTCTTGTAATGAGCTTAGGGTTTTGAGAAGTTCCGGATAGATATATTAACAAGTCTCTACATTACAAACTCCTAATTGATATTTTCACGTGGACGCTACTGCAGACATCACTTCATGGGAGCTGTCCAGTAATTAAAGGGCAGAAATGGGTTGCCACAAAGTGGATCAGGAATGAAATATATGATGATTAAATGCTTGGATAAAAAAATTTTGAGGTCCAGAGCTCTTATTTAACATTATCATAGAAATAGCCCTGAAAAGTTTTGCTTGCATGATATATATATCTGCCAATGTCAATCCCCACCCAAATTTGTTTAGAAACTGACAATGATGTATAAATGAACATTAAAGAGAACGTATATTTTTCTGTTTCAGCGTTTGTGCTTGCGATGAGGTTTTGGGGGAGAATCGGGTGGTGTATCTTTGCGATTTGATTGAGTTTAGGGTTTAGGGTGTATCTTTGCGTTTTGATTGAGTTTAGATCTGCTCTCACTAAAAAGAGATGCTAAATGCACAGTTTTTGTGCATTAGAAGGGGAAATGATGGCGAGCTCAAGACTGTATGCACACCATGCTGGTCTAAATTTTTGAAAGAAAACTGCAGGGTTTAAATTAGCATAGGATTTGAAACTTTCCTGCTCCCACCCTCCTACTCCGCAGTCAAGGGAAGGAATAGTGATGCTAGTAAATAAAGGGTGGAGGTTTTATGATGCCTTTGTGGGACCCACATCAGGTCAGGCCTATTGATCCCAGCCATTGATCTTCTTGATCCCAGCCATTGATCTTCAAGCAGGGAGACTGCCACCATCCCTTCCCTTAGCTGCAGCAAAGCCAAATAATGATGGGAGCAACAATTGCATGTACCCAGATAATATAAGAATGCCCATTTAGAAAGTACTAGATTGGCCACCATCTCCAAAGTCTGGTGCAAAATTTGCACTATTGTTGTAATTATTGCACCAAACATCATCAACAATTTGCTTAAATCTGATACCAAATAAAAATATTTTTAAAATATTTAATAATGTTTCACTTATTTAATTAATATTAAGCTACATATATTTTATATTATAAAATTGTTTCATATATATCAAAAAAAAATAATTCAAAAGAATGAGAAAAAGAAAAACGGGATAGTGCAACTTTATCCCTTTGCACCAAATTTGGTGCAAGAAATAGAGTTGCTTCACAATAGAGCAAAGTTCAGAGTTTCATTGGAGCTAATTAATGCTCTATTTTAATGTTATAGAGTACCGTTATGAGCGGTGGACTAGTCAAAGTCAGTCCAAGGCTAGACTACCACTTCGACAGCCAAACCAAATTACAACTGTTATTGATGCATCCTCCAATATTTTTGTTATATAAGTTTCGTTCCACACATGTTTTACTACCATAAACAAAAGAAGTATTGAACAAAAATCTTCGTTTCGCGTTTTCTAACTTCGCAAAAATGTGTCACACCACTAAAAAAAAGGGTAAATCCCGGTGCACCAAGCGCTCCCCGTCAAGCGGAGGTTGGGAGAGGGAACCACTGTTACGGTAAATAATTATTACAGACATGTTCAAACAACCCTCAAATGCCTCTCCAGTTGAAAATATTTGATAGAACTTGAATACAATTCTACAGCCCAATCAATTCTACATCCCGATTCGTTTTATACACTTACATTTGCCGTAATTTTTCCTGTTCTTCTTTACTTTTCCCAGCATTAACCCACCCGTGGCATGTACTTGCACCACCGAATATTGATCAATATCAGCAGCTCTTTTTCCATTCGAGTCTGATGTGGATGTGAACACTTCCTACTCAGTGTCGATCACATCCCCTTTTCGGAAAAGAATGCTCAAGTTCAGGGTACCTCAGAGGTGGGTTTAATTACAATTTGTGAAAGTCTTGACGGGATGAGTGCTTGCCAAACTGCTTCAGCACATGCATACAACCAGCTGCAGAGAATAGACCAAGAGCCGCAAATGCAATAATTGTTGAGTTCCCAATGCTCCTATAGTAACCTCCCTGCAAGATTATAGTCTAAATTTAAGAGGTGCAAAGTCAGTGGCGTATCTAGGATTTAGAGTGAGGGTGTGCAAAAAAAAAAAATTATAGGGTGCAAACTGTAATTTTCGAAAGAAGAGGGATGCAAAGTGTAAATATGTGAAAGTTAGATAAAACTTTTATCTATCTTTCACATATTTACACTTTGCATCCCTCTTCTTTTGAAAATTACAGTTTGCACCCTATTTTTTTTAATTTTTTTTTATAAATACTCGGTAATTTTTTTTCAAAATGTCAGGTGCGTCATTTGCACTTCATGGCGATGAAGTGCATCCGCCCCTGTTAATAACCAGATTGCCGTGTCAGATAGATCATAAACACCAATGCTAACAGCTGGTCAATGATCATGTCAAAATTGTAGAATCCTTGTAGATTTGATGATCTCACCGGACCTCTCCTTTAGTTTTTTTCCTTTTCTTGGACAAAAAAAGAGAAATAATAAATGATTTGATGGAAAAGCAGACAGGTTTTGATACGGACAACCTCTGTTCTTTTTAATATCCTTATCATCAGTTGCAAGGTGATACGACCAACTGCCGAAAACCTTTTCCCTAAGAAACATTCTTGCGATATCTTATGAAACAATTTCAAGCAACATACAGAAAAATTCGTTCTTCTGGACCAGGTACCATGTTGTGTGTATTTTCTTTTTAGGGCTAGCTCACTGTGGATTGTTGGGGGGGGGGGGGTTAGCCACCAAAAAGGTAATCTCCAACCTCCTCTCCATAAGAATAGAACGAGACAAAGGCTAGCAACATTACCAGACTGTGTAAAATAAAAGCCAACAGGCTGTTCGCGTCTCAGTTCTTTAATGTGTGACCAGTTATATAGTATCCCTCCCGTCCCATAATGATAATCCCATTTGACTATTCAAAGATTTTAACAACATTTTTTTTCATTTCAAATGCTATTCTTAATAAGCTCCACTTACTACTCTTGAGTAAATTCTACTAGTGAGTTGTTTCCTAATTTTATCACAGGGTAGTTTTGGAAAATCATTAGTTAATCGTTCAATTTCGGAAATCGGATTAACATTATGGGACAAACAAAAATGGAAATTGGGACTATAATTGTGGAATGGAGGAAGTATAACACATGTTTGGTATACTACATCGTTGGGCACAACATTGAAGTGTGTAAAAAGTACTCCCTCCGTCCCAGCCTAGTGTGAACCAAAATGTTGGGCACACCGATTAAGGAAAAGTAAGAGAGAGAAAAAGTGGAGAGAGAATGTTGTGAGTGTAAAAGTAAAATAGGAGAGAGAATGAGTGGAAGAAATAGTTAGGAGAGAGAATGTTGTGAGTGTAAAAGTAAAATAGGAGAGAGAATGAGTGGGGTAAATAGTGAAGATTCCCTTCCATTTTGGGCAGTTCACACTCGGCTGGGACGGACCAAAAGGGAAATAAGTGTACACTCGGCTGGGACGGAGGGAGTATATTGCAACAACTAATCCATCTACTATTAGTTCAGGCAATCAAAGTTAAAGGTACGTACTTGGATTAGGCAAAACAGAATTGCTGCATTTGCTGGAGCTAGTGAAAGGCTGATCATTCCTCCACGCAGCTCGTTGGGCACATACCTGCGAATTAAAATGTGCAGCATGAATTATCAATAGTTTCCCGTACGAAATGAATGAACAAAGAATCTTCATTAGTACTGATATCTATTTCACGTGGGAGTGGAAAGTGGAAAAAATATTACATACAAGGTTCTCAATCTGGCCAGAGAAGGAAGAATAAGGCCAATGCAAGCATGGAATAAACAGAACAATGTTAGAAGAACTCCAATTTCCTGCACATGAGAATTAAAATTGTCAATGTTAAGTCCCCATACCACGAGATCTAAACAGCTAGTAAAATGTTAATTTCTCTGAATGGTTCAAAAAGTTCTCACCTGATAATCATAAGCCACTATAGACAGAACAAGGCCTGCTATAATGAACACATAAACTAGGCAGTCCTCAGTTCGAAGTGATAATGGTCCACCAAAGAACCATGGAAATGATGTGCTACCTAGCATCCTTGCACCCAGAAAACAAGGGTATATCAACCCTAGATGAACTTCTCGACCATCAGCCTGGAACCAATAACAACTGTCAAAGACATTCAAAATGTAATACAAACATGAAAATAAATGTCTCAAAGAAATAAATGAACCACCAGAGAACATACCACTATAGTCGGAGCCCACAGAATCCAGAAGACTGCTACAGAGAAAAGGACACAAGATTGTGCCCATGACAATAGCCATATCCTTTTATCTGTCAAAAGCAAATGTTTGTGACTGACTTGAACTTTTAATTAAGTTTATTAGAATTAGCGATGCAAATTAATATTTGTGTCACTATTTCAACATGCGGATATTTAGTCTACTGCAGGTGGAAACCACAGATATATGTAGCAGCACTGTCCAATATAACGGTTGATGTCAATGTGGAAGTAATCATCTGCTCTTGTTGGAGCAGAAGAGACCTAGGACATCCTTGGAAGAAGGCAATCAATGAACACAGAGAAACATCAATCAATATGCTCATTTGTGTATAGAAAGTTCTGTTATTAAGATTCACTTTCAAGCGCTACATTTGCACACTCATTTAAACCTGAAAACTGAAAAACTCCAATATATAATGCATCTTTAGCAATTCACTGCATTCTACCTAAAGGTGCCTAGTTTTATTTTTTGATGGTGAGAATGTTGGCACTTGGCACACTTTCGTATTTCGTGAATAAATAACAGTGATTAAAGAAGGAGCATCTCTTTACCACCAAAGATACGTTCGTAGAATGATATCTGATAATCCTTATATGCTGCAGTTGGAGATTCTCTCCACCCTCGACTGACAGAAATGATACTGATGAATGCCAGTAAAATAGCTATAGTGGAAGGAGAAACCATATATTTCTCAATATTCTTATCGACCAGCCAATTTGCAAGCATTTGACTTCCTATGAAAGATGCAGACTCCGAGAAAGTCATCAGCCAAAACATGTCATTCAATGTATCTAGTCTGTGCCCTAGCTGCAAAGGATAACCATAACATCTAGTTAGCTAGTGATACAAAGAGAGTTAATATTAACAAAGCAGCTGAAAGAGGAAACGGGAGGACCATTATACAATAGCAAGCAAAAAGGTAAGAAGTGCAGGAAACAGAATGATTCTATTTCAAACACGCCTATGAATACAGAGAAAGAAAGAGTCGTGTCTTAGGCATAAACCTTATCATGCTCAACCACCATCCATGTCTCGAAACCGAACAAGAATATTGAACTGGTGAGTGAGAGACAGATACTTGCTACCCAAGAACTCGGGTGTAAAACAACCCTCCGCCAAATGCCAACCAAAAGATGGAGGATACAAAATATCAAGCAAACTTTCTTTTGTCCTCTGCACAAATAGGCAAACTGAATGTCAATACAAACTGAAAGAGGAAACCTCTGCTTATTTGTCCAACTGTAGCATAACACTCATTTAAGACTTTTCTGAGTTTTAGAAGCAAAATGTTACTGACAGCCAACCCCCCCCCCCAAGTCACACATGAGGATGCAGTATTTATTACACATCACGAACTTGTTTAAATAAAGCTTCACAGAGATGTGAAAACATAAACAGTTACTGCAATCCATAGATGTACTTAGGTGGTGTTTGATAGCAACAAGCACTAACAAGCACTTAGTGCTTCTTGTTGAATGGTTTTCTTTTGTGCAACTACTTCAAACTAAGGGTGAACCTTTGACTTGAATTGAAATAATCATCCCATATTTCTCTTACCCAACAAGCATCAATATTCTCACTTGTCTAATAAGAGCCACTAAGCATGAAGATTGACAATAGCTTGTTTACAAAGCCTCAAATAGTCTAAGATTGTCATTCATCAACAAGCATTAAGTGCTTGTTAGTGCTTATTGTTATCAAACACCACCTTAGTCTTTCATAACAAGCAGCGTAATGGCTAGTGTATGTAATGTTTGCATTTAAGAACCATACAGTACCAAAAGAGATAGAACTATAGAATAACATGACAGGACAGTGTTTGATATAGCACACTTCTTTGTCGTGTGCCAATTGATTTATTTCATATATTAAGACAAACTCGATATACCATGATAATTGCAAGCATAAATAAAGATTAAGATTCTTTTCACTATATAGCGATAAGCTTTAAATCAAGCTCGTAAATAGCACTAAATGCAGAAAACATGCCTAAATAAAAGGAAACAAGACTAAGACCACTAACTTACATTAAATCAGAGAGCATGCCGAGAAAAGTACCGAGGAAGAGAGCAGTAGCAGAACCAATACAGAGATAAAACACCATTTCCTCCCTACTAACACCATAGTTTGCCAGCTCATACTCTCCAAAAACTGACCCCAGCCCTTCCATTACTGTCAACAAACACACACAGTCAAGACTAATCTAAAACAACAGAACAACACAGCAAGAATTCTAATTAAACTTAATTTAAACTCCAGCAATCCCAGAAAAAGAAGAAATCCAGAAATGAACAAACTAGTCTCGAACTATATGATGCTGATTGAGTTAAGACAAAACACTTCCATTTCCGGTACTCCATAGCTTGAACAACAGTTCACTTTTTGTATTTAAAGAGTTAGGGTATAGTATATCAAAACAATATTTCACACATACTTATTCCGTTTCAGGTAATTAAACCTTGTTTATCCTTTCAAAAAGTAAATTCTTGTTCACAAAAAATTAAGAATCACAATGCTTTTATAAGATCCTAAATACCGTGATTTTATATACTCCCTCCATCTCAACATAAGAGTTAGTTTTCAAAATAAGTTTGTGTATCGAATTACTATAGTCACATTTCATTATCTTTCATGTCTTAATTTCCATTCTCAACGATTTCGTGATAATTAGGGCTACTAATGTTTATATACATGGGCCAAAAGTTGTTAAATATCCACTTCCTTGATTAGGATGGAACTGGAACTTAAACTGGAACTGGAACTGGAACTGAATTCGGAGGGTGATATCTTCTCTAAAACTAGGAAACGAAAAATGCTATTATGAAATTGCAGAATTCAAATGCTAACCTGAGGAAAGAGAGAAGAGGAGGAGAAACCGTCTCTGGAAACGCATCAGCGACGGTGGCAGTGCGGAGTCGAAGACGGTGGATGTTCTGCTCGAAGTAGCCGAGAAGTAGGGCAGCGATACGATGGAGAGTAAGCATGATACGAATATGAATATGTACAGAAATTGATTTGGTTCCCAAAATTCGCTTTCTATGACTACTCCCATCGTTTGGATCTCTTCGATGTTCGATTGAATGTGTTTTGTTTTGATTAAGATCTAGAAAAAACAGTCGCCGCCGGCGTAGCTATGGCGATCGGCCATTTATTTTCAGTTAGGAAACTGATGAACTGCCCTATTGTCGGTTCTCTCTCCGATCGCGTTTGCCTCTGTTGTGCCAGTTAATAATACTTCCTCCGTCCCTAAATGTTTGTCCCATTTGACTTTTCAAACATTTTAATTTAGTGATTTTGAAGCTTTAATTTTGGTTATTTTTACCAACGCTTTGAAAATTATTGATGATATACACCACCGTTATGTAATACTCCGTCCCTAAATGTTACAAGTTTTGAAAATTTAGTGATTTTGAAGCTTTAATTTTGAAAATGAGACTAACTTTTTGGGACAAAGAAAAAAGGAAAATGGGACAAACATTTAGGGAAGGAGGGAGTATTCCGATTGGGCACGAATTACACCCCAGTTGGGCTTGTGCTATTTTGGGACAATAAAAACAATTTTGTAATAATGGGATTTAAGTATTTAATTTAAAATAATTTAAAATCGACTAACATTAATTTTCATATGTCATATCGATCGTGAAAGAAAGGACGTAAAAAAATAGGTGAAAAAATTAGAAAATGAAAAGAGAAAAAGAAAAAAATTAAAGTAGTGGTGATAAAATAATAAATAAATACTTCTTCCATTTCACTACAACCTTCCAGTTATTGTTTGCACGAGAGATAAGAAAAAGTGTAGTGAAGTAGGTGTTGTGAGTATGAAAAGTGAGATATGAAAGAAAAAATGGAGTAGAAAATAATAATTGAATTGTTGTTGTGAGTATTATATGTGGATCACATTAATATAAAAGTAATAAAACATTCTAATTTAAAAAGTGTGTAGTAGTTTGTAATGATATGTCCAATGAAAAAAGTGTGTAATTTATAGTGGGACGTTGTGAGTAATAGATATGAAAAATGAAAACAATAATAATATAAAAAAATAACAAATAAATCAACCCCATCACTCACACAAATTTTTGCCCTCCACACTCTGATCTCTTTTAATGTCATATTTTCATTCAATTCAAGTGAATTCATATCATTTTCAACCACCCTAATTCAAGTTTGCTTGGGTGCGCCATCTTATCATTTCTCCACTGTTCCGGCCTCCTAATCGGTGTATCATTCGATCTCCGTCTCACATGACCAAATTACCTTATACAATTTTTTCTCATTTTATTCTCAATAGGCGGAACTCCTACTTTACTCATGATCATCTCATTTCTCAACCAATCATTTTTATATACCCACACATCCATCGTAACATACGTATCTTCGTTACATTCATCTTATTATTAACATGACACTGCTTTACGGCCCAACATTCAGTGCCAGCCTAATTGTCATGCGATAAAATTTTCATTTTAATGTATAAGGCCGAAGATCACATAAAAACATCGTGTCACTCTTCTATTTCAACCCGCTTTAACGACAAAAATTCGTAGTTCATTATTTGGATTAGCACTATCTTATTATTATGTGGGACTGATTTAATATCAATAATCGATAAGACTACCCACAGTGGTTTCATCCCACTCCCCCATTTCATCTAACACTTTTTACACTTTTTCTCATCCATCTAATATTTCATCTACCCATTTCATTTACCCCCACTCCAATGGCTAACTTAAATTAAATTTCAACTCCCTCAAACTCATCATTCTATACCCCACTACTTTTATTTTATTTTATTTATATTCTTTATTTTTATGATTAGTAAAATAATAATAATTATTATTATTATTTATAATTAAAAAAATATTTCTCACTTAATTAAAAAAATATTGCATCAATTTATAGGTTAAAAAAATATAATGATTTTTTTAATTGAATGCTAAAATGAAAAAGGATAATTGAGAAATGAGTGTTTTTTTTTGTGTCCAAATCAAATGAAACTTATATCAATTTGTAGGGAAAAAAATGATGAATTTTGGTGAAAAAAAAAAATAATAATTTACTAGGTAATAATTCAGCCCAAATTGAAAACTAAGTGTTTTTTTTGTGTCCAAATCAAATGAAACTTATATCGATTTGTAGGGGAAAAAAATGATGAATTTTGGTGAAAAAAAAATTAAAAAAACATTAATTTACTAGGTAATAATTCAGCCCAAATTGAAAATTAAGTGTTTTTTTTTTGTGTCCAAATCAAATGAAACTTATATCGATTTGTAGGGGAAAAAAATGATGAATTTTGGTGAAAAAAAAATTAAAAAAACATTAATTTACTAGGTAATAATTCAGCCCAAATTGAAAACTAAGTATTTTTTTTTTTGTGTCCAAATCAAATGAAACTTATATCGTTTTGTAGGGAAAAAAATGATGAATTTTGGTGAAAAAAAAATTAAAAAAACATTAATTTACTAGGTAATAATTCAGCCCAAATTGAAAACTAAGTGTTTTTTTTTTGTGTCCAAATCAAATGAAACTTATATCAATTTGTAGGAAAAAAAAATGATGAATTTTGGTGAATTTTTCTTTTAATTTTTAAATCATTTATTATGAGATAATTGAGTTTAAATAATTGGGTGAAAAAGTGATAAAGTCAAGACCAATAAGGTCTTGACACGTGGCAACTAAAAAAAAAAAAACAAACACAGTGTTTCATCCTGGATGAAACATTTCATCCGGTGAATTAATCCAGTCCACTTTCATTCGCCCATTGCAATTGCAAGGGTTAAGTGGGATGAAATGGGATTTCATCCCCCATTTCATCCCCCATTGTAGACGAAAAAAAAAAAAAAAAGACTTAAATTGCCGCCGAGAAATAAGAATATCATGTGACTGTGGCAGTGGCAGTCAAATAAGATGCAATTCTTATGAAACTATACATGTTTACACATAAATGTAACACATTGTACTAAATTTTACCAAGCCTAGTTTGTTTTTTATTTTCAGCTCGTATTTAGAATTGAATGGGTGAGTGCATCGAACATAACATAATTCAAACTGTTTATTTTTTTTCTCCATTCAAATCTGAATGTCTCTTATTTTTCACTTAATTTCAGATATAAAGCTATCACTTATTTGCCTCTTAATAGAATTCTTTCATAAACTCGTAATTTCAAAAATACTCAACTCAAACACTATATCAACAATTATTCATCTCATCTCTCTACTCCATTAAATGTCGTAACCCTAATTTAAGATGTGAATTCGGATGAATATTCAAACAGTTTGAGTAATTCAGAAATCAGTGTTCAGACGTAGAGTTGTCCAGCCGGTTCAGACCGTCGGTTCCGATTCTGAACCGGCGGTTCACCAGCCCGCCACCACTTGAACCGTAACCGACCCGATTATTCACGGTTTCGGTTCCCGATTTGGACCGGCCGTACCGGTTCCGGTTTTGAACCGTCATTTTCAAAAAAAATAAACAAAAATTATAGCGGCCGCCCAAGAGGGCCGAATGATTTGTGCGGTCGCCCAAGTCTAGCCCTAACTTTTAAACTGTTAAATTTTTAACAGTTTTTTCAAAAAACAGTTAAATTTTTAACAGTTTTTGTTAAATTTTATAAAAAAGTTAATTTTAATTTTTTTTTTTTTGGATAAATAAGGCTATTTTAGACTTTTGTTTACTACATACATTTTTTGCAAAAAGTTATATAAAAAAAAGTTATGCATTTTAAAAGAAATAAAACTTAACTTTTTTTAAAATAAACGAAAGTATTAAAAGAAAAAGGGACGATACCCTTAAATTTTATTAATTAAAATAAAATTACAAAGAGGGGAATAACCAACCTTACCCTTTTATAAATAAGGGGGGACATTTAGAAGCCTTTACCTCAACCTAACTATTACAATTAAATAAAAATAAACCTAATCTAAAGTCTAATCTATAAAATTACAATTAACCTAATCTAAAGTCTAAAGAGCGGCGTAGTTCATTCGGCTTCGCTCCCCGATGTATCTTCATCAAAGGCCTCCTCCTCCTCGGAACTACTTCTTTTATCTTGAAGTCGTAGTTTGGCTCTATGCCAATCGCCGAGCACCATTTGATATTCTAAATTATATGGAGACAACCTTGACCTTCGATCGGACAAGACATTTCCTCCTACACTAAATACTTCTTCTACGGCGACGGTTGAGGCGGGAGCGGCTAGAATTTCTTTTGCTATAAATGGTAGACTAGCAGCATTATCAAATTCAATTGAAAAAATTTTGTGAACTAATCCATATTCTTGTAAAACTCTAGCACTTACAAATATTTTGTGCGTTGTGAACAGTATCAAAAGATTTATATGCAATTAATCGTTTTTGTAATTTCCAACTACTATCAATCCAATGACATGTAATTCCTATATAGCTATGAGTTTGCCAATGGTCACTCCATATATCGGCACATATTGACAATTTTTGGGGTAAATCTTTAAACGTATTAATTAAAGTTAATTTCCCTTGTAGATATTGGGCTTTAGTATCACGAGTACTTGTATTTTTATTAATTTCTTTAGCCGCGGGATTTAAACAAAGATGTGCCATATTAGACCATAATCTATCATTAGTAAAATTAAAGGGTGATCCTTTAGCAGCAGTATATTTTGACATTTCTCTTCTATACGTTGCATTATCAAATTTAAATAATTGCGAAGACGTACCTTGTGAGGATCCCGTAAATCCTTGTAGTTGTGTTTGATCTTGGGCATCTCCAACTTGGTCGGGGTGCTTTGCCACCAAGTGTCTTTTAAATGATCCATAACCACCTCCATGGATAAAGGCAAATTTTTTAGTGCAATGGTTGCAAAAAACGGTGTATTTGTTGGTACCTTCAATTGGATCTTTTGAAAAGTGCACGGTCATGATGTCGGACCTCCCTGTGGTTCGACCTCCTCGACCTCGGATTTTTCCACCACCTCGCGCTTCACTTTCGGTTTGAGTGGTTTGAGTGTTACTCCCTTGGGTATGACCATGACCACCCATTGAAAGAGTTGCATCAACTTCATCATCGTTCAAATCGAGCGTTTCATGTGGTTGTATATTATCCCAAATGAAATCATCGGGGGGGGGGGGAATGGATGCGTAGTTGCCTTATTCTTTCCCTTATCGCCACCGCCGCCACGAGATGAAGACATTTTTTTTGTGAAAAAATGGAATTATGTGGAAAAAAATGAATTTTTGTGAAAAAAATGGATGGAGACTTTGAGACTTTGAAAGTTTGAGATAATATTTTGAAAGTTTGAGATAATATAGAGATTGAGAGAGATATTGAGAGAATGAGTAGAGAATGGTGTGAAAAAAATGAAGGGAGAGGGAGTGTATTTATAGGTTGGAAAATGAAGAGAAAAAGTTAAAAAAAAATAGTTTTTTTTTTTTTTACATTTTAGCTCCTAAAACGGCTAGAAAATCGTTATTTAACGGGCAAGTAACAGCAGCCGTCGGATCAAGGTAATCAACAGCCCAGATTAAGTAACCGTTAATCTAGTCGTTATCTCCTCTGAACCGACGGTTCCGGTTCTCACGGTTCAGAACCGCCTGTTCACCGGTTTTGAAAAATAAAAACCGAGCCCGGACCGGTTAACCGCCGGTTCGGTTCAAGGCGGTTCACCGTTCAGTCGGTTGCGGTTTCCCGCCGGTTCTTGGCCGGTCCGGTTCCGGGCCGAACCGGCGGTTCAGGCACGGATGGGCAACTCTATTCAGACGCTACCTCTTATCAGTTCAGCCAAATTCAGACAGTGCAGTGCATCCTTAGTTCCAAATATTTGCTTGCACCTGGTCACCCCTGTTGAAAATCTTCACAAAATATAAACTACCAAAAACAGCCAAACACGATGAATTTTACATATTCAATTGAATCAAATTCTATATTTACGCGTGCAACTGTTATATATATAATTGACTAAGAAGTAGAGAGGGAAGACACTTTCCGGGAAACAAATCCTCATCAAGGCAAATGACATTGTTGCCTTCTCCCGGTCAATGAAAGAAGCTTCCATGGATGTGGAGAGCAACCGGCATAGTTTCCATCTCATAGTTCTTGTTTGTCCTGCATCTCGAACCAAAAATAAAGGTAATTCAAAGTTAACACAGACAGAAATTAAGCTTTATCCGGCTTGATTATTTCATTGTGAAATTTCTTCCATTGGGTTATACTCCCTACGACCCAAATGAATAACCAATTATTTATTTTTTTCAAATTTGCTCTTGATCAAGACCAAATTTAAAAACTTTTTGGTCATTCATTTTGGGACAGAGTTTGAGCAGTTTGGGTAAACTATACTGCATTTTCATTTTCATACATGCAAATGAAAATAGAGTTTGGGTGTGGTGTGTGTGTGTGTGGGTGGGGGGGGAGTAAGGAAAGAGATGCCAAAGCAGCAAATAGTTGGGATAATCATACTCAAATAAATGTATTAATGCATATAAATTCCGAGAAATAACAAGGCATGAGAAATGAAATGAAATCATCTCTAGTTCATACCCGTATATAATGTTTGGATAAATTCCGAGACAGATCATCTCCAATACAGGCTTAATTGGTATGTATCCCTTCAGCCCAAAAAATTGTGAGTGAATCAAACTAATCTTAAGAAGCAAAATACTAAATTAAAAATTTTCATCAGCAAAGAATAAAGGGAATTATGGAGTAAGATTTGTTGTACCTTTCATTTCAGATTCAGGGTCCATCTCTAAGTAGGAAGGCAACTGTCCAGTTGTTCCATCAACTAGATGAGCCATCTTACCATTTTCCTGTGGGAAGAATAATATAAGAAGGGTAACAACCAAAAGTTACAGAATGGTCTGCTGAACTAAGGTCCAAAAAAAGCCTTCCTTTACTTACAGAAGAGTCGTCTGCCATCCAGTCAGGCACGTGTTGGGAAAGAAGGGCAATGTACTTTTCCATTGCCTCCTCCTGGCTAATGTTTCCTACCCGTTTCCAAGCATTCCTGGCACAAGAAAATTAGTTCTGATGTCAATGATATGCCCTTGTCGCTCGAGGGCAATCTCGACTCTGAACTTGTATTGAAAGTTACAAGAACTATAGATAGAATCTCAAGCAACTTCACTGATAATTAGATGTTCTCTTACGAGAATTCGAAATTTCGAATCCAGAAACTTAAAATTGATGAAGTGAATTATGGCTTCCAGGATATACTGAATGTCTAAAATTATGTTTATTTATCTATATATCACCAATCTTCAGTAAATTAAAACTTGCACAAATAATCATCAAGTAGATGTTTTATCATGATGAGTGCTGACGCGTGACAAACTAATCAACCAAAAAAATATAGTCCTCCGTCCCAAAAAAAAAAAAAAAAAAATTTGACACACTTTCTTTTTTGGGTTCTCCCAAAATTTAATCTCATTTTTAAAACAGGCGCTAACTATAACGCTATGGGATTTCGAAACCGCTACAGCACTGCAGTGGGTGAGATCTACAGCTGAGATACAATTGAGTCCCCTTATTTGCATATCAAGGGACGAGATTTATTAGGCCCGAGGTGGGTCCCACACGGGTCCAATAAGTCTCTTGATCTTCAAACAAGGGAGATGTGGCTTTATAAGCTGGTGCAGGCAGCACCACTTTGCCCACTGCAGTAGCTCCGCGTCCCAGCCCAATGTCAAGAAGGTAAAGCCGTAAAAGTAAGTCATTAAATCAATAATCATCATCCATTAAAAAAAATGAACTGTCAAATGTCAATGAGACTATTTTTATTTTTATTATTATTATTATTTACGGAGGGGGTAAGTGTTTCTATCTTGGTTTATTTTGTTCAACCAACATGTATGTAAACCCACATTGTATAGGATTTTTGTTATAAAGGCTAAAAAGTATGCAAGATGAATGTGCTTCTGCTTTCCTTTTTCGGTCATAACATAAGAGATAAGTCAGATCAGTACAGCCACATGTGTTGTTTTCTCACCCATAAATATTAAACACACCAAACCAAGATTAACACGTACATTACCCTATACCTCAACAAGGATCAGGAAAATAAAACATCTCTAGCAAATGGTTCCTCTCCCAACCCCGCAAGGCGGGGAGCGCTTGGCGCACCGGAGTTTGCCCTTTTTTATGCCGTTTGATCGTAGTTTAGCATTATAAACATATCCACTATCAAAGTTATAACGAAACATTTAATTTAAAGGTCGGAAAAACATACCAATTGGCACGAGCAGAGACCTTAATTGCCATAGGCTGTGGCTCACAACAAGGTCCTTGAGTAGCAACCTTATTAAGCCCATACAATTGCATCTTTACATCATTACTGATCATCGAAACACGATCAGCATTACTGTTATTCGACCCCAAAAATGCAACAGCAGCCCAGAAAACCTTCTCCAATTCAGTCCTCTCTATCCCTTCCCAATCGTCATCATCATCAAGAATATGCACCACGTCATCTTCAACCGGTTCTACCTCAATCTCGGAGAGTTTTGATCTCTCGGTAATTTCATCAAACACTTGCTCTGCTAATATTAGATCACCACCGACACTTTCTCCCTCTACCTTGTCACCCTCACATTTTCTCTCTCTTCCATCGAAAACACTTCCTTCCATGTCTCTCTCTTCCAATCCAGCATCTTCAACTTCTCTCAGCAATTCATCGTAATCTACAGCTTTTTCTTCACAAACATGAACTTTACCCGACTCCTGTTTTTCAAAGTCGCAAGCTACTGATTTTACCTCGTTCAACTCTTCAGATAAAGCAGCTTTTGATGAAGACTTAAATCTATCCTCATCATCAGAAGATGACGACAATGAAAAAAGCTTCGCAAGAATCAGAGAAACTACGAGGGAGAAAGAGATTGTAAAGAGCAAGTCTTGGAAAATCTCCATTACTGCTACAGATTGAGATGGAATTAGAGAGATAGAGTGGGAAAATTCTGATGAATTTTGAGAGAGAAAATGATGAAGAACAGAGGAAAGCATCTACTGTGTGCGACTGTGTGTGTTATGATGGTTTGAGTTTGGAATGTCGGTTGGACCCCATTTGTTGCCAACCTTTGAATAAAGCATTTGTCCAAAAGAACGATCGTCATTACCGGTTAAGGTATCCTACTGGAAGCAGAGCCGTCAAATTTGGGGCGTCCCCACGTCCCGTTCCGTTATATAAATGAGACAGGACGGGATGGAAAATTTTAGACCTGCGAAAATTTGTTTCGTTTCGTATTTGTTGTGGGACAATATAGTGCCGTTTCGTTCCGTCCCATTATTTTATATTGATGGCTCTATTTGTACCTAAGTTTTGAAACATGAAGTGAAACGTATACCAACCTCCAACTCAATTTGCATTCACTTTTAAAATTCATCAATGCCAGATCAGTCTTAATATATTTTGATTATATACTTTTATCTGACCTAGCTAATTATTTGGCCACATATACTGTATATTTAAGCTTGAGCTAGTCTAACACAAACATGTTGAAATATTTAAAGTCTTCTTGTTCCGCATTGTCTCGCAGTAGATTTGGGACGGGAAGAAATATTTTAGTCCCACGAAAATTCGTTCCGTCCCGCATTAGTCGCGGGACAACATAATGTCGTCTCGTCCCGTTATTTCGTATTGACGGCTTTAATCCTACTGGAAGTACTAATAGGCCAATTTTGGAACTTATACTAGCGCGTTAGATCAACTCGAAACAGATTTATCGACATTTGCCTTTAGAATCTTATCCTACTCGAAACAGATTAATCGACATCCAACCAATCTAACTAACGTATATTTAAATAAGGATGAAAAAGAAAAAGAAAAAACTTGTTGCTCCTCCAATAAACTAGTGTTTGATTTTCGTATATTACCCAATTAATACTACTTAATTTGAGAGAAGAAAAACTTTACTTTATCTCGCCTTCGAAGGCTCATAGTCTATTTAAAGTGAAGTAACGATGATAATTTAGTTGCTCTTTTATTCTTTAATTATGTCTTTATAGCATTGAAATTTTGATCCTTGATTTATTTATTGAAAACATTTTATAAAAAAAATAGTGGTCTACGACTAGTTTAAAAAAGATCAAAAAAAATTGGGCTCGTGTACAGTCGAAATACATAATAGCTCGATACATCAACAATCCGGATCAATTTTTCAATAAATGATTATTTTATGTTTTTTTATTAGCAAACGATAGATTCATTTTCATTCCTACTACACAAACCATCCTTGTGTAGTATGAACATTGACATCCACTTCATTGTGCAAAAATTCAAATATCGTCTCCATTACAAGAAGATAAAAACAAACAAACAAACATAGGCTCTCACATAGGAGAGAAAACAAAGACTCTCACGAGAAGAGAAAACAACAGACTCTCAACAAATGAGAGATTTATTATACAATAAAAGAAAAAAATTTCAACAACACAATTGTTTATAATCTCAAAAAATTGAGATTATGTTGTCATGTAATACTTTGTCTACTTTCCCCTTTTTTTTTTTTGCTATCTTTTTTCCCCCACCCCTTCCATAATTCAAACAGTTGGTAGGTCTATTTCCTGATGAATTGTAGTGTAACTTAAGCTTTGAATGTTGAGTTAGTTACTTGGTCATACTCATTTAAGTAAGCTACTGGGAAATGGGAATCTTTCCCAAATGAGATATGGCATGGCTAATTAGCTTTAGCTTGGCTCCATAAAATTACTCCCCTAGTCCTAATGTAATTTTTTTTTTTTATTTTCGTTTAAAAAGAGATATATTTTGAAACAAAAGAAGGAAAGAAGGAATGTAATCAATTCATTAAGGATAGGGTTGATTTTTGTCGTTTATTATTCCACCAACATAGACCATACATTTGTTAGAAATTGAATCTGAGTTATTAATGCAGACAACTACTGTACGATACGATTACAACTCAAATTCCTTTCATTCGAATCAAAGCCTTTTGGCCAAAACAAAGGAGGAGATTATTTAAGAGATTTTGCAAAATCTATCCACTAGGATTATAAAATAAATAATGAGATTATGTGCATTATCCAACATGATTATACTTACCTTTATTGAATGATAATCATCAAATAGGAGACTTCCGCATGAAAGTTTAGACTTTAAGGATTGAATTCTAAAGATAGAGGCATGAAATAACGTGTGCGAAGTAGCAATCTTAATTAACATATGGATTGATGACAAATGTGTACAATTATAATAAGGAGAAAATTGTGTACCCTTTTACCCGAGATGTTCCATACAAGATTTCGCCCTCTAAACCATCAGGACTTGACCTGATGGCCAAAGCACTGGAACATCAATACGGAGGTCCTGGATTCGACTCCCTCCAGTGGTTAGAGTGGATGATTATCCCTCCCTAGTTAATATTAGGCGCTTCTGGAGTGGAGATTTTAAGGGAATTTAAGAGAATTGATGGACTTGTTCGTAAAAATTGACTTACGCAAAAAAGGGGGCTTGACTCGAGATGGGCAAGCCTCAAAAAAAAAAAAAAAAAAGATTTCGCCCTCTATCCATCGGAGTTTTGGCTTGGTGGCCGGTCTTCGTGGGCACGGCCCTTGGAGGCCATGTGGGTTCGATCCCTCCCAGGAAGAGAGGAAGGCTTTCTCTCCCTAAGATTTTCTAGGCCTGTGAGTGTGTGTGAGCAGTGAAAAAAAAAATTCAAAAAAAAAATAGATTTCGCCCTCTAAAAGACAAATTATGATGAGTGTTGTAAATAATTTTATCTTGGGACATTTATCAAAAACTAATTTTGAAAAAGGGATATTACAAAAAAAAAAAAAAAAAAAAACACACACAAATGTTGGATATTACAAAAAAAAAAACTCTTTAAATATTACAAAAAACTATTTTTTTTCGTTTATATGTTAAACAACTGATAAATGAATTTATCAATGTAAAATGCATTTATCAGTTGTTTAACCGAAAAATCAAGCACAAAATACTCTTTAAAAAACTGATAAATGAATTTATCAGTTATAAACAATTGATAAATACATTTATAAATTGTTTTAACCCAAAAATCAAGCACAAAATACTCTTTAAAAAATTGATAAATGAAATTATCAATTATAAACAACTGATAAATACATTTATCAGTTTAATAAAAAAATCAAGCACAAAATACTCTTTAAAGAACTCACTTAAATTGTTTACCCATTTTTTATTGCTTCCTCAATTAATGTGCAAAATCAAATAAAAAACCCTACTTGGGAAGATGGTAGTTTTTTATTCACATTTTTCTTTTTTGTATACCCTCTAAATTAAAAAAAAAAAATGATATTAGTGCAATTTTTACAGAATACAATCAATGTAAAAACAAGTAAATCGCATTCTAAGGGAAGATAAAAGACCAGAGTAGTACAATAAGCATTAGAGGGAAACGAAAACATCGTCAGGTCGTCCGACCTTTGCCTGGACACCACGCATAATAAGGGCGGCCTCGTGTAGAGCCAATTTACCCTTGTAAATGAAAAGGGCAAAATACAGAAAGCAAGAGCAATCTATTTGTCATAAATCCAAACATTAAATACAACAAAATGATCCTCACAACATTTGCTAATCATACAAACTGATTCACAACTTCAAATGCTCACAAGAACATGATGAGTATACTAATACATCTCATAACATGCTGTATGCAGTATGCTAATACATGTCACAATATGATAAACAGCCGCTCTATTGTGTTCGCATCCTGCTGTTCTCCGCAGCCCGCACTTGCAGGAAGTATGGATGAGCCTAAAACACACAAAATATTCATGTTAGACCTCAGCGTTAGAAACTTATTCGCTCAAAGCGTCTTGATTCTAAAATTAAGCTAATAAACATACAAACTACTGGGTTTACGCTAAAAGTATCTAACCTTAAAATAAGAATTTTGATTTTTATGATGAATATTTATGGAAATAATTATAGTCGTTCTCGACATGCTTCTTACTTTCAAGAGTCTAGTACCCCTCTTGCCCTGGAGTGATAGTCCCACTTTTTAGTTGTTATTTAACTGAACTTTGACGAAAAATTTAGGAAAAAATAATTATCCCAATAACCAATTTTATCCATGAGAACATTTACTCATATAATTATTTCCATAAATATCCATGAGAACCTTTACTTTCGTCATAAATGTCCTGGATAAAAATAATGATGAGAGGAAAAGTTCTTCACATGCGTTGTTGTGCTCATATACTAAATTTGATAGAAAAGGATGGGTTAGAAGTCATAAAGCAAGAGTTGGTGAAAGTAAGGAATGGTGTTGTGTATTGGATAGAGTTTTCTGGTAGAATCTAAAAGTTTGAAGAATCGGCACGCCAATTATCAATTTCACACACCAAAAATGTATGTCTTGATTGTCCTACTTGTTAGAATTCTACATATATCATGCTTAAAACCGCTTTATTACATAAAACGGTATTTCCACGATTGAAGCAAAAAAGATAAGTGCTATACATGTGTGCCAAGTGAAGAAGATTGGTCGAAGGTGAAAGAAATTACGGAAAAGATTATTTTATAACGTGACTTGTGACTCTGTGTTTTCGAGTACTTCTTATCCTACGGCGAATGAATTTTTTCCAAAGAGTTGTGACATTATAGTGGAATTGAAGAAATGGCTTGAGAGTCTCTGACAATACATTCAAAATATGACAAAAATATGATAAGTATTGGAATGTATGCAATGGGAGTCAAGTGTGTTTTGGATCCTAGGTATAAGATGAAAGCTTGTTGAGTATTATTTACCACTTGTTCATGGTGATGAAGCTTACATTCATATTTAGAGAGTTAGACAAAGTTGTTATGGTTTATTGAATGAGTATCAATCCAAGGCTTGTGTGAATGAGAATGTTGCTTTTGAGCATCCAATTTAAATAATATCGGTAGTGAAGAAAATGATAATGATCCTCTTTCAAATTTTGACAAATATGTACTCCCTCCGTCCCAGACCAAGGGTTCATCTTTCCCTTTTGGGACGTCCCAGACCAAGAGTTCATTTCCAAAAAAGGCAAGTTTTTGAATATATTAATACCCTTATCATTTTCATATATTTACAAAAAAACCATTCATTATATCCTTATACATTCTCTCTCCTATTTCCTACCACACATTTAACTACTATTCCTCCCACTCATTCTCTCTCCTATTAAATATTTTTAACTTTTACATTCTCTCTCCTATTCCCTACCACACATTTAACTTTTACATTATCTCTCATATTTCCTACCACACATTTAATTACTATTCCCTATCTCACATTTAACTTTTATTCATTTTTTAAAAAATTTCTTAAGAAGCGTGAAATCCCCCCCATATACCCTTGGTCTGGGACGGAGGGAGTAACTAGTACTTCAAGTCACTTTCAAGTGAAGTCGGAGATGGATTTTTATTTAGAGGAGAATGTGTTACCAGGAACCACAAATTTTGACGTTTTGAGTTGGTGGAAGACAAATGGTGTAGATTTTTCAACTTTGCAAAAGATTGCTAGAGATATACTCCCTCCGTCCCATTACAAATCACACTTTCCTTTTTGGGCGTCCCACTACAAATCACACACTTCCTAAAATGAAAAGTTTTTATCACTATTCCCTCCACTCATTCTCTCTCCTACATTATTTTAATACTCACAACACCATTATAATTTACTATTCCCTCCGCTCATTCTCTCTCCTATTTTACTTTTACACTCACAACATTTATATCATTATTTTTTTCCTTAATCTACGCGTGAACAGTAAGTGAGTGAATTGTAATGGGACGGAGGGAGTACTTGCTATTCCAATTTCAAGTGTTGCATCCAAGGCGGCTTTGAGTACAAGTGGTCGGCTAATTAGCCCACATCGAAGTAGGTTGGCGCCCAACACGTTGGAGGCATTGATGTGCTCTCAAAGTTGGCTACGGGATGGAAGTCATGGTAAAGTTTACGACTTTTCATTTTGTTTGATTGTTAATTTTTACATTTCTCTTTTACGTTTTTCTTTCAACTAAGTTTTGTTCTTTCTATTTAGCACCTTTCTTGGAGGCCGATAAGCCGGGGGAATTTGTCACTTGCAACTATGATGCAGATGATGATTGATCTTATATGTTATATTAGAACTCTATCACAAATTGCTACTATATTGAGATCATTTTATTTACTTACTTTTTATGATTGTAGGTACCTTCTTGGACTCAAAATTGGTAGTTTGATGGAGTCATTGACATCGTTGTAAAAGGCGAGAGGCGGGCGGCAAAAAGGCGAGCGTGGAAAATAGAACAAAAAATAGTAAAAATAGAAAATATATAAATATATACATGCAACACATAAACAAAGCATAAAACATGTTATGAACAAGAATAAGACATTAAATAAATGTCACAGTTCCACGTATAATAGTACTAGTACATGCCCGTGTCCAAGGCCACGGGGGTTTTTTTTTTTAAAAAAAAAAAAATTAATTTCTTTTTAAGGGCAAAATGGAAAAGGGACAAATGTATGAGGGCAAAATGGGAAATTCACCGCATGACACTGTTCATACAACTGTAGCTCCCCTTCCCCCATTTATACTATAGATAGTGTCCTAATATAATTCAAACTTCAAAAGTAATAATTTTAAGACAAAAGACGCATGAATTTTAAATTAAGAAGTTCAAATTAACAAAACAAGTACTAGTTTAACCAAGTGAAATAAACTTAAATCTTAACCATTATCGAGAAAAGAAATCAAGTTTTAAAGTCATGCAAAAGTAAATGAAAACTTGAAGAACATGGGACTGGGAAAAAAAGGAAAAAATGCAAAAGGCGAGAGCCGGGCGGCAAAAAGGCTAGCAAAGCGTACGCCTCGTGAAGAAAGGCGCACATCCGCCTGCCTGGCTACAAAAAGGCGACTGACCCCTCAAGGCGCCAAAAAGGCGAGGCGGGCGGTTGCCTTTGACAACTATGGTCATTGATGGAGTTGAAGTTTTAAATTTCTTAAATTATTTATTAAAATGTAATATTTTGAATTTAGGATTTATTACATACTTTTTGGAGTTCACTGCTTAGGCTACTTAATTGACTTTTTTAAAGTAGTGTTTTCTTTCTTCATATGAGTTTCCAGAGAGTAAGTTACTGTGTCTGTTGAAACTTTGAATAGTTGAGTTGACTGTTGTCTGTTTTTGTTGAGCAAGTAAGCATTTGCCAGTTAGTTTGGGCTGAAGGATTTTTTAAACGAGGGCACACGTGCTATTAAGGATTGGGTTTTACTGCAAATTGGGCTTGTCACAACCCTTTACTTAGGCAGCAAATTTAGTGGGTTAAACGGGGTGGGCACAGTTTAGCGTAAGGCGGGGCGGGCACGGGTACGGGAAATGGGATCTCGCTGTAGGGGCGGGTTTGGGAAATGATAAACCCGCCCCGTTGCCATCCCTACGAACAGGGGGAGTAATTGATTGGAAAAGAGTGAGTAGGTTCTTAAACAAGAGACCCCAGAACTATGAAACCAAACTTTTTTCTTACCATGGCTTCTCTTGCAGTTAATCTATCCTGATGATCGTAACGGAGAAGCTTGTCAAGAAAATCAATAGCCTGCATGTCACACGTTTCAAAAAAATCAACATCAATGTCAGCTTGGCTCCTTCTGAAGGCACGGAAACACTATTGGGCCCGAGCTTTCTTACAAATACGGTCTCAAAATAACACAAATTAATCTTCACTATGCTCCAAATAAACATAAGATATACTCCCTCCGTCCCACTTCACTTGGCACCAAGTGAAGTGGCACGGTAACTAAGAAAAAATAAGAGTGAAAAAAAGTGTAAGAAAATGTTGTGAGTATAAAGAATTAAATAGGAGAGAGAATGAGTGGGAGGAATAGTTAGGAGAGAGAATGTTGTGAGTGTAAAAGTGAAGTAGGAGAGAGAATGAGTGGAGGGAATATTGAATATTCTTTTCCATTTTGGGCAGTGTCAAGTAAAGTGGGACGTCCCAAAATGGAAATTAGTGCCAAGTGAAGTGGGACGGAGGGAGTATATACCTCAGGAGATACTAAATGCTGATTATCTGAATTCATGAATTTGGACCACGGCTTCCTGCTATGCCTGCAAAAGTAAGCACATTAAATTATGTTCATAAATCAAAGGCTAAGCCTGGTAAACTATCCTCAAAATTAGTAAATATTGATTATAATAACTTTAAGGAAAAATATAACAGAAGACCATGCTAAAGTATACCTTCCAACAAGAGTTTCGAGTTGGGGATCAAGCTCAAGACGATACTTATTCAAATATGCATTTAACTCATCTGTTCCAAGCACCTGCCCATCATCACAATGAGTAATAAAACGCTATGGGATCAATTGAACACGACAGATATATCAAATTCCAATCAGGAGGGAGTTTTTGGGTGATGAAACAGAGAATGGGAAGCAAGAAGTTCACATGTGCCATGTTAAAATTGGGTATTGCAGTCAACCAACGAAGCAGTAAACAAAAACAATTGGCAAAATCATTTGCTTTCATACGTGCACCAAGAAAAATTGTGTTGGCCAATGCGAAAAATAACAAGACAACTCATAAGTTTGAGTTCACTGCAAGAAATTCAAAGGGAGTCAGTTACAGTAATATTATTTCAATGAAGTTCAGAAATAGCAATACCCTGGCAATTTTGACAAGCTGATCCTGGTTATCATGGCCATAGAAGAAAGGTTCCTTGCGGAATATCTATGCATACAAAGAGAAACAACAGTTACAAGTTCAGTTTATCAAATTTGAGGAGACAAATTCATGATCATAGTAAACACCCCCAAGAATAATAAATTGCAGAAATTCTCACCATTCCGGCAAACATGCAACCAAGGCTCCACATATCAAGAGAGTAGTCATAGTCTTGCAGATCAACTAGAAGCTCGGGTCCTTTGAAGTATCTGAGTTAAAGGAAGAAATCATGCCCCATTACACAGAATTCGTAATTTGAATTTTAAATAAACCAGTAAAAAAGGAAACCGTAAGGGAAAAAAACCACTCCCTCCGTCCCATAATGATAGTCCTATTTGACTATTCAAAGTTCCAACATTTTTTATAGGAAAAAAAAAAACTATGTTAGATGAGTCTCAAAAAACAATACAGGTGGACAAGGCATCCATCACCACAATGAAGAAAATTACAAAAATCCTACATCAAACTATAGCTGCCTCCCAATCCCACCTCAAATCATTGACCGATAATCCTTTGAAAGCACCGTTAGCATAAGCCCATAGAGAAGCTAAAGATACTACTTTTTCCCAAAGCAAATGCTTCGATACACAGTGATTTTTTAAAATCCTCGTGTTCCTCTCCATCCAGAGACACCAACAAGCTGCAAAGACCCCACACTCCCATAAAAGACTCTCATCTCCTCCTTTGCCAAATCCTCTGAACTGACTCAGAAGAAATGAAGAAATGGATTTTGGACTCACCTGCCACTTCAAACAAACAATCCCAAAGATGTCGCGCAATACTGCAATGGAGAAAGAGATGATCATGGGTCTCTTCAGACTCTTTACAATTCACGAACCAATTAAAAGGTAGGCATTTAGAAGGCCGACGGAGCTGCAATTTGTTATTTGTGTTAAGTTTGTTAAGCACTAAAAGCCATACAAAAGCGCGAATCTTGAAGGGAGTTCTAGAATTCCAAACACTCGATGAAAAAGGAAAAGAGGAAGGAAAGGGACTCCGAATTAAGAAGTTTAGGAAAGATTTACAAGTATACTACCGAAGCCCTCAAGAACCCACACCCGATAATCAGGTTTATTCAACAAACGAACATGGGATAACAAAGAGAGGAGAACACCAACATAAACAAGTTCTCTATCATTCAGATTTTGGAAGAAATGAAAATTCCAAGATAAAAAGTCCCCCCCCCTCCCGCGAACACCTGAAACACAGAAATAGGAGCTCCATGAACAGAAGAAATATGATATAAGCGGGGGAATCGGTCCTTTAATGAAGAATCATCTGCCCAAAAGTCTTCCCAAAAAGAATTTGAGTCTCGTTACCAACCTTTAACTGAATGCAAGGATTAAACAGACGGTGGTACTGATAAATAACGGGCTTTTGTGCGAACTTGTCACACTGAAAGAAGTATTCCAACCATTGCCATACATCCCGAATTTACTTTTGATCACTTTAGGCCAAATTTCTTGAGGTTCTCGGGGAAATCTCCACAACCATTTACTAACTAAAGAAATGTTCCGACTAATCAGGTTACCCAAAGCCAAGCCACCCTCCTCCTTAGGACGACAAACTTTAACCCAAGCCACTAAATGATCCCTTTTATCCTCCCCCATTCCTTCCCACAAAAAAAATCCCATCGTCCTCTCAATAGCATCAGCTACACGACTAGGAATTTTAAACAGAAAAAGATAATAGAGTGCAATGCTAGAAAGACAAGCTCGCACCAAGGGTCCACCCAACGAAATCATAGTTCCAACATTTTAACAACCAATTTTCATTTCTATCACTAACCTTAATAAGATTTACTCTTCGTTACATCCTCTTCTTCCTTGGTTGACTCTCATCCTCTCCTCTCCTCTCTCCCTCTTCTTCCTTGATTGACAATTTTGGAAGTTCAATAATTTTAAACTCACAATTATGGAAATGAGACTATCTTTTTTGGACAAACAAAAATGGCAAACGGGAACATCTTTATGTGACGAAGGAAGTATAACTCAATATAGAGGACAAGCGCTCGTGGCACCAGCAACGTTTGTGCAAGTACATACATATATGTGTGTGTGTGTGTCACGGTTTAAGATTTGAGAATGTACCAATATTTTTTGTAATAAAGATGTGAATAGTGAGAGAGGTACATCACTTTGGCGCAATTTAATAGAACTATATAGAATAGCAGAAGTATGATATTAAAAAGTTTGACTAGTAAAATGCGACTCATATATGTGTGTGTGTGTGTGTGTGTGTGTGTGTGTACATTTGAAGCAATAAAGAGATTTATGTTAATCTTTATTATCTAGTCAAAATAAAATTATGTTGGTCCAAAAATCAAAACTGGAGTCTTGTCTGAAAGAAAGGGAGCAGTAATGAGATATTGTGAGACTATTGTCATTCTCACCTTGAAGCTACACGAACATTATATTCTTTTCCAGGATGGTAAAATTCAGCAAGACCCCAGTCTATCAAACGAAGTTTCCTTAATTCATGGTCTATCATGACATTATGAGGCTTGACATCTCTATGCATTATGCCCTGCGAGTGACAGTAATCCAATGCCTGCAAACATGGAGATGTACTACTAGATATAAATATCTCCAAAGTTTTTAGAACTACAGATTATCACCAACGTGAAAATACCCATATTCCTAACCAAATGTGAAAATACCTGTATTTCTGACCAAATGTGAAAAAGGTCTGGAAAAATAAAAAGAATAACCTTTCCTCTACACTACTCCGCACAATGCTTAAAGTTATCCAAAGGTTTGTGGGGGTTATAGCAATGATCCATCTCTAGAAAAACTTATCGGATGATTGTAAAGAACTATTCGTCCCAAAACAAAAGCTCATACCTAAAATACTTTACCAAGTATTTTGAGGAACAAACCAGATTTTCATATTTACAGCTGGGAGTCAATTTCATAGCAATACTCACGAGAGATCATGTTGTCTCTAGACGGAATAAATAATAGCACTCCTTTTATTCCAAACTAGTGTTACTTTATGCTGGGATGTCAGGTTGTACACTTTCAAAAAACCGTCACACTGTCTATTTTCAAGAATTGCCGAGGGTATTTAACCGGAAAAAAATTATATTTAGACCACTTCAGAATTACACAAGTATATGAAGAATAAGTGTGTTATAACAGTAGCTTGAACTGCCTGAATCGTGTGAGTGCAAGAATCAAACTCAGACGAAGAGAGTAAATACAATAGGCAACATAAAATTTCCACGTCAGCAGAACATCAAGCTTGAACTTAGGAGAAAAATAAAATCACACGTACGGGCGTACCATATATGTAAATCTTGCATGTGTGTAAGAGAGACAGAGGGGGGAGTTTGTAATATGTAGGGCACTTGACAGAAATGTTTACCTTCAGAAGCTCATATATGTAATAGCGTATGTCATAATCTGTCAATGTTGGATACAAAACCTTGAAATCTGTACTGTTCACATACTCAAATATCAAGCTTGGGGTTTTTGAGTGCTGATCTCTGACTATATCATAAAGTTTCACAATATTTGGACCGCCGCAGAGATTCTGTAGTATTTTTATCTCCCTCTTGATCTACACAGAAACCATTGAGAAGATAAAAATATTGATCAAATGAAGTGAAGTTACGCATCAAAAACTACAGGCATCTCAAGTAAATTAGATCACTCCCATCGGCCATCAGGGAAAGCAGTACTCGGTAATATAGACTAGTTTGTGTAACCTGTCATGCAAACACAACAAAGAGGGCGTGTGTGTGTGTGTGAGAGAGAGAGAGAGAGAGAGGAGTTGTTACGTTTTAGAGATAGTACATTTCTCTAAGCCAAAGAAGTTCTCGCATGACCCCTTTAGGTTCTTAATGCATCAGAATCATTGAACAAGAAAGGACACCTCATTCCAACTACTTCCTCGTCCCAAAATGTATGACCATTTTTTATGAAATTTACTCTTGATCAAAAGCCTCTTGGCAATTGTCAGGGGAAGGCTCTAGCAAATGGTTCCCTCTCCCAACCCCCGCTTGGCGGGGAGCGCTTGGCGCACCGGGGTTTGCCCTTTTACTCTTGATTTTACTCTTGATCAAGAGCAAATTTGTAAAGTTTTTGGTTATTCATTTTAAGACAAAAGTAGTATATAATAACCACAATAGTGATATACTTCATACATCATTGATCTCAAGTGTACGCTGCCGAGAGACTACCTTTTTTTTCTTAACAGGCTTCAGTATCTTAATAATACACTTGTCGTTACTGTTGACATTAATTCCTTCGAAAACTTCACTATATTTCCCCCTTCCAACTTTTCGAACAACCTCATAGTCATCCTGCTCACTGGAAATCAATACGAGTTAAGATCATAGCTATTCGAACAAAAAATCATAAGGCATATTATCTAAATTTATCATGTCTTAGAATGTTCGAAACCAATTCCAGCAACACGTGCAAGTAGTTAAAATCAAGAAACAGACCTTAAACTAAAAATTAGAAGTTCTTCCCTTTTCTAGTTTGCAGCTGAAGTGGACTGCCTAATAGTTGCGATTCTACACCTTAACATATAAAGAGATTGTAACAGGATAATAATTGTCAACTTACCAAGTTTCCAACAATGACAATATCATGAGTTATGATATCTATTCTTCTAGATGAAGAAGGGGAAAGGGGTCCTTAAGCTAGAGAGCCTCTCTAGAAACGAAAGAACAGGAGACTTGGACTGCCTTTTTACTAAGAAATATTGTTACTGTAGAGAAGAGAGTGTTATTGTTATAGCATCCTTAATGGCCCACTGAAGGCACACATTAATATCATAATTACTCATTTTATTTGTGAAATGAGAAAACGAGGGTAGTCTCAAATCAAACGTGGGAAAGTTGTAGGCATGTGCTTATTCATTGTAATCTAGTGTTCTCCATGTTCTTACACCACCTATTATCAGAGTCGTCATCTAGTTCTACCACTAATAACGAGATGCCCCATACATGCAGCTACGTTATTCAAGAACAATAAGATAGCTGCACATTTTTTATTTCATCTTTGGCAAATTGATCACTAACCTTCCAAAATTTTCACCAAAATTTACCACATTTGCTAAATCAAAACGTCCTTATTTCCAGATTTTGCAAAGCTAACTAACTTTGGACATTCTAAAGAGGCGTGAAATTATTCCAACCAGAGAAATTATCAATTCTCATCAAACTAGGCCATAATAAGCCAAATCAACACCCATTTCCCAACACAAATTCAAAAACATAACCAATCGAGTCAATTAAGAAACAACAACAAACAAAATATTTCAAAAATTGAAGAGCAAAGAATCGAATCTAGTTTAGGGTTTAGTAAATTTACCCCCACTGAACAGCGAGCGATTCGTAGTCCCAATACTCCCTGGGCCTAATAACGTTGACATCGGTATAAACCCTAGATTTCGACATACTCTTCACTGGTCTGGACCCGTTGGTGCACAAGAGATCGAGATTGAGCTGATCGACGGCGATTGAGAAGGTTGTAGTGGAATCGTCGCCGGAAGGTAGGTTAGGAAAGGAGGAGGGACAGGGAGGCGGATTAGAGGGATGGGCTTGGGAGACCGGCGTCAGGAGAACAAGGAGGAGGAGGAAGAAGAAGGCGAGTCTATCGATCGCATCTCTCATAAGCTGACACCTCCAAATCGCACCATTCACCTGTGCTCCCGAGTTTTTTTAAAAACGAGTCGAAGAAAAGGACAGAAAATTATTAAAACATCAAACTTACTACTAAATTTAAATAATAATGTCGGTTAGAATCAAGCGGTCAAGAAGGTGTGTGTTTTTTTTTTTTTTTTTTTTTTTCCAAGTGTTCCCACCACCGATTAATCCTGACCACTGCGCACGCCCTCAATGCCTGGGAGGTAAATCGCGGGATGTGTCCTATGCAGTGAAGACCCTTATACCTCAGCCCCCAAGAAAGCCCTCCTAAAATTATGGGTCTCACTTGTCCTAACCTAAACTTATATGAGGTGTATCTATGTAAGTCTCAATGGTTGTCCCATTCATCACACTGAGGTGTTCGTGGTGGGTGCAACATTTGGGTGCGTAGAATAGTACCCCAACAGGAGTAAAAATCCAGCAACCACCGGGAAGCTCTGGGACAGTAAATGGTTGTTGTATGTCATGCAAAGAGAACAATGGTGTAATATGTGATTTTATACTGATTATTTTTTACGTCTTTCAACGTTTTTTTAATCAAGTATGTATTTATAAGTAAGCAAGAATGTTTATATATAGTAATTAAAACAAATAATCTATTTGTTACTCCGATATCATGCAATTCTCGATAATGTAAAAGTTCTCAAACTTTTTAACATTTAGGCAAAAAAATTACCCTAATCATGCTTCTAAAAAGGCATTTTTAAAAAAGCAAGAATACGACAAACATTTAATCTTTATTTAAGGGGGTTAACATGCATTTGGGACATTTTAACAAGAATTTTAGAGCAAAAATGACCAAAAGAAGGGTCAGGACAGATTGCTCAAAAGCAGTATGGATAAAACTTCATTTTGAGGAAATGGTAGTCGGTTAGTCAATCAGTATACCTAGCCATCCGGCTGGGTATTGTCCGGCTTGGATTGCTAGCCGTCCGCCTGAGTGGTCTAGTATGCGAACAAGCCCCAAAATTTTTTTCAAATTGCATTTTTATTCTAAAATTTAACGAAATTAAGTAGTATTAACGAAAAACACACAAATTTTAACAAAAATAGATCCGCTTGAGAAATAAAAGCAAAATTTTCTTTTCTTTTAACTACCCAACAAAGTTGGTTATGTGGATGCGTCGATCCGTATCGATCTTTCGATCTTCTTGGTTTGTGTACGATATTAAGAGAGTCGTCATCAAAAAAAAAATTAAAGGAAAAACAATAGAAAAATCTTACTTTAAAGATATCCCGGTCGGGGGTCTTATTACGAAGGTGTGAGGTGTTAGGCACCCGCCTCGCCCGATCCGTTAGGACCAATTTTTCTAATGTTGTGTGTGTGTGTGTGTGTTAAAGACTTAATTTCGTTATTTATTTATCGGAATAAATTAATTATTTAACGAAAAATATAACAAGATTCGTTATACCTGACTTTAAATGCCAATCGGAGATTAAAGAAAAACTACGGGACCTCGCAAGATGCCGATTTCCTTCATCTTCTTCAATGGTGATGGGCGGGATCTCGAAGAAAGTGGTCTTTTGAGATGAACTTAGGAGCGAACTTTACTTTAGCTAGGGAATATAGAGGACTTTACTTTATGAGCTTTAGATTTTATTTAAGGGAAGTTGAGAATTTAGCGCCCTATTTGTACGCAAAAGGGGAAAAAGAGTTGTACCTGCTATAACCTTTAGTTGCAAAAGACATTGTGTTTTCCAAATGGGCAAAGGGTTTCTTTTATAAGTGAAGGGATCCAAGTGGTTAGCTAACTTCAAGGGAAGTTGAGGCCACGTTCTTGGATTAATTGAGGGGTTACGTTTAGGCTTTTGAATAACCCAACGTAAAAAACGTGTGGAAATCAACTATGACGTCGTAAATGCGGTAATAGCCGTCCGACTGACAAAGATAGCCGCGACTAGGACTACTTTTCTACGTGATTCTTACGTTTCTCCCCACGTGCAACTCACATGCCGGTGATTGAACTAAATGGGGTACGTAGAGGAAAACTTAACTAAGTGTTGGATGCACTTAGTATAGGTGGGTGCATGATAAGGTGTGGGTGTTAACAATACATTTGCTCACATTTGTCTGCATAATGACCCTCTATGCGTCATATCTGACATTGTGGAGGACGCCTTTGACAACCACAACCCCTACCATGATAAGAGGAAACAACACGACCACGATCACGAGATCCATATTGATGGCTAGCAGGAGCAGGGAATGGATCGGAGATAATTGCTACTGCTGGAATATGACCATCCCTGTTGAGAGAGTCGAGAAAGAAAGTGAAACTCTTAGCTGTGGAAGAAGTTCAATAAATGTCGTGTGGGGACCCCGACTCGGAACCTACACGTGTCCCGAGTTGGAGCGTCCCCAAACTAACCCAAAAACACTAAACTTTTAAAACTTTACTTTGACTTTCAAACATGAACATGAATAACATAACATTTCAGAAGAACTCCACTCTACTCCACATCGGAGGAGGAGATAACTAACTTTGAAAATAGTTAACTGTTTAGTTACAAAAGATTTAAGGTTATGACGTAAAGTTTAAGATTTATAATTACAAACTCCAAGAATGGAATTACCAAAATACAATTTATACGTCACCCTAACATACCCTGACAATACCCCAAAAGATTACTCCAAACTCCTCTCCGTCCTTACTTGGGCGGTCCTCCTGTCTCGGGATCTAAAACAGTAAAGGGAGAGGGGTGAGAATAAATCTCAGCAAGCTATTATGATATGCAGCAATATGCCAAATAAATGCAACATATAACAAGTCGCACATAACACCTTGGGAAAGCTATAAACACATTCCATTACCTTGGTTTACCTTTTCCCGTCTGAACAATAGTCGTACAACATTGGTTATATTAATAATAATCCAATCTTACAGTGAGCTGCTTAGGCAATACTCACGTCTTATAAGACCGTTTTTGGGGAACCAAATAAAGACGAGCAACTCTGTAAGGCTTGTGGCTCAATACAGATGCTATACCCCAACCTGTGGCCACAGGAGGGGACGGTCACAGATTATAACATAATCCGGTCACATTAGGTCACACTTCCATGGATGGCGTAGTATTATGTTATACCCCCAACGTCAGCTGACTCACACATAATCAAGCACATAATAGATACTTGAATAAAATCCACAAAAAGGGATAACAACATATCAACATGGTAAACTATACTCATGTCCAACCAATATCATAGTGCAACATTTATTCAATACACTATGCAATAGAAACAATGTATATGAACTCAATGTAAGGCAAGGAAGTAGCATAAATCCATCCTACAAAGTCATTATACAATAATACATAGCCTCTTGAAAGGTCTAAGGGGAATCTATCAAGTTGGGATCATAATTGTTTAGTTACTAAACTAGTTTATCTAACGTTTTCCAAGCAACATTTAAGGTACTTCCACTATTCCATTTTAATCACTTAGAACGTCATTGTGAAGCCAAAGTATTCTACTTTAATCTAGGTTAAAAGGATTTCATTATGGTTCGAGTTTGATTAGGTTTGAGTAGCTATACAGTTGAGGTGAGAAAATCTGGCCAGGGGACGACTCGTCCCCCAGGGCACGACTCGTCCCCACTTTACCCCCCACTGAACCTGGCGTCCCCCCTTAGGTCACGACTTCCCTTCGTCCAAGGGACGACTCGTCCCTCAGCCCAGAATTCGTAAAAACAGCAGAAATCAACACAAAAATCCCAAGAAACCCAATGTCCAACCAAATGCATCCTAAGTTATGAACCTAAAAGGCATTTCCAACTTGGGTAACTTTAATCTACTCCTTTAAATCCATGAAATCAAGTCTTAAACCTAGATCCATTCAACTTCCATAACTCACAATATTTCCACAAACCCAACAAGGTTCTAAATCAACACATTGACTCCCAGCGGTTTTCCCAAGCAAGAAATCACCAACATAAGAACAAGAACCACAAGAAATATTCATGAACATTCATGAGAAGAGAAGTCATAACAACTTACTTGGATTTTAGAAGGAAATGCTTGATCTTTCTAGCTAGAAGGTTTCCTCTAGATCACCCAACTTCAATGGAGCTCTAGGACTTGAATTTTGGTGAAGAAAGTCTTGGAGCAAAGCTTGGGGGAAGGGGCTTCAATGGAGTCTCTCTCTTGCTCTAGGTTGAAGAAGTGTAGAGAATGAGGAGGAAGAGGGGAAGGGGACCGGGTAGGGAGTAAGGGGAATGGGGGATGGGAGACACTTGGCATGGTAGGAGGAAGGGAGTATTTTTGGCCCCCAAGGAAAATAACCCAAGGCTTCCTCTACCTAAATTAAAATATCTTATCCCATTAATTCATCCTACTCATTTAACCTCCCCACATTATTTATCAATTTATTAATTTTCCATTTTTATTATTTCCACAAGTTTCTTTATTTAATGACCAATAAATTCTTATAATATCCCAAATTTACTTTTCACCCAATTTATCTAAATTTAAGAATTTAAAGGACATAATTGAACACATAAAGCTAGCATGAATATTAAAAGCATATAATTAAATATTAAAATGAGTGCCTAGGGTTGGGGTCGTCACACTCACTCCCCCTTAAAGAAAATTCGACCCGAATTTTAAAAAGGAAACTTACTTGAATTTTCAAACAACCACGGGTATTTTGCTCTCATCTCCGACTCTAGCTCCCACGTCGCTTCCTCTACGGTGTGGTTCTTCCAAAGGACCTTTACTATCGGGATACTCTTGGTTCTCAACTCCTTAACTTGGAACTCTAGGACTCTTAATGGCTCTTCAACATACGACATGTCCGCTTGGACATCATCGGGAGGAGAGCTCAAAACATGGGAGGGATCATGACAATACTTTCTTAACATCGAGACATGGAAAACATCATGGAGCAAAGAAAAAGACGGAGGCAACGCTAACCGGTAAGCCAATTCCCCTATCTTCTCTAGTATCTCAAACGGTCCCACAAACCTCGGGGCTAACTTACCCTTATTACCAAACCTTTTAATCCCCGTCCTCGGAGAAACCTTCAAGAACACAAAGTCACCAACCCGAAATGATAAATCCCGTCTTCTATTGTCGGCGTAGCTTTTCTGTCTACTCTGAGCCGTCTTCAATCTATCCCGAATCACCTTGATCTTCTCCGTAGAATCTCTAACCAAAGTCAGGACCCCAAAGTCTCGCTTCACCAACCTCGTCCCAACACATCGGAGATCGACACTTCCTTCCATGCAAAGCTTCGTACGGAGCCGTCTCAATCTTGGAATCGATAAGCTGTTGTTGTAAGCAAACTCCACTAAAGGTAGATGATCCTCCCAAGACAATTGGAAATCCATCACCTAGCTCATAAGCTCGTAACATATCCTCAAGTATACGAATAGTTCTCTCGGTGACCATCGGTTTGAGGATGAAACGCGGTACTAAAACACAACTTAGAACCCAAGCTTCATGCAATGCTCTCCAAAATCTGGATGTAAACCTCGGATCTCTATCGGAAACAATACTAACCGGAACCCCGTGAAGTCTTACAATCTCCTTTAAATCTGGTGAGCTAACTTCTCTAACGAAAACTTGGTTGATACCGGAAGAAAATGAGCCGACTTTGTCAGCCGATCCACAAATAACCCATATAGCATCCATCTTCTTCACGGTGAGAGGCAAACTCGAAACAAAATCCATCGAAATTCCTTCCCATTTCCATTCCAGAATATCCGATGGTTGAAGTAGTCCCGCCGGTCTTTGATGTTACGCCTTAATGTTGACACGTCAAACACTTAGATACATAATCCGCTATTTCTCTTTTCGTTTTCCATTCCACCAATATCCACGCTTCAAGTCTTGATACATTTTGGTACTCCCCGGATGAATCGCAAACTTGGACTTATGGCCATCCTCTAAAACACGCTTCTTGATTTCCTGCGATGACGGAACGCAAATTCTCCTTTGGAAAGTTAAAAATCCCATCTCGATTCAAAGCAAAATCCCGGCTTTCCCATCTTGCACTTGATCACAAATTTTCTTCAATTAGGATCTTCTTGTTGAGCTTCCTTCAAATCACCGTACAATGTCGGAACGGCTCGAACATTCGCGACTATCACTTCACTCTTCAACTCCCGAGAACTCAAGGTACATCACATACGCCTTTCGGCTAATCGCATCGGCCACCACATTGGCCTTCCCCGGATGATAGGATATGACACAATCAAAATCCTTCAAAAACTCTAACCATCTTCTTTGCCGGTTGTTCAACTCCTTTTGGGTAAATAGGTACTTCAAACTCTTATGATCGGTGAAAATCTCAAACTTCGCCCCATAAAGATAGTGCTTCCACTTATGCAGCGCAATACAATCGCCGCCAATTCCATATCATGAGTAGGGTAATTACGTTCCGCCGGTGATAACTTTCTAGAGGCATACGCAATTACTTTCCCATTTTGCATCAACACGCATCCCAAACCCGCCTTCGAGGCATCACTATAAATAACAAAATTCTCGCATGACCACTCGGAAGGGTAAGAGCCAGGAAAGCCGTCGTCAACCTCTCCTTCAATTCATCAAAACTTGCTTCACACTTGGAATCCACACAACGCTGAACACATCTTTCCGAGTCAACCTAGTCAACGGAGTAGCAATCCGAGAAAACCCCTCGATGAACCTCCGATAGTATCCGCCAACCCAAGAAAACTACGGACCTCTGGTCACGGTCGAAGGTTGCTTCCAATTAACCACGGCTTCAATCTTTGAAGGATCAACGGAAATTCCCGAACTCGACACAACATGCCCCCCAAGAAAGAAATGCACGCTCCAAGCCAAAACTCGCGCTTGCGAACTTAGCATACAACCGCTTCTCCCGAAGAACGGACAAAACAATCCTCAAATGATTCTCATGCTCTTCCCGGGACTTAGAATACCACAAGAATATCATCAATAAAGACCACCACAAAACTATCCAGATAAGGCTTGAAGACACGGTTCATCATATCCATAAACACGGTGGAGCATTAGTCAACCCAAACGGCATCACAACAAACTCATAATGACCATATCTAGTACGGAAAATTTGTCTTAGCAATATCATCCGGCCTAATCTTCAGCGATGGTATCCGCTTCTCAAATCAAGCTTTGAGTAGATAACGGAACCTTGGAGTTGGTCAAACAAATCATCTATATGAGGAAGAGGATACTTATTCTTAATGGTGGCTTGGTTCAACAAACGATAGTCGATACACAATCGTAAGGTACCATCCTTCTTCCTAACAAACAAGGCCGGTGCTCCCCACGGAGACACGCTAGGACGAATAAAACCTCGGTCTAACAATTCTTGCAATTGGACCTTCAACTCTTTTAACTCGGCCGGAGCCATTCTATAGGGTGCTTTAGAAATAGGAGCGGTCGGGTACTAAGTCAATACCAAACTCTATCTCACGATCCGGAGGCATAGAGTACTCACTAGAGAACACATCACTAAATTCATTCACAACCGGAACATGAGCTAACTCGGGAGGCTTCTTATTGGAATCTACCACATAAGCTAAGTAACCCGTACGCCCCTTAGATAGCATCTTTCTAGCTTTTAAGGCGAAATAACATGTAACCCGAACATAGATTTATCGGCATCAAATATAAACGTAGGCACATCGGGCATAGCAAATGAGACTCGCTTCCTACGACGATCTACCAAAGCATGGCACGACTCAACCAATCCATACCAAGGATCACATCAAAATCACGGATTGGTAACTCGACCAAATCCACCGGCAATACATGCCCACATATAGTCACATCACATCCACGATATATCAAAGAAGATTCAAGGCTCTCTCCCATAGGAGTAGAGACCTCTAACACATAAGGCATTGATTCGGGCAAGATATGCAATGAGAATGCAAATGAGACGCCACAAATGAATGGGAAGACCCAGGATCTATAAGAATGCGGGCCTTAACTCCCTGAGGCAGGAACTATACCTCTAATGACGGCATTAGGATCGACCTCTCCTCGACCCAAAGCAAACACACGACCTTGGACTCTATCCTTAGGTTTCCCATCAACATCTCTCTTCACACCACTTCCTTGACCCCCGAATCCGGTACCCGTCGCTTGCTTATTCTGAAACTTGGGACAATTCCTTCTGAAATGGCCTGGCGATCCACACTCCAAACACTTACCTTGTTTGCTCCAACACTTGTCCTCCGAATGCCCTATCCTCTTGCAAAACCCACATGTTGTCCCAAGCTGACCGGAAGTCGCACGATTTGCCGGAGCCGCCACATGACCTCCTCGATTCGCTCCCGGGGTGAAAGTCCTCATTGCACTCTATTCTGTCCCGATCCTTGACCCTGAAATCTGTTCCTGTTTCCTCCTTCATTCTTACCACGATGCTCCTCTATGTCGTTCTCAATCCTGTACGCCATATTCACTGCTGCTTGGAAATTGGCGAAGTTATGCGTCAACAACTGCTTCCGAAACTCAACTCTTAAACCTTTCACAAACCGGTAAACTCGCCTCTCTTCATCCAGGCACCAAATGAGGACAATATCGGGCCAATTTCGTGAACTTCGGCGAATACTTGCGCTCTTGCCATGGTCCCTTGCTCCAGTTTCAGAAACTCGCCTTCCTTTTTGTCTCTAGTAACCATCGGCACAAAGTGATCTCGGAACTTGAGCGTGAAGTTCTCCCACGTCTGCGGTGTCAAATCTCGGTCCCAACCATCCTTTACCACTTGCCACCAATGCTCCATTGGTCCTTCCAATTTGAAAACGGCGCATCTCACCTTCTCCGCATCCGTACTCTCCATAGCTGCGAAAATCTTGTTCATAGCCTCAAGCCACCTCTCGGCCTTCACCGGATCCGATCTCCGTTGAAGCTAGGAGGAGACATCTTCACGAACTTCTCCAAACCCTGTTGCCCTTGTGCACTAGATTACGATTCAAATTCGATTCCGAGTTGCCATATCTTGAAGGAACCCTCGGAACATGTCCATCATCTCGGCGTTCGGATTACCAGCGCCACCCAAACCCGATTCGGATCACCTTCATTTCCCGCCATTACAACAAACTCCTGCATTAAACACTCGACGTCGGTTACCACACACTCTCACTCGCCTAGACTCTACCCAAGAATTCTAACCGAGCTCGATACCAACTGGGGACCCCGACTCGGAACCTACACGTGTCCCGAGTTGGAGCGTCCCCAAACTAACCCAAAACACTAAACTTTTAAAACTTTACTTTGACTTTCAAACATGAACATGAATAACATAACATTTCAAAGAACTCCACTCTACTCCACATCGGAGGAGGAGATAACTAACTTTGAAAATAGTTAACTGTTTAGTTACAAAAGATTTAAGGTTATGACGTAAAGTTTAAGATTTATAATTACAAACTCCAAGAATGGAATTACCAAAATACAATTTATACGTCACCCTAACATACCCTGACAATACCCCAAAAGATTACTCCAAACTCCTCTCCGTCCTTACTTGGGCGGTCCTCCTGTCTCGGGATCTAAAACAGTAAAGGGAGAGGGGTGAGAATAAATCTCAGCAAGCTATTATGATATGCAGCAATATGCCAAATAAATGCAACATATAACAAGTCGCACATAACACCTTGGGAAAGCTATAAACACATTCCATTACCTTGGTTTACCTTTTCCCGTCTGAACAATAGTCGTACAACATTGGTTATATTAATAATAATCCAATCTTACAGTGAGCTGCTTAGGCAATACTCACGTCTTATAAGACCCGTTTTTCAGGGAACCAAATAAAGACAGTAGCAACTCTGTAAGGCTTGTGGCTCAATACAGATGCTATACCCCAACCTGTGGCCACGGGAGGGGACGGCCGCGAATATAACATAATCCGGTCACATTAGGTCACACTTCCATAATTGACCGTATTATGTTATACCCCAACGTCAGCTGACTCACACATAATCAAGCACATAATAGATACTTGAATAAAATCCACAAAAAGGGATAACAACATATCAACATGGTAAACTATACTCATGTCCAACCAATATCATAGTGCAACATTTATTCAATACACTATGCAATAGAAACAATGTATATGAACTCAATGTAAGGCAAGGAAGTAGCATAAATCCATCCTACAAAGTCATTATACAATAATACATAGCCTCTTGAAAGGTCTAAGGGGAATCTATCAAGTTGGGATCATAATTGTTTAGTTACTAAACTAGTTTATCTAACGTTTTCCAAGCAACATTTAAGGTACTTCCACTATTCCATTTTAATCACTTAGAACGTCATTGTGAAGCCAAAGTATTCTACTTTAATCTAGGTTAAAAGGATTTCATTATGGTTCGAGTTTGATTAGGTTTGAGTAGCTATACAGTTGAGGTGAGAAAATCGGCCAGGGACGACTTCGTCCCCCGAGGGCACGACTTCGTCCCCACTTTACCCCAGCTGAACCTGGCGTCCCCCTTAGGTCACGACTTCCCTTCGTCCAAGGGACGACTCGTCCCTCGGCCAGAATTCGTAAAAACGGCAGAAATCAACACAAAAATCCCAAGAAACCCAATGTCCAACCAAATGCATCCTAAGTTATGAACCTAAAAGGCATTTCCAACTTGGGTAACTTTAATCTACTCCTTTAAATCCATGAAATCAAGTCTTAAACCTAGATCCATTCAACTTCCATAACTCACAATATTTCCACAAACCCAACAAGGTTCTAAATCAACACATTCAACTCCCAATAGGTTTTCCCAATCAAGAAATCACCAACATAAGAACAAGAACCACAAGAAATATTCATGAACATTCATGAGAAGAGAAGTCATAACAACTTACTTGGATTTTAGAAGGAAATGCTTGATCTTTCTAGCTAGAAGGTTTCCTCTAGATCACCCAACTTCAATGGAGCTCTAGGACTTGAATTTTGGTGAAGAAAGTCTTGGAGCAAAGCTTGGGGGAAGGGGCTTCAATGGAGTCTCTCTCTTGCTCTAGGTTGAAGAAGTGTAGAGAATGAGGAGGAAGAGGGGAAGGGGACCGGGTAGGGAGTAAGGGGAATGGGGATGGGGAGACACTTGGCATGGTAGGAGGAAGGGAGTATTTTTGGCCCCCCAAGGAAAATAACCCAAGGCTTCCTCTACCTAAATTAAAATATCTTATCCCATTAATTCATCCTACTCATTTAACCTCCCCACATTATTTATCAATTTATTAATTTTCCATTTTTATTATTTCCACAAGTTTCTTTATTTAATGACCAATAAATTCTTATAATATCCCAAATTTACTTTTCACCCAATTTATCTAAATTTAAGAATTTAAAGGACATAATTGAACACATAAAGCTAGCATGAATATTAAAAGCATATAATTAAATATTAAAATGAGTGCCTAGGGTTGGGGTCGTCACATGTCGGGAGATGGGGAAATGCGACTACATAAATATTCTTAATAACAATGATTTCATTACATTACAACATAATTTTAAGTTTGAAATATCACATGATACTTGAATTTAATAATTAATACTCCCTCCATCGCATTTCAAATCAGTTTTGTTTGCCATTTTCGTTTGTCCTATCTCAGACCAAATTTTTCAAAATGATAAAAAAATTTTACTATTTCTCTCCCTCATTATCTCTCTTACTCTACTTTTATACTCACAACACCAACCAACTTATTATTCTCCCACTCATTATTTCTCTTATTTTACTTTTTATACTAACAACCTTTTCACTACTTTATTTTTCCCTAATCACCATGCCAAAAAAGTTGATGCAAAAAAGTTGGTACAATTTGAGGTGAGAGAGTATACATTAACTTAGGCTTAGGGGGTATTTTTTAAATGACTTATTTTTTTTCAAGCTCTATAAGCTTCGATTCTTGACTCTTACTCCCTCCGTATCTCAAAAGTTTGTCTCACTTTTTTATTTTTGTTTTGAATCAATAACAAGTAATAATTTAGAATAGTTTTAACTATTCTAATAAAAATCTAAAACTTGTTATTGATATACTATTGTAATTAATATCAATAACATGTTTTAGATTTTTATTTAAATAGTTAAAAATATCTAAATTATAACTAAAAAATTGATTAAGTTAAAAAAAGTAGAATTAATCTTTTGGGACATAGAAAGTACCATTTATTTAGCCACTCATATTTTATACTACTCCCTTAGACTCGATATTTTTGATCTGTCTGTCTCAGTTTAAGATACTTAGTTTCTTTATTATCTAAAATGGATAATGAGAATCACTTGTTATTCTCACAACAAAACTCCCTATCCACTTTCTCTCTCCCACTTTATTTATCATACTCACAATATTTACTTTTTCTTAATCTCCTTATCAAGTCAAACTAAGAACCTTAAACTAGGAGTACTATTTAGGATAAGGGTCATAGACCCTAGGGCCCTCAGACGAGATATCAAACCCATAAAAGTCCGGACAAGATGCAAAATTCCACAGAAACCCACACTCACACATTACCTCTGTCCGCCGCTCTTATATTCAAAGATATAATACTAAAATTACTCTTATACTTTAAGATATAAGAATATTTTTTTTTCACAATTTTCACTTTTTCTAAAAAATAATTAAAAAGTACTCATATTTAAGTAAGCAATTTGTTCCTATACCCAAATATATAAGATTAAAATAACTCTTATACCTAGAGTATTTTTTTTCCCATAATTTTTCACATTTTCTTTCTTTCTTTCTTTCTATTTGCTTTCTCAACATTTTCGGTTCAAGTTATGAAATGAAACTAAATAAATTTGCCATTTTTTTCATTTCAACTAGAAAAGCTAACCGAACAATGTGAAATCTTGCAGAAACCTAGTGCATCCAATGAAATGGCCCATGAAGTCTGATTCAGATACTTGTTGGCTGGGCGAATCCATAATTTTGAAATCGCGTGAGTTATATATTTAAAAAATATTGTAAACAATAATAAGACATTTGAATGGTCCTATAGCAAATGATATATGACCTGGCAACATCATATACAAAGCTATAAGACCATCGAATGGTCCTATAGCAAGTAGTATAGGACCTCACACAATCTTATACCAACGCATTAAGACCTTTGAATGGTCCTATAGCAACTGATATAGGACTTAACAACATCATATATAAAGCTATAAGACATTTGAATGGTCCTATATCATGTGATATAGGACCTCACACAATCTTATACCAACGCATTAAGACCTTTGAATGGTCCTATAGCAACTGATATAGAACTTAACAACATCATATATAAAGCTATAAGACCTTTGAATGGTCCTATATCAAGTGATATAGGACCCTTGAGAGAGAGAAACAATCATAAAATCCAACTTCAGAAATAGCATAAATTAACATTGCAATCAGAAAAAATTCAAAAAATACATGGACAACCATTTTTTTCCCCCAATTCAAACTATACATATTTTTCCTGGCTTGCAACATCTTCAAAAATAAAAATAAAAATTACATGTATATATATGTATAAACACAATTCACAGATTCAAAACACGAAGAAATAGAAAAATTATGGCATCTAAAACAATAATATTGGAGTAAATTTAAAATTTATGCCACAAAATTATTGCAAGTCACCTGGGTGATACTACTTAAGTCCAACAGCGTGAAGCTTGCTGGGTTAGCGTTGTGGGGGCGAGCTCAACCTTGAGGAACAATTAGCTCCGGCCGATTAGAGGGAGCCGGTGAGGAAGGCGATTGTTGGTTGGGATCGAGAGAGAAATTGGTTTGTTGTTTCTGTTCAGTCAGATTTGAGAGAGAGAACGGTGAGGAGGTCGGCGGTGGACGCCGATTTGGAACAGGGGTAGTGGGCGATTGAAGGAGATGTGAGGGAGAGCTCGGTGATGAAGGGGATTGAGGTAGCGACGGAACGGGGGCTTGGCCGGAGATGGAGACGTCGAGGGTTGGCGAGGCAGAGGGCGTGAGGAAGGGATTAGATGGTGAATGGAGAGGAATTCATGGATTCCGTCTAGAGAGAGAGAGAGAGAGAGAGAGATGTAGAGAGAGGATGAAGGATTGAATAGAGTTTCCGTTGAAATTGATTCAACCTCTTCATTTCCATCGTGGGCGTCGTTGTTCATGGCCTTTCTTATAACTTCAAGAAAACTATGTATCTCTTCGGTACCTCTATCCTCTTTTTCGTCGCAGCCCTCACCTACCATGCTTCTTGTCTAAACCCGACACCAGAGGTGTGATGCTACAAAAAAATCATGTTCCGACGTGCGCACCCACGTAACGTCCACGTAGGATGAGATGGCAAGATTTTCCAACGAAGGCCTGCAAAACGAGCACCGTAAGCTAAATCGGGGGCTTCTCCGATTAAAGTCCCTTCGGTGTAAGAGTAAGATGGTTGGTTGAATAAGCTTAAACTGGAGAAAGAGAAGGCTTGAGAGTAGAAAATGATGCATACCTTCCTTGTGGAACAACTCCTCTATTTATATCACTCCCATGATAAGGGGAGTGATAAGGCGATCCGCTGATCATGATAAGTTGAATAGATTATCGAGTCATCATGAGAAATAGGTGATAGGGTAGCTTGATTTGACCCCCTTACCATCTCATACCAACTTTTAGCCGGATAAATTGGGCTTAACTTGATTTTGGGGGCTCAACAGTATGATTTGTTTCTGGCCACATTTTATGTCTCATTTAATTTTGTCCTTTCTTATTTAATGATGTCCTTTGTGTGAGAGATGGTCCCCCACTCTCTTTAGGCGAGATACCCATCTCGCCTGATTGGGCACTTGGCCAAACTTGGCTTATCAAATAATTAGGATTATAGATTATGGGGAGGTATACGCATCTGGCGAGATATTAATCTCGCCGGATCTGCACTTTGACCGTTGACTGTGGGGTTGACTTTTTGAAGTAAACGATTGCTTCCTTGCTGAGTCACCGATGGTCTTCATATTTTGTTTGACACGTGGATTATATTTTATTTATGCACATCAATAGCCCTTCAGTTCATAACTGGGATTATTTATGGTCTTGTTGTGAACTTCATTTTGCTAACACATGAACTCGCCTGTTTAAAGTAAGAGTTGATCTCGCTACAGTAACGATTCATGCGAGATTGATCTCGCTCCAGTAATGATTCGTGCGAGATTTATCTCGCACTTTCTCTCGATAATGTCGCTCGCCACCTGACACGTGTTGAGCTGTCTTGTCATTTCATGGGCCGTCTTTTAAGTGATAAATGCACACGTCCTTGAAAACCGTTACGACCACTTTAATTTAAAATTTATGACGGTTTTGGTTCACCAAACGGTTATGATGGTACAACTGAAGAGTCTTTTCACCCCACGCCTTTTCAGCTCCTTGATATAAATAGGGAGGCCCACCACTATTTTCACTTTTTACTTTTCATCTCCTCTCTCTACCTTTCCCTTCCTTTTCTGGCGACCAACTCCCTTTCTCCGGTGACTCAGTAAACCCCATATCTACCCACTTTCTCTCTGTTTTACTCTGATTAAACCCAACCTTAGTGAAATCCGAGCGTCAAGGTGAAGTTTTTAGGCCATTTAGGTTACAGATTTGAGGTTTAAAGGGGAAACCTCATCTTTTCCCTCTTCTTCCCTTTTTTTCGGTGAAACGGCCGGAAACTTCTTGGGGCTTTTCTTCCTTCCTCTTCAGGAAATCACTTTCTGCTTTGTTTCTTCAGCTTTTGATTTATATGGAAATGGCTAGAGTGAAACAATGTGCTAAGGACACTAAGTTTGGTCAATGCAAAAAATCAAAAGGTTTATATAGGCGGGAGAGTGGGCATTGGGTTAGGATGACAAGGGAGAATTGAATACCATTTTAATAGATGAGGGTGTAGGTACTGTTGTTTTAGATTCTTTAAAAATTCAGGGACCGCCATACCTTCCTCTTTCCCATGTCGCCATTCTTGGGTTCTTAGATATGTTATCTTTCTGTGAGCATATTTGTAAGCAGGCGGGATGCCCCTTAGGACCAGATAGCTCTAGCTTAAGTATGAGCTTTGAGCGAACTGAAAGTGAGGAAAATGAGGGTGATGATTCAGATGGGGACTTTAGGACTAAGAATAAGAACGATGTTAATTATATTTTTTTCGAACAGATATGAGCAGGAGGCAACATAGGGCCAGTAGCTCTCACTCCGCTGCCGTGATCCCGCAACTAAGAGCAACTCGCCAACCACGGACTGGACTGAATTCTATGCCAAGTACTACATTGACCCAACAGTATACCATCTTGCCTCTTACACAGGACCCCTCAATCCCACTGAAATGAGGAAAAATCAAGAGATAGTGGTGGCTTATCCTTCTCAGTTCAAGTTTGGATTGACACTCCCTCTGGATCCTTTCTTAAATCTCTTCCTTAACGAGCTATCTGCTGCTTTAATGGACCTCCACCCAAATACCATTAGAATTCTTGTTTCTTTTATTGCAATTTGTAGGGGACATCGCCATGAACCCACTATCCCGCTTTTGAGAGAGTATATCAATGTTTACAAGGTTCAAGCCAAGGATGACTATAGGATTACCATTAGGGCCAGCAAAAAGAATAAATTGATGACCCATGGGCCCAACAAAGTCCACCACCTATATGACAACCCCATCTCAATTACGTCAAGCCGTGGCTGTCAACACCCCATTGGAATATCGCCTCTAATCACCCACCTTGGCATTAGATTGCATCTGACTCCCGATGAGCAACTCGCTAAAGCTGAGCTCGCTAGGACTTTAGCAAGGATAGGAAGTCATGTCTTGTTTTCTTGGAGATTGATCTTGTCATAATTACAATAACTATTTACTTAATATTTCTTACCCCACATTATCTCTTATACATCACTTTTTACACTTATATCACTTAATCAACCATAATTTTTTCTTAATTTTCATGCAATACCAATTTTATTTCTTTTCGGATAGGACATATGGAGTACATAATTTATACTTAAGTTATATTCCCTATGCCCCAATATAGAAGTTATCAAATGTGAATGTGCGTAGATTAAGAAAAAAATTAGTGTTGTGAATATGAAAAGTAAAGTTGGAAAGAAGTGGGTAAAAAGTTTTTGTTGTTAGTATAACAAATGATCCTATTGTCTATTTTAAGATAGTAAATTCTATATAAAAAGGCCGAAAAAAGGAAGGGGCAATTACCGATTGGTTCCTGATCCTAATGGAATCGTCCAGCTAGGACATGGAATATGGGAATCGACCAACAGGTCCTTCCATTGTAAATGGACACGCATGCTCTTGGTAGATTTGGCCAAATTACACAAATGCCACCATTAAGTGATGTGAACGCACGTGGTCCATTCCCCATCTCCCCCTCAACGCTTCTTTCTCTCTCTTTCTTTTTTTTTCCCCTCAAAACTTTAATGTTAAATATCTTAAGATCTACAAATCAAAAAAAAAAATCTGAAACCACCGTTGTGTTCGTATCGTCAATACGAATCAAACTAGTAGCATCAACATATAATTTGGAGCAAATTTGAGAAGTTCACAGTGGTTGCAAGTTCACAGTTGTTTTTAATAAGTTCACAGTTATTTTTTGCATTTGTTTCAATAACAATTAAGAGAAGTTCACAGTTGTTTTAGCTAAATTCATAATTTCTGCATGAAAATGACTATTATTTACTAATTCACAGATTTTTTTAGTTAAGTTCACAGTTGTTTTAATTAATTTCATAGTTGTTTTTAGTATTTTATAGCCTTTATTTTTGCAATTTTATGAGATTATTTGACCTATTTGTTAAGTTCACTGTTATTTTTTGTTAAGTTCACATTTGTTTTAGTCCTTTATGGCCTCTATTTTTGCAATTTTATGAGATTATTTGACATATTTGTTATGTTCACAGTCGTTTTTACTTAAGTTCACTGTTGTTTTTTGTTAAGTTCACATTTGTTTTAGTCCTTTATGGTCTCTATTTTTGCAATTTTATGAGATTATTTGACATATTTGTTATGTTCACAGTTATTTTTATTTAAGTTTACTGTTGTTTTTTGTTAAGTTCACAGTTGTTTTAGTCTTTTATGGCCTCTATTTTTACAATTTTATGAGATTATTTGACATATTTGTTATGTTCACAGATGTTTTTACTTAAGTTCACTGTTGTTTTAGTCCTTTATGACCTCTATTTTTGCAATTTTATGAGATTATTTGATATATTTGTTATATTCACAATTATTTTTACTTAAGTTGGATGTGGTTTTTTGTAAGTTCACAGTTGTTTTAGGAGTAAAAGAGAGGGAGTATAATCATTTTCTATTTATTAAATGCATTGTTTTCACTCAGCTCACAAAATTCCAATGTTCTTTATTTCAGTGGTTAGAGTGGATGATTATCCCTCCCTAGTTAATATTAGGCGCCTCTAGGGTGGGGATTTTAAGGGAATTTCAGAGAATTGATGGACTTGTTAGTAAAAATTGACTTACACAAAAAGGGGCTTGACTCGAGATGGGCAAGCCTCAAAAAAAAAAAAAAAAAGCATCATTCAATCACTTCTACGTAAACCCAACCAAAGGACATGTTTGTTTGCATCCTATTCTTACCTAATAGTAGGGCTGAACAAAAAAATCGACGGATCGGACTGGACCGATAGAACCGGATCAGACCAATGAAAGCCGAACTAATCCAATAGCATTGGTTTGGTTCTGGTCCCAAATTTATATGGAACCGATTATTTGGGTTGGTCCTGATTTTTGAAAAAATATATATGGTCCTGGATCGAACTCGGACCGGACCGATTTATATATCATGTATTATATATATATATATATATATATATATATATATATATATATATATTGATTTATTCATAATTTCAAATTCCTAATTTCAAAAAAAAAAAAAAAAAAAAATTGTTGTGACCTTATCCATCCAGCGACATTACAAGTTTACAAAAACCCTAACCCTATCATATCTCTTTCATTTCCGCCGTTTGGTTTTCTATCCCTCTCTCTCTTTCTCTCTACGCTTTTCCCCTCTCTCGTCTTTCTCTCATCTCAATTCTCAACCCTAGAAATTAAATTGATTTTTCATGGCGGCGCCCTGATTTCGACTCAGCTGTCCAACCACGGTACCACCATCGATCTCTACCGACGGCGCAGCTGTAACGGAAGTAATTAATCTACGACGCATATCTATTTTTTCGTGCGAGATTGCAGAACATCATTACTCTGTTATTTTGCCTCTCAAATCTCCAATAAAAGATAATGATTTAATGAGATTTTGATGTTATTTTCTCAGTCTCTACCTCCAATCTACTCGTATTTTCAGTTTTCTTACAATTTTGCATCTGAATTTAGTTATTAGGGTCTGAATCATATTTATGTTTTTCTCTTTAGTTCCTCTATTTCAGTTAATTTATTGTATGTCTGAATATTTTTATTTGAACTTTGTTTATGTAATCGTCCTATATTTTGGTTTCATGAAAAAAATAGTTGTTGCATGTTTTATCTTTAGAAAAAATATATAGTAGTGCAATTTATGGAACCGATGGAACCGGACATGGACCGAACCATTGGAACCGGACCAATGTGACCGGTCCTGTAATGTAATGGTCTGGTTCTGAACCTAAATTTAGACAGAACCGAACAATTGATCCGATCCTATTTTTTGAAATTTTGATAAAATTCGAACCAATTCGAACCGTGAAAACCCTTGCCTAATAGTCATTTAATTGCTCAAGAGAGAACATAGTACTCTATTCCTCTCACAAATCAAAAAACACTCGCAATTTCCTATCATCCTCATCACCGCCCTGGCTGTTTTCTGCAGCTCCATCGCCAACTCCCCCGTCTATTTCTTTCTTGTTCGTTTCTTCACCGGATTTTCATTAGCCACTTTCGTCTCGACCCAGTTCTGGATGAGCTCCATGTTCTCCTCCACTGTTGTCGGAACCGTTAATGGAGCCTCCGGCGGCTGGGGAAACCTCGCTGGAATTATTGCAGCCAGTTTCAGACTGGCTAATTTGTTTTCTCGGCCTCGTGGGGGTATGCTGTCTGATTTGGTGGCGAAGAGGTTCGAATAACGGTACAGTGCTTTTTCAGTGAAGAAAGTGGAGGGAGAGACGGTGGGGAGGTCGCCGGAGGGGAGGGAAGGGCATCTGTGTTGGAATTTTGGTTTTGTAAAAGTGAGGTTTGACCGACTTTTGACCAAGAATTCCATTGGGTTCCATTGTAGGAAAATGGAAATTGATTGCATATTAATAATCTACATTTGGAGTAGATTAATTTGATATATTTACTTTCTCAAAACCAATTAGTGGTGAATGAGAAATTAATGCTCAAAGTATGCAAAATGAAATGGGTTTATGAAGAGTTTATGGGATATGGAATAGTTATCCCACATTGCTTAAAGATGTAAAGTGATGAGAGTTTATAAGTGGATCCATCCAAAGGAGTAGTCAACAAGTTGATATCCTTGGGCCAACCTAGGTGGACCATTGGGCCAACCATGCAAGGAGTAGTCCAATTGTGCCAGTTTTGTACTAGCTCAATTTGGACCACACCCGCGAAGCGCGCGAAGCCCGCGAAGGTCGCAATGGGCGCTTTGAGGCGCACACTTTGCACTTCGCATCGTCGCTAGGAGCTAAGGAGCCTTAAACTTTTGACAAAAGTTGGCTCGGTTCATAGTTCGGCTTAGCAATGGTGGTTCGGTCCAAGGCTAGTTCGTGGGCTTGGGATGGCTTGGTTTGGGCCGAGGCCCAGATAGGAGAGGCGGATGGGCCACTTGGCTAGTCGCTTGGGCTGGGCCGAATTGGATTGGTTTGGGCCATGGGCTGGCGGATGCTTGGTTTGGGCCGAGCCCCAGCCGGTTTCAGCAAGGCACATGGGTTAATGGTGGTGGAGTTGGGCCGGATCTTGGAGGCAGATTCCAAAGGGTGTTAGTAAGGTTCATCGAACCGGATTGGAGTAAAGGGTTGTGATGGTTCTTGAAAAGGTGGGTGTGACCCATGCCTTTTCAAATAGGCGGGTCAAGGCTGTTGGGCCGACCCAGCAGATCTCTTCCCTCCATTCAGATCAGATCCAAGGGTCCAGATTCCACCAGACACCATTACCAATAGACACCTCAACTCTTCATATACTATATAAACCCCCACTAGTTTGTAAAATTCATTCATTCACTCAATCTTCACTTCACATATTCACTCTCTCCTCTCACTAGATGTAGAGAATCACTTATCTAACAGAGTTAACTAACTCAGTTAGATATTTAACTGAATTATGGATTCAGTCAAAGAATTCAACGGAATTCTTAACATCATATGTTAGAAGATAGAGCATCTCGTTGCATAATTCTTCTTCAAAGTCTGGAAGTGTCAAACACGAATTTTGTTCGCCGAAGTCATTAATTTGGTGTGCTCCTATTAATGACTGTAAAGTCGTTTTATCTTGAGAGAAGATTGCCGCAGACCGTTAGCACCAGTGCGGGGCAATATCTTCTTGCGGAGATTGTGTCCAACACAAGACTCGACTTCTTTTAATTACTCGGTTTGCTTTAATTTCCGCATTCTATTTTATCTTTATTTCCTGCCCCGTTAATTATGTTATGGTTCATTATATTATTTGTCATTTCGTTAAATTCAAGAAAGCCTTATTTATTGTCAAATAGACAATTCTCCCAACAATCGCAAGAAGATATTAACGTTTTCTTGTTTTTATGACAAATATGAGCCAATGATGATGGACAACCGAAGGACATTATCGTTAGAGACTTAACGAGAAAAATAACGGTTTCCAAGAAAGGATAACTAGAAGAGCATTGAAAGTTAACTAGAAGATAACGAGAAGGTCAACAATAATTCGGAAGTGATTCAAAGAATTGTTGACAACATGGAGCAGACTTATAAACAAAGAAGTTCATGCAAGGCAGATAACCGAAGAGGATGATGATCCAGATTCGCCAAAGCAAATAAACCGAAGAGGAAGAGGATGATGATCCAGATTTGCAAGGCAGATAACCGAAGAGGATGATGATCCAGATTCGCCAAAGCAAATAAACCGAAGAGGAAGAGGATGATGATCCAAATTTGCCAAGGCAGATAACCGAAAAGGAGGATGATGATGATCCAGATCCAAAAGACAGATAGCCAATCCGCGAAGACAAATAGCCGCAGAAGACTGGGATCATGAAAATCTCATATGTAGGACGTACATACTGAGTGGACCAAATGATGCTCGTTCAAAGAACACTGTCTCGTGGGGACAACCAAAGAGTTATAGAACTCTTTGGAACGGACTATAAGGTTCAAGGAACCAACTCCAAGATTTGTTACAAGATGTGGTAAGACCAATCACGTAGCAAAAAGTTTGTCGTATTCCAAGAAGGGAAATGGACAACATGAATCAAAGCCAACATCAACGAAAGGTTGAATAGGCTTGATTGAGAACTAATGGGGTTTGAAGCCAACTCAGCAAGTTGAAGGTCAACCCATAAGAATGGTGGATAGACACTGGAGCTGAAACTACCCACCATATATATGCTGATAAAGAGAGCTTCTCATAAAACACTCCTTTCAATGGAAGGAAGGTGTAAATGAGAAACTCTTCTACTTCCAACGTCGTGGGACTTGGAAGGATTGTCTTGAAGATGACTTCGGACGGAACCGACTCTAATGAATATGCTGCATGTCACAGACATTCACAAGATCATTGTGTCAAGATCAATGATTGGATTTAGACAAGTGTTTGAGTCAGAGAAAATTGTATTAACCAAGAAAAATTTCTCGGTAAAGGGTACCTTGCTTAAAGGCAAAGAACAACAGTGTTTCTTATGTTTACCTTTTGTAAGGTTCTAATTTATGGCATGATAAATTAGGTTATGTGAATTTCAACACAATTAAGATGTCAGTGAATCAAGAATTAATTTTCATGAATAAATTCGATTCAACTGACAAGTGTGAAATTTGCGTGGAAGATAAAATGACTAAGTCATCATTTTCTTCAGTAATGAGAAACACGACACCTCTTGAGTTAGCTCACACAAATAATTGTGATCTAAAGTTAGTGCAAACTCGAGGTGGGAAAAAGTATTTAATTACTTTATAAATGGTTGCACAAGACATTCTCTTGATAAGGAAGGTTGAAGCCTTGGAGGTTTTCCAAACTTATAAGAATGAAGTTGACGAATCAACTTAATGTAAAGCAGATTCAAAACTCCAGAAGGAGGGGAATATGCGGCACCGTTTGAGGATATTTGTGAGGTTTCCGGCAGTATTCATCAAACGATCGCAACATATTCAACTCAATCTAATGCAGGAGCTAAATGCAAGAATCATACCCCTAAAGAGATGATAAATGCAATAAGCTCTGGCTTAACCAAATTTGTGGGGGAAGATGTATAGTCATTTTTAATGAGATACCCAAGAAAGGATTTGATAAAAACTAATTACAGATTATGGCGTAATCGTAAGACGTTTTATAAATACTTTAAGTGTGGGGGTACACCTCAATTGTGGAGATACACCTCAAGTGTGGGGGTACACCTCAAGTGTGGAGGTACGAGCTAAGTAGAAGTACTTAAGCCAAAGACAAGGAATTTGGTATTCCTTGAAATCATATTTCCTTGAAGTAAAAAGGAAATAATATAAGTTTAAGAAGAGAACTTATAAAACTGTAAAAGATTTATCTTAATAGTAAGATGAACTAAGACACAGTTTGTGGACAAAAGAAGCTAGTCTTTTGGTCCTAATTTTCTATGGTAGAAAATTAAACGAAAACTGTTAAATAATGTTGTTAACATTTAAATGAATAGTTCATCATACATTTGGAAGTTGGTTGATCTTCTTCCATAATGCGAATCGTTGGATTGCAAATTGGTCCTTAAAAGGAAATATTTGAAAGATGAATCTATAGACGGGAAACTCTTGAAAGATAAGACTTTCAAGAAGTATAGTCAAGAGAGTTAGAATTTCAAAAGATAGATTTCTAAAGGGAAAACAATCTTGAGAAATTAACTCTATTGAGACTGATTATTAATCTGAAAAGGCAGATTATTGATCTCGAAAGTGAGACTCTTTAGATATAGAATCTGAAGAGAAAAGATTCTTTAAAGTAATAGACTCTTTCTCCAAGATAAACTCTAGAATAAGCTAAATTCTTGAGAAGTAACATCTATGAGGTAGAATCTTGAGAGGTAATCTCTGTAAGGTAGATTCCTAAAAGGTAGACTCTAAGGAGGTCAAATCACTTAGAGATACTGAATAATTGGGAAGTCGGACCGGTACAGAGATAATAACCACTCGAAGAAACTGACCGATAGAAGAATTTGATCACTCGAAAAGATTGATCATTCTATAGATTGTAATAAATCACTAAGTATAGTCAAAGTACTGGAGTACTTAAAGATATTCTTGTGATTACAGATTACAATAAATAAGATATTCAATAGTATGAAAAGGATATACTGATTGGATATCAGACACAAATAAACTCCAAGGTGAAAAATATGTTCACAATAAATGGAGCAGCGGTGTCAAACTTCCAATACAACATGAACAACTCGATTCAATAAGGAATCTGAGTCGATAGCATTAGATAAAGATAAAAGCTGAATGGTCTTGGAAGATATTCCTTTGTGGAATAAGTTTGTGTCTACATGACCTAAGGCATTGTGACGACAATGAGAAATAGGAAAAGGTGTAGAACATCGTGGTAAGTCAAGACACAATGATCATTGACATATTACCATAAGACAATTGATCTCAAATGAGACTGTCACAACTGGCCATGTGAAGTCAAAAACGGATCCGTATACCAAAGGGTATGAATAGGAGATCAAATTGTTTGGTAAGGGGAATAAGGTTCAAAACCCACACAAACAAAGAAATCCATAGTGGACACTCAACCTTGAGAATTGGAGATCCCATGCCCTTGGTTCAATGAGACAACTAAATTATGGAAATTCTAGTATGTGCGCTTAGAACTCATTATAACTCATTCTCAGAAGCCATCTAAGTGCTAAAACACCTGATGACGTGTGGTGAGGGTAAGCTTAAAGCTTTTAATGATTCCTATACCTAAGTGGTGGAGTATAGCAGGATACTCTTTATGGGAGATCACCTATATAAGTGAGAAGTAATAAGACCGCTTCTAAATTGAAACACTTATGAATCAAGAACGGTCCAGGGCCAAAATGGACAAAACGTGAGAACAAAACGTGTTAGAGTCAAGTTATTTTGTGAGTACTATTGTCTTGGTATACACTATACAGTCACTGGTTCAAAGCGTCTCGCTACCAAATGGCTAGTATATCCGATAGTATTTCACTAGGGAAGGTTCAAGGCCATAAGCTACCTATCTCGATGCAATAATAGTTCGCCGAAACTTTCAGACGAGTCTGCATTCATGCATGCATTAATTTGTCATTCATGTGGGGGATTATTGGAATTTTGGTTTTGTAAAAGTGAGGTTTGACCGACTTTTGACCAAGAATTCCATTGGGTTCCATTGTAGGAAAATGAAAATTGATTGCATATTAATAATCTACATTTGGAGTAGATTAATTTGATATATTTACTTTCTCAAAACCAATTAGTGGTGAATGAGAAATTAATGCTCAAAGTATGCAAAATGAAATGGGTTTATGAAGAGTTTATGGGATATGGAATAGTTATCCCACATTGCTTAAAGATGTAAAGTGATGAGAGTTTATAAGTGGATCCATCCAAAGGAGTAGTCAACAAGTTGATATCCTTGGGCCAACCTAGGTGGACCATTGGGCCAACCATGCAAGGAGTAGTCCAATTGTGCCAGTTTTGTACTAGCTCAATTTGGACCACACCCGCGAAGGTCGCAATGGGCGCTTTGAGGCGCACACTTTGCACGACCGCATCGTCGCTAAGGAGCCTTAAACTTTTGACAAAAGTTGGCTCGGTTCATGGTTCGGCTTAGCAATGGTGGTTCGGTCCAAGGCTAGTTCGTGGGCTTGGGATGGCTTGGTTTGGGCCGAGGCCCAGATAGGTGAGGTGGATGGGCCGCTTGGCTAGTCGCTTGGGCTGGGCCAAATTGGATTGGTTTGGGCCATGGGCCGGCGGATGCTTGGTTTGGGCCGAGCCCCAGCCGGTTTCAGCAAGGCACATGGGTTAATGGTGGTGGAGTTGGGCCGGATCTTGGAGGCAGATTCCAAAGGGTGTTAGTAAGGTTCATCGAATCGGATTGGAGTAAAGGGTTGTGATGGTTCTTGAAAAGGTGGGTGTGACCCATGCCTTTTCAAATAGGCGGGTCAAGGCTGTTGGGCCGACCCAGCAGATCTCCTCCCTCCATTCAGATCAGATCCAAGGGTCCAGATTTCACCAGACACCATTTGTGACTATTACCAATAGACACCTCAACTCTTCATATACTATATAAACCCCCCACTAGTTTGTAAAATTCATTCATTCACTCAATCTTCACTTTACATATTCACTCTCTCCTCTCACTAGATGTAGAGAATCACTTATTTAACAGAGTTAACTAACTCAGTTAGATATTTAACTAAATTATGGATTCAGTCAAAGAATTCAACGGAATTCTTAACATCATATGTTAGAAGATAGAGCATCTCGTTGCATAATTCTTCTTCAAAGTCTGAAAGTGTCAAACACGAATTTTGTTCGCCGAAGTCATTGATTTGGTGTGCTCCTATTAATGACTGTAAAGTCGTTTTATCTTGAGAGAAGATTGCCGCAGACCGTTAGCACCAGTGCGGGGCAATATCTTCTTGCGGAGATTGTGTCCAACACAAGACTCGACTTCTTTTAATTACTCGATTGGCTTTAATTTTTGCATTCTATTTTATCTTTATTTCCTGCCCCGTTAATTATGTTATGGTTCACTATATTATTTGTCATTTCGTTAAATTCAAGAAAGCCTTATTTATTATCAAATAGACAAATTTTCCCAACAATCTGTTCTTTCGAAACAGTCATGTTCGTCTGGAGTTCTTCAGTCTTCATCATCGAGCCAATACGTAACTGCAACAATTCTTGGTGTATAGATTCACTGCCTGATTTTCTCGATTTTAATTTCCTATTAATACCCTTATGCAGAATTGATGAGCCCGGATCTACTGGACCGGGCCCGCGCTCGGTCTAGTCCAAGGAACCAGTGACGTGGCAGTTCCTAGACCGCTGGAGGGAAGACCGCGGACAAATAGGCCCTTGTGGTCAAGACCGTGTCCCTCCTCGCATCGTCCCCGTCGAGGACCATTGGAACCACCATTTCGGCCGGATCCGTGCCCGCATGAGTCATGCCCACATCCAACCGTGCTCGCGTCATATATCTTTGACCGCGGCACAACGATCGATCGCGGGCACATGCCGCTTCCCGGTTAATGTCAAGCCTTACCGAGCAAGTTAGCTTACGCTCGACAGCCACTTGCCGGCTCCCCATCACGCATTCAATGCGGCTCGATCCGGCGCCTACTATTCCATTTAATGCAATAAGCCGGCTACACGGCTCATGTCCCTTTCACCATGTCCCTTGGACGATCAATGTTCCCTCCCCGACAGACCAATTAGCTGCGGACACGTGTAGGCGGTCAAATACCAAAGTGCCCCCTAGGGCGATCTCATTGCTTACCTCAACAAGCACCATGGCATTGCCTATAAATAGAAGGCCTTTACCCCCTTGGGCAAGGTAAGTTCCATATACAATTGAGTAAGCTCTATTACTCTCTAAACCTAAACACACACACACTCCAAAGGTATTCAAAGACTTATTACTCAAGTATTCTTACTCTCACACCCGAGGGCCTGAGTTAGAGTAACATCCAACTTTGACCTTAACGGTGCTTGTTTGTGTTGTGATCTAGGTACATCAAACCACCAAATATATCCTAGCCAGATATCCTTGAACCGCTCCTGACCCCAAAAGCTGTGGCGTCATCAGTGGTTCCATTGCCGGGAAATCGACTTTCTTTCGTTTTCTCGTTAAAAATCTTTTGTTTTCAAGGCACCTCACGTGTCCTAAACAAATTCAGTGCCGAAAGGCTCTTCTTTTTTACATCACTAAGTTTTTCCCGTTTAAAACTTTTGTTTTCAGACACACCTTGTAGTCTAAACAACTGACTGTCAAAAGACACTTCTTTTCAGTTATTTTCGCCTTTCTAAGACATGTCTCAAATTCTGAAAAATGCTGGTCATTTGACCATAGAGGAGGAGAACCAAGCCGAACCCTCCAACATCAATAGGGAAAGGCAAACCAACTCTGTTTTCAACAGAATGGGGGCCCATTCTCAGCCTCAAAAATCCCCAGCTCAACGAGTTCTACACCGGTTAACCGAGGAAGCCCGTGCTGAGAAAGCCCAAGCCCTACTAAACACTAGCCCAAAAACTCCCCAAGCTCACATAAAAAACACCAATCTAACCACCCCACTTTCCCCAGAACAAATCCTGAGAAGGAAGGAAATCTTGGCCTCCAAGTCCAAACTGGTCGCGGAAGCCATGGCCATCAAAGACGCGGAGATGGAAATGTTTGAAATAGATGCCAATGGAGGGCTACAGCTTCCTCAAGGGTCACAAAGGTTCTCCCAACGAGCTCCCGCTAACTCGCTTGCTAGTCAAGCCGCGGGGCAAAGCCGGGTTGACCCAGCCCTTGAGCGCGGGCGGCCGAGACGGAGCGTGGTGCATGTAGATGATAGCGAGGAAACGGGGGAAGAGGCACACAAATCGCCGTGCGAAGTCCAAAGCTAGACCTCGCTACGCCAAGGAGAAGGCCATGGCTCCACGAGCTAAAAAGCAAAAGGTTGATGATCGAACCCCGAATTTGTGGAATTCATGCGTAAGATGTGGGAAACCCATCGAAGGTCGCCAAAGTGTGGCCGCACCATGGACGCCTTCAGCCGATAAAATTGCGCGGCACCGATCCGAGAAGGGCAAAACCCCCGAGATGGACACCTATGACGGATCCAAAATGCCAAGAGTCATATGGGAAGATTTGAGGGCCGAGATGGCTTTATTCTCCGCGGATGAGTCGGTGATGTGCAAAGCTTTGGCTGCGACCTTCACCGGCAAGGCCCTATCTTGGATGCTAGCCCTCAAGCCCCGGTGTATCCAAATATTCGCCGCCCGTAGTCCTCTTCCTCAATGCCTTTGCCGGAGCAGCGTGTGTGCCCGCTAGACCAAAGACAGATCTTGTCCGTGTCAAGGTGCACCAAACGAGCCTACAAAAGATTATATATCCCGGTTCGTAGAAGGTGAGCGAGGAGATTGTGGACCCGGACGAGGAGATATCGACTATGTTTTGAGGGCGGCCTCGCTTCCTCCTTCCTCAAAAATGAATTTTGCCTCCAAAGAAACCTAAATCGGTGGAGGAAATGTATGAAAGGGCCTCGGCCATTGCCTCCGCCGAAGAGCCTAGTGTGCCCGCTCCCGAGCTTCTGCGAAAGAAAGAATAAGCCAAGTCCAGGGAGACCACCCTGCAGCCTCGCTCATACCAATAATCGTGGCAAAAACAGAGGCCGGGATCGAAAGGCTCAAAAGGCCGTGGCCGAAACAAGCTTTACACGTAGCTCACCGACCCAAGGGTGGTGATCATGAGAGCCTCGTACTTTTCCTGCTCCTCCCCCATGCTTCGAAAGCCAAATGAGAGGAGTAGACTTAAATTCTGTGAGTTTCACAAACGACCACGGGCACGGAATCGAGGATCAAGTTTCCACCGAAGCGAGTAATCCAAACAGAAAATCAATAACTGGGAGCTAACCAAGTGGGTTAAGGGAAACAATACACGCCCCCAATAACAATGATCGCCAATGGGCACGACACACGCGGGGACCAGACAGAAATGAAAGAGATAATAATGATGACGATTTTGGAGACTATGACATTAACTTCATTGGGGAGGAACCTCCCTCTAGTAGGCGCTTGTCCCTCCAAATTCGGACATTAGAGAAGGTTTTCTCCATCCCCGCCCGGCCCCGGAGGAAGAGCAGGAAATCGGGTTCAAAAGGAGTGAACTTGCCTCCACCCTTTTTCATTCCACACGCCCACTCACCCTCGTAATGAGAATCAACCGGCAAACATAGGCCGGGTGTTGGTAGATACCGGAGCCGCCCGCGACATACTCTATTACCATACTTTGATTGGAATGAGAATGACGGAAGCACATCTCACTCCATATGCGGGCATGCTCGAAGGCTTCACAAACCACGCCTGTGTAGCGGTAAAGGGGACGATCGTGTTTGACGTAGCTATTGGGGAAAACCCATGCAGTAAGACGGCCAAGATAACTTTCATGGTGGTCGATCTTCCTTCCCAATACAATGCCATTCTCGGCAGAATCGTCCAGCCGAATTGGGAATAGTTGCGTCCGTCCCCACCAAAGGGTGAAATTTAACACCCCGGGCGGGGTTGCTACCATCAAGAACCAGCCCAGGGAGATTCCTCCGAGCAATCGGAGGAAAAAAGGAAAGAACAGAAGACGTGCACTTCCCGCCCGCAGAGATAGAGGGCAAGGACAAAATGATAGAGGGAAAGGGCGAGGACAAGTCAAAAAAGGGGAAAGCTCTTGCACTCCCGCCGCCACCCGTACCAATTGGCATGCTTTCTTTCCATTCCACAAGGTGGAGCTCAAGATGAGCGTAAAATCGAAGCAGCTTGGCCGCCCTGTTGAGGGAGGTTATATTGATCGAGGAATAGAGGGGGAAATTGACCGTGATATCATATATTCAATGGCAACACCGACCGAAGCTCAGTCAACCCCCCAACTATTGTCATCGACTCCTCGCACAATCGTGAAATCAGCCGACCTTCAACCTAACGACGAGCTCGAGGAGGTGGTAATCAATCCCCACTTCCCCGAGCAAACAAGCTAAGGTTGGGCTGGAAATTCACAACGAGGAAAGAAGGATAATTATTGAGTTCCTTAGAGCAAATTGCGATGTGTTCGCTTGGAGGGTGGAAGATATGCAAGGCATCACGAGGACGTGATCCTCCATAAAATCAACGATGACCCCTCCTTCAAAAACATTCACCGAAATCCGTATATTTCTCCCTGAGAAAGAGATTGCCATCAAGGAAGAGGTGGAAAAGTTGCTAAAAGCGGGGATAATAAAGGAGATATCCTACCCCAAATGGCTGGCCAATGTGGTCATGGTTAAGAAATCCAATGGCAAATGGAGGATGTGCGTTGATTTCACCGATCTCAACAAGGCATGCCCCAAAGATTGCTTCCCTCTTCCTCGCATAGACAGATTGGTGGATTCTATAGCCGGACACGTAGTTCTAAGCTTCATTGATGCCTACTCCGCTACCACCGCATCCAGATGGCTCCCGAAGATGTCCGCTCCGTAGCCTTCATTGTCGCGGCAAGACATACCGCTACACTATGATGCCCTTTGGGCTAAAAAATGCAGTGAGCCACATATCGCCGCATGGTCAATCTCGGTCTTTAAAAACCAACTAGGCGTAAACTGGAGGCCTACATTGACGACATGGTCATAAAAACTAAGGAAAACTCCCACGAGCTCGATGTGGAGGAAACCTTCAAAAACTTGCGCCATAACAAAGCATGAAGCTAAACCCCTTAAGTGCGCTTTCGGGGTCAAGGCGGGCAAGTTCCTCGGATTCATGGTCAACCAAAGAGGGATAGAGGCTAATCCAGAGAAAATCCAGGCCCTATTAGACATGAAACCTCCCGCCCGCGTGAAGGATGTACAAAAACTCAACGGTCGCATCACCGCACTTCGTCGCTTTATCTCGCGGTCGCCAGAGAGATGCCTCCCTTCTTCAAAACACTCAAAGGGGGAAGAGAGCCGATGAATTTACGTGGAGCACCGAGTGCCATCAGGCTTTTGAAGAAGTCAAGATATACCTCGGGCACCCACCTCTACTCAAAGCAGCTTCTAGCCCTGAGAAGAGCTCTTTCTCGTATTTAGCCGCATCGATCCGCGCAAGACAAATGTTCTTGTAAGGGAGGAGAATAACTCCCAAAACCAGTTTATTATGTAAGTAAGGCACCGTCCGCCGTAGAAGGGCGTTATCTTAATATAGAAAAGTTAGCTTACGCCTTGCTTGTATCTCGCTCGAAAATTAAGAGCCTACTTTTCGCACATCCTATAACCGTACTAACCGAGGCCCCGCTTAGAAAGGTTTTACATAAACCAGAGTCCTCGGGAGAATGCTAGCTTGGTCTATAGAGCTCACCGAGTTCCGCATCACCTACTCCCCGAGAAAGACAATCAAAGCGCAGCCTTAGTTGATTTTGTAGTAGAATCATCATTCAAATTAGCGGACAAATGACCTCGAAAAAGAAAGCGAGCAGTAATCGAGGATGACCCAAAAGCCCGAGCACGTAAATTGTTCCTCCAAGGGAGCGTCCGTAAGAGGTGTGGACTTTATATGTGGACGGCTCCGCGAGCAAGTTAATCAGGAGCGGGCATACTTTCATTGCACTCGCGGGGAGAAATTCATGAGGGCCTTGAGATTCAAGTTCGAGGCATCAAACAATCAGCCGAATATGAAGCGATTATAGCGGGCATGGAATTGGCAAGAGACTTGGGAGTTCGTAATATTGAGATCAATAGTGACTCTCACTCATAGTTAATCAAATTAGGGGGAGTATGATACTATCAACCCAAGTACTAACTCGCATCGTGACCTTGCAAAAACCCTCATCAAAAATTTCACTTACTATGAGCCGAACCAAGTCATGAGAGAGGACAATGTGGAAGCTGACCTCCTCTCAAGAATAACCGAGCAAGAAATTGGTGAGTTGGAGACAAATTGCCGATTGAATTCACGGAGAGACCTGCTATAGATCGAATACGTATAAACAATATTGAGGATCAAGTAAGGGATCGGGTGGATGAAATGAAGGATTACATCGAGAAGCAAATCCTCCCCGAGGACCCAAGAAAGGCTAGAGCCATCGAACGGTGTCCGCGAAATACCTCGTCCTCGATGGGGTGCTTTTTCGGCGATCATTCACCAAGCCTTTACTAAGATGTGTTAAGACTCACATGGTCACCAACTTACTCTATGAGGTTCATGAAGGAGTTTGTGGCGGACATCCAGGTGCTCGCACCCTCTCAGACAAGATCAAATTCCAAGGATTCTTTTGGCCCTCAATGAGAAGGGATGCGCAGGAGTATGTTAGAAAATGTGATAAGTGCCAGAGATTTGCGGACATCCCTAGACTACCATCAACAGAGCAGACTTTGGTAGTACCATCGTGGCCGTTTGATACTTGGGGGATAGATCTTATTGGACCATTTCCAACTACTAGAGGAAGCATCAAGTATGCCGTGGTGGCCGTGGATTATTTTACCAAGTGGACGGAAGCAAAGGGCTTGGCCACTATTTCCGAGGATAACACTATCAGTTTTGTCCACGACCACATCTATTGTCGATTTGGGGTTTCCCGAGCAATAATTTCAGATAATGGCACCCAATTCTCCGCAAAGTTCACTGCTGAATGTGTGAGAATGAAGGTGCAACACCGTAAGTCCGCAGTTGCCTATCCTCAGGGAAATGGTCAAGCCGAGGCCGCGAACAAGCTAGTCCTAACTGCCTTAAAGAAAAATTTGGAGGGGGCGAGGAGGACGTTGGTTGGACGAGCTCCAGATCGCATTATGGGTTGTCCGCACCACAATAAGAAATTCAACAGGAGAAACTCCCTTCTCGCTCACGTATGGGTCGAGGCAATGGCTCCAGCTGAGGTAGCCCTACCTCGCATGCAGTCACATACTTCGACGAGTCTCAAAACGAGGCAAACAAGGTATGACCTGGACGATCTCGAAGGAAAGAGAATGCGGGCACATGAAAAATGGTGAACTACAAACAGAAAGCGAAGAAGCACCATGATAAAAGAGTAAATAAGAGGAGTTTTTCGCCTGGAGACTGGGTACTGTAAGCGTAGAGGTCCAAGGGACCCAACCTGGTTTCAACAAGCTGTCCCCGAAATGGGAAGGTCCATATGAGGTCACAAAGATAGTCAAAGAAGGCACCTATATGTTGCGACCAAAAGAGGGAGAAGAGCTTAAGCACGCCTGGAATAGCGACCACCTTAAGAGATACTTCTTTTAAAGTCTTTGTAAATTTTTTGGAAGGAGTATAGACTATATATATATGAGGGAGAAGTTATCATCATATTTTGATGCAAAAATCAATTCCCACCAGCCTCAAAAGCTAAGGTGGATGCCCGCGTGCGGATGCCAGTGAGTTCAAGAGCCAACATATGAGCTCCTACTTACTGATGCGCAAAGATCTAAGGATCCGCATGCCTATATATGTACAAAGATCCATTACGATCCGTACTATGATCGCGGGGAGGACTCTCTCCTGCTCGCGTGACACCACCAAAAATAAGTGGATATAGATGAACGTAGGTACAAAGGCCATGATGCCCGTGCCTACGGACTCTAGTGGGGACAATGACCTGAAGTCCGGACCCACTAATTGCGCGAAGGACCTCGTTAGGGCCGTTACTCGCATGCCTGTATGTGACAAAGGCCTACATATAAGCCCGTTCACCAGATCGCCACGAGACCCTCACGAAAAACCCTAGGGAGTTTTGAATAAAGGGTCAAATAAGTGAGAACCTCCAATAAGGGGATACAGATGCCGAGGGGTTAAAGGGCCTCTATGCTAAAATATGCTCCTACCTTTACTCGCGCGGACAATAGCCTCACGGCCACCTTCTGCATGCCCTATGAAAGTATGCTTGCCTTGGCTACTTTTGACTTACACCACAGCCGCAAGGCCGGGAATAAGTGTAAATGGATGAGAGTGATCAAACTAGTTTAACAAAGCCAAATGACAAACGAGGTTAAGCCCTCAAAGTTTGCCACAAGGCTAAACAAACGCGATCATAGAAGAATAAGGCTGACTCTCACAAAAAACCTAAGGGTTTTGAATAAAGAGTTAGGAAAACTCAAAAAATGCGGGCAAAGGGCCTACTAAGCTGCTGCCCGCAGAAGGAGAGTATAAAGTTAATTGCAAGTCAAAAACGCTGGAAAAAGTAATAAGGCAAGAATGCAAGTATTAAGGTGCTCGAAAATTGCCAAACTACTCAAAATAGCCTACGAGACAAGCAATTAAGATAAAAGTAAAAGAGCCAAGTGGAGAAAAATGCTTCTATTTATGATAAGAAAGTATTTACAAATTCCTACACTATTACAACAGAGAAAATAGTCTACTACAACAAGAAAAAGCAAAAATCCTACACTAAGGGAGCATTCTCCTTGGGCTCCTCGATGACCGCTCCCTCGGTGCCCGCTTCTGGCTCCTCGGTGGCCGCACCCCCTGTGCCCGCTTCGGAGTCCGGAGTTGGGAAGCGGTGGTCTCCGGGGTCACCTCGGTGGTAGGAGCAGCTTGTTGCTCGGCGGAGGCTGGAGCGGGAGCTGCCCGCCCGGGGAAGAGATCTCCAAGGGCTGGCCCCCCTGGAAGAACCTGAGCCAGGGCATCCCCCAAGGATAAAGGGTTGTCCCCGAAGCGCAGAGCATCCAGTTCGGCGATCAGTCCAAGGGCAGTCACTTCTGCCACAGGAGGCAGAGAGGCCGCGGCAGAAAGGTCCAGACCCTTGACCTCATCCTCGGACAGAGGAACTAGCGCATGCCCGGGTACGCACTCCGCGTCAGTAGCAACCAGTGAGCCGATCACGGCCAACCGTCGCACGGAGAACATACCCGTGGCCGCGAAGTTCCCGGATGCGTGTCCGGACACCGGCCTCATCTTGGGCCGAGGCACTCCGCGGTGAACCGGTCGAGCTCTTATACTCCTCGATGCCTTCTTCGCGAGCCTCGCAAAGCATCCTCTCCCTCTCCAGCTCAAAGCTGCGTAGGGGTAGCAGGGTTTCTCGGAGAGCTCATCCGCCTTAGCCTCCAGAGTTTGACCGACTCCTCCGCAGCCTCCCAGCTTTGGTTACGAGCTCATCATTTCTTTGCTCAAGCTTGCTCTTGTGCCCGCGGAGCTCATCCCGCCGACCCTTTGCCCTTTCTAGGCTCTTCTCCAAATTTCTGGCCACCCGCTCCCGGAAGCCCTTCAGATCGGACTCCTTGGTCGCGAACTCCTTTTCCTTGGCATCCGGGGAGAGGGAGCTCGTGTGAGTACCCACCTTCTCCCGGGCCTCGCTCCAGCTCGCGGAATTTGCCCGCCATGTCCTTGGTGTTGCCGGCAAGCTCGGCCGGACAGGCTGTCATGACAAGTCTCCTGAGCCTCATGGCCTTGTTGCCCACCTGCGAGGAAGAAAGTCGAATTAGGTGGAAAATCGAGGCTAAGTGAGGAAGCCGGAAGAAAGGTCCCTACCTCGCAAGGGCAACCCCAATATCCCCCATCAAGGCCGACGGGTTCTCCTTCTCGCCCACCCGGTGGTAGAAGTCGAGGCAAAAAGCCCGTTGATCACCCCAATGCCCACAAAGCAGAATTTTGGGAGGACCTGGCATATAAGTCTACCCCAAGAATGGCGGGCACATCCCCCACCGCTTCCTTTTCTCCCATGCCTCCTCGCGGGTGGCCAAGGAGGAAATCGGATAGGCCACCGAGCATATTGTCCCGCGGCGGAGGGAGCGGCAGAAGGGGTAGTGGCGCAGCCAGGAGGGCTACGAGTAGAGGTATCCCCCACTTTCTCGGGTCTTGGAGGACCTCTCCCTACGCGCGATCCGCATCTCTCTCGGGTCTCTTCTTGGATTGCTCCTCGGTTATGCCCGGAGGCAATAGTGCGGCCGGGAGATGATGCCCGGACAGCAGGTGGGTGGAGGAGGACCCCGGGAGGTGGAGGCGGATTCCGGTTTTCGAATAATTCGGGAGCGGGTAGAGTGTCCCCGGCTTTCCCGCTCGCAACAGCACGCTCTTGTCTTTCAAGTGGGGACCCCTCCCATCTCATTACTCGCTCTTCGGGCAGCTTCCTTGTTGGCCTTCATGTTCTTGGCCTTCGCTGAGCAAAGATTCATGGGAGCCATCGAAATTGTACACTTCAGATCTACTCGAGGGAAAGAAAAATAGTTAGCAAAGCGCCTCAAAAGATCAAAAGCAAAGTAAATTGGCAAACAGCTTTTATAAAGGAATCGTAGACCAATTATTTCGGGAGGATCGCACTCTGCGCCAAAGATACTGTGTCTTACAATTTGCCTCGAACCGGTAATGTTCGTGCACCCGCCAATCGTGGTCGCGGGCAAAGGCTCTATCACTACTACTGGGGGGCATGTGGGCGCCCTCCTGCGAGGAGCCACCCCGAGTAGATCGAAGGGGCTCATCTTCCACTATGGCGCCCACATCGTAAACGAGGCTCCTCCCCGCTCCAAATCTTGGGCCGTATGCCTCTCTATGGCGGTGCGCGGCATGCATCGGCCGAGGAAGGGTCCGGATATTTGCTAGCGGCCACCTTCATGGGACTGGCCGGGAAGGTTTGGAAAAGGGCCATCCGAATCTAGACTCAATCACCAGGATGTCCCTCTGGTTCCATTGGTCAAACTTGTTGGAGGGAGGAGAGAAGGTCCTGGTGGAGTAGTTCCTAGCCTTCAGGCTCAGAATGCCGCGGAGAATTTGGTTCTGATAGTAGGCGTAGAGCCCGGCCAGGGTAGGTTCATAGCCCATGAATCTACACACAAAGAATGAAGGAGACAATGGCCCGGATGGCATTGGGAGTCGGAGTGCGCCAAAGGCGGTGAATTGAACTCCAAAAAGAAATAAAAGAAGGGGTCCAGGGGGCAGCCTCAATCCATTCTCAAACCGGGCCCCATAAAAAACGCAGCCCTATTGTCCTCGCGAACATCGCCTACCGTCTCGGCCGCAGCTTTGTCTTTCTTCTTCAAATGTACATGTCCTAAGGTGCGGACACGGTAGGCGTTGCGGTCCACATTGTAAACCTCGTAAATGTCCTCCTCCCAGTCAATGGTGGCCACCTCCTTGGCCTTCTTACGGCCACGACCAGGATTCACATCCCTAGCTGGCCTCTTGCCTTTGTTTCGGGCAGGGGCCACAACCTCTTCCTCCTCCTCCTCGGAGTCAGAGCTCTCGAAGGCATCCACTATATTGGTGGTCTCAGCGGCCTTCTTGGAGGTCCCCGCTGCCCTCCTATCCCCCTCTCCGTGGTCATCTTCGTCGGTCTCCGAGCTCGAGGAGCCAAAGAGACCGGTGGGGTCATCACGGGCAGGGGCTACCTCCGATTCAACTTCACCAGTTCCAGTCACCTCGAAGTCAAGGGGGTCAAGTTCCTCGCCGCCTGCCACCAATTGTCCCCGCCCTAGGGGCCGCGGCACAACGGGGAAAGATGGTCCTTATGGGGCGTAACATCTAAAGGGTCATTCAGTGGTCCACACAGGTGCCCGCGCATCATTGGTTTGTTCGAGATCCATCAGTTCACACTTTTCCTGGCCACAAACTACTTCGGGGACGCGAATCGCTCTCCTCACTAGTTCAATGGCGTTCGTAGCCGAGCCTCTCTCGCGGGGAAACCTGCACAAAACCCCCATCACAAAATTTCTCAGCCTACTGGTATCCCCCAACACCAAAACATCACCGTTCCTTTTTACCCTTTTTTCCTTGGCCTCCCACAACCGGGGTGGGACAAAAGGCCCCCATTGGGATTTTTCGCAGAAATACTGGAAGCACTCAAGGGATAATCTAAGCCACCCATGGCCTACCTTCCTAAATATCCCCCCTGTCCGTTTACAAACAGCAAACAGATCTGGAGTGCTCCCATCTCCTAACTCTATGGGACGGCGGGGTCCAAATTCACGAGTGGTCATTTCGTTCAAAACTCAGAAAAGAAAAAATAGAAGGAGATGAAGAAGAAAAACACCCAATACTTACGAGAGAAGGATTGAGAAAGGGATTCGGAAAGCACTAGCTCGGATTTCGCAGCAAGATTTCTTTCTCAAAAGCTCTCTGAAGGTTTGGAAACGGTAAAAAGGGTTTGAGGTTTAAGGGTTTGGTATTTATAAGGCCTACCTATACGGGTTAACCCGTTAACCCGTATTAATTAGCCCACAAATCCAACCTCGGACCATGAACCGTTTCCAACGTTTGAAAATTCGAAAAATTAAATACCCTTTGCATTTATTGCCCCCCTTGGATGAGCGACACGTACCCCTGACGTACCACTAACCCGTCTTTTCATCTGCCAAGGGGCCCACCTGTTAATCGGGAGGCACGCCATGCAAGGGACCACGTGTCACTCACTGGTGCCTCCCGAACGTTCCCCTTGGCCCATGGGGCCAAAGCGAAACAAGGAAAACGCCCAACACCGGTGCTCGCGCGAGGAGCAATTGAGGCACCGAAGCTTCTAGTAGCTCCTCACTCGAGACCATAAATAATCACACTTGGAGCTAGGGGCCATTGATGAGCCCGGATCTACCGGGACCGGGCCCGCGCTCGGCCTAGTCCAAGGAACCAGCTGACGTGGCGGCCTGAGACCGCCGGAGGGAAGACCGCGACAAATAGGCCCTTGTGGTCAAGACCGTGTCCTCCTCGCATCGTCCCCGTCGAGGACCATTGGAACCCCGTCGCTGGATCCGTGCCCGCATGAGTCATGCCCACATCAACCGTGCTCGCGTCATATATCTTTGACCGCGGCACAACGATTGGCTGCGGGCACATGCCGCTTCCCGGTTAATGTCAAGCCTTACCGAGCAAGTTAGCTTACCGGCTCGACAGCCACTTGCCGGCTCCCATCACGCATTCAATGCGGCTCGCCCGGCGCCTACTATTCCATTTAATGCAATAAGCCGGCCACACGGCTCATGTCCCTTTCACCATGTCCCTTGGATAGTCAATGTTCCCTCCCTGACAGACCAATTACCGCGGACACGTGTAGGCGGTCAAATACCAAAGTGCCCCTAGGGCTGATCTCATTGCTTACCTCAACAAGCACCATGGCATTGCCTATAAATAGAAGGCCTTTATCCCCTTGGGCAAGGTAAGTTCCATATACAATTGAGTAAGCTCTATTACTCTCTAAACCTAAACACACACACACTCCAAAGGTATTCAAAGCCTTATTACTCAGTATTCTTACTCTCACACCCGAGGGCCTGAGTTGGAGTAACATCCAACTTTGACCTTAACGGTGCTTGTTTGTGTTGTGATCTAGGTACATCAAACCACCAAATATATCCTAGCCAGATATCCTTGAACCGTTCCTGACCCCAAAAGCTGTGGCGTCATCAAGAATAATCAAATTGAGGGTGGTAATAGTGCTTGCTGTATCATGCCATCATTAGACATTGGTAAACCAAATTATTGGCAGGATTGGGCGGACCAGCTAATCACTAATGATGATGCCATGACTCCTAATTGGAACAAAATACTTGTTGATACTCGTGTTGCAGATCCAGAGACGGCGGGGAGGTCGCCGAAGGGGAGAGAAGGGTCGCCGGAGGGAAGGGGAAGAGTCGCCGGAAGGGAAGGTAGAGAGAGAAAGTGAGAGAAGAGAGAGGGAGAGATGGGATGGTTTTTTATTTTTGGATAAGGGGTAATTTGGATAGCGAAGGACTAGATAGAATTTTGATTATAATGTCGGAATAGTCGGTAAAATTTCAAAATACTTGTCTAAATTAATCTTTTCACTCGGGATGAAGGATCCAGTGGTAATTTTCCCAAAAAGAAAACTAGTAATATTGGAACGGAGGGAGTATTATTTTTACAACACGCAACTAAAGTACTATACTCCCTCTGTCTCATTTCAAGCTTCATTTTTTTGTCAAAATGGATGTTCTGTTAAAAGCTTCACCTTTTCTAAAATGCTAAAGAATTTTTACTATTTCACCCACTAATTCTCTCTCCTATTTCACTATTATACTCACAACACTTTTTAAATTTATCATTTCTTTCACTCATTCTCTTTTCTATTTTACTTTTACACTCACAATATTTTTTTTACTTACCTTTTTTCTTAATTTGCGTATGTGACCAAAAGTATGAAGCATGATGAAGTGAAACTGAAACGGAGGGAGTATATAGAGCACAAACTAAAGGATTGAGAAAAAAGATTATTTAAAACTTAAATAGAAAAATGATCGCTTATCTCCATGTCCCATTTTTGAATATTTAAATTTATTTTGATCAATATATAGGGCAAATTTGAATATTCGTTTTGATTAATTGGTTTTTTTTTTCCATTTCCAGTTATCGTAAGTATGCATTTAAATATGATAATTAATTGTTTAATAAATTTTCAAAATAATATAACATTAATTTATGGATTTTTTTTGAAAAAAATAGCATTTAAGGAGGGGAGGAGCGTTAACTTTTGTTGTAGCTATGATTATGTTCTGTGGGTGTGCATAGTCAATCCTTTTGTTCTGAAAAAAAAAAATTATTCTAAAAAAAGGATAGTCATATTTTGATTTAAATAGTCATTTGGATTGAACTTTGAATAAGAATATTTAAAAATTTAATTATAATTATTGATAGTATTTTCAGTGATAAATTAATAAAAAATTAATATTTAAAATTTGTCAAATCTTTGATCAAAAGTGAATTATATTGAAAATACAAATTAAAATAAAATTATCTTTTTAAGACAAATGAATTACTCCCTTCGTTTCATTTCATTTAGCCACATTTTATTTTTGATGGTTAACACAAGTGAATTTTGATCAAACATTATCAACCTAATCATCGATGGAATTTTTAAAATTGCTATTAATAAAAAAATTGCTTACTGATCCGTCAATAACAACTTTTAAAATTTCACTTGAAGTAACTATCAAAAGTTAAATGTGACCAAATAAAATAAAATGAGACCGGAAGATATATTATTATCTATCACTATATAAAATAAAAGTTGAAGTAGTGGAAGTGCATATATAGAGCACTGTCTAGTGATTTTTTCGCCCAAATTCTTCCAGTCACAATAATAATCAAATACGTTTCTGAAGTGTAATAAATGCAAAAGTTATAACATCACAACTTCCCTACAACTATAAAACCAATCTACCCCAATCTCTCACAATTACACAACCCAAAAACCCACCATTATTAACACACTCCCTAACCAGCGACTTCTTCTCCCTACTTTGTCTCTCTACCTTACCCTACCCTACCCAACCCAACCCAACTCAGGACTTCCCTTCTCCCACCTCCGGCTGCCCCTCCCATCTCTCAGCTTTGATTACCCCTACCACCTTCTCCCTACCTTGTCTCTCTACCTTACCCTACCAAACCTAACTCAGGTCATCCCTTCTCCCACCTCCGGTCCCCCCTCCCATCTCTCAGCTTTGATTACCCCTACCACGTGTCCTTTCTGTCTCACTTGTTCTGCCAAAATTTCAGGAGAATTGTTATATAAACCCGTAAAATTGTTGAGTAAACCCGTAAGTTGGAATCTTCAAAAATGCTATCGAGTGAAATGACAAAATTATCCCTAAATCTATTACCTCATTCACTAATGTTAAATAAACCCGTAAAATTGTTGAGTAAACCCGTATACCCCCCTCCCTCCCTCATAAATTTTCACCACCTTCCCCTCCCTCCCTCATCAATTTTCACCACCTTCTCCCTCCCTTCCTCATCAATTTTCACCTTTTTACTTAATCACTTCTTCTTTTATTTTTTACATAAAAAAAAATTACCTCCCTTTCCTTCCTCTTCCTCTCACCATCATTTATCTCCAAAAAAAAAAAAAATTCATACACATTTGTTCCAAGACAAGAGATTCAGCAGGCTCATCATGGATGCTCTACCATCGAATGTTAATGTAAGTTTTCTAACCATTTAAATTTGTTAAAAATGTCATTTCTGTTTCGTAGCTCAAATTCGGCCAGTAGTGACCAAAAATCTGTTCAGGTTCGGCCACGCCCGGCCGAAATTCAGTTATGGTTCGGCCACACCCGATCGAAAATTTAAAATTTTTCGGCTCTGGTTTGCCGAATCTGGGCTATTTTTCGGATTTTTGAAATATTTCGGCCACACCCAGCCGAACCATCGAAGAAAATTCGGCCACCACTGGTCGAACCTTTGTTTTTCTACTTACACCTCCCTTATTGTTTTATTGAATTGTTGCAGTATTTCCTGGGTGACAACAACTATGTCTCGATTGATTTTGAAAGTGTTTTGCGAGACTACACCCCAGAATTCACAATGCCCTTGTTTTTTCGAGACCGAAAAATAATATTTGAATTGGTGCGTAAAAAGGGGGAAGAGCATGGGTTTGTCATCGTAGTCGATCGGTCGGATAGCGGGAGCCGTAATTCCGCTCCTCGAATGACGCTTGTTTGTGATCGCTAGGGGACATACAAGGAAAAACAAATCTCTCTATCCTCTCAAGAATCTGTCAACCTTGAACAATTGGGGAAAAAAAAGAAAAATAGAGAGAGCGGAACAAAAAAATGCGGTTGTAAGTTTCAGTTGAACGCCAGATAAGTCACGGTTGATGGTGAATGGCAATTAAAAGTGGTTTGTGGCTTTCACAATCATCCAATTTGCGAATCCATGTTGGGTCACTCTTATGCGGGTGATTGCGAAATCGGAAGGAGGAGTACGTGATAGAATTGTCACATGCAAATAGCCGTGAAGGATATTTTACATGGATTAAAAGAGAAATTTCTGGAAAACAAGTCCATAATACGGACTATTTATAATGCGCGAGTGAAGAACAGGGCAACTGAGCGTGCGGGCCGTTCTCAAATCCAACAGCTCATGTTTAAATTGACCGATCATGCTTATCACTTCGAATATCGGCAATGCAAGAATACAAAAGTCATTAAGGAGATATTCTTTGCTCATCCGAAAAGCATTGAATTGATGAAGGCATTTCCATACGTCTTGTTCATGGATTGCACTTACAAGACAAATAGGTACAACTTACCTTTGCTTGAGATTGTGGGCGTGACTTCAACCAAAATGACCTTCTTAATTGCTGTTGTATACCTAGAGGCTGAGAAAGAAGGAAACTACACGTGGGCATGCGAAGTGTTGAAATCTTTGATGGATCAATCATGTCTTCCTATTATTATCGTGACCGATAGGGAGCTTGCCTTGATGAATACAATTCGTGAGACGTTCCCAACGACAACTCATTTGCTCTGTCGATGGCATATCAACAGGAATATTCTAGCAAAATGCAAGAAAATATTTTATATGCAAGAGATTTGGGAGGCGTTCATTCTTCATTGGAATGTAATGGTCAAAGCTGATACAGAGGCATCGTTTGATGACTATTTACGGCGATTATCAGAAGATTTTAGTCAATATCCCGATGCGGTCAATTATGTCCTGAACCAGTGGATTGTACCTTACAAAGAAAGATTTGTCTCGTGTTGGACAAACCATGTTATGCACTTTGACAACTTGACTACAAACAGGTATATCGGGGGAACTTTATGTTTCTGTCATATGTTTTGATGTTTTGTTAATTATATGCTAATAAATTGCGTAACCTATGTTAGGGTGGAGAGTCAACATGCCTTATTGAAGAAACAACTTGGATCGATCCAGGGAGCATTTGAGACATGTTGGAAACAAATTCATAAACTCATCGAATGCTCCCATATTGTAATCATTGCCTCATTTGAGAAAAGCAGGACTGTGGTTCAACACAAATTCAAGTCATCGCTATGGAGCGAGGTTAGAGGCATGGTGTCTATAAATGCATTGGATTTGATTTTCAACTCACTGGATTCTCTATATGATGGTAGCCGAGATCCATTGTTGTGTGGGTGTGAGGTGAGATCGGCATGCGGACTCCCTTGTCCACATGAGCTTGCACAGTTCATGCAATTCAACTCGCCCATCCCACTTGATAAAGTTCATGCATGTTGCCTCTTTACTTGCACGGAGGCAACTGTCGCTGGTTGAGCCCGAGGTGGTAGCCACTTCAATGTGAGCGGGAAATTGGGTAGATAGAAGTTGTTGAAACCGTTCCTAAACGCAGGAAACCTCTCATAAACCCATGCTTCCAACAAGGTTAAGTGCCCGGAAATTTGATGGCAGTTAAACCTAGATCCTTTTCTTAGTTGCCGGTACAGAAAAGCTAACGCTCCGGCTCCCCAAGCATAATTCCCAATCGCCCCATCATCTCTCAAAAAATCTAGATAGCTAGCGTTAACACATGTCCTGGTCTTATCAGAAAAGATTGTGCACCCCAATAAATATAAAAGATATGCCTTAGCAGCACAGACAGCTTTTTGGGGGTCTGAGGAGTACAACTGAGGGGAGAACTTCGATCTAAGCCATTCTAAATTGACCAATGCCTCCTTGGCAGGAATTCCATCTTTAGCAGCTTTTTTGGTCACTCCCAAAACCTCACAAACCTTATTAAGAGGTGGCTGACTAGCATAAGCGGGACTCTCAAATAAGGGTGCACCTACTACCGGAAGCAGTGTAAGACAAGACACATCCTCTAAAGTGATGGTCATCTCCCCAAATGACATATGAAAACTATTAGTTTCCGGATGCCATCGCTCAACAAAAGCGTTAACCAACGTTCTATCTACATTGTCATACGCTCCACTTCCATTAACTAAGCACAAGAGACCGGAATTAATGATAATATTTTGAACCGGCTCTGACACTTTATTCAACTCCAATTCCCATTTTTTCAATTTTCCTATATGATTAATACATTTTAAAATTCTATCATCTCTACCCTCCCAAATGGATTTAGCAATATGAGTTTCATAGGAAATAAGTAATGTTTTGTACCTCGGACCACCGGGATAAGACGTTACATCCCCACCTCCCTCCTCATCATCCTCATCTTCCTCATCTTCCGGCTCACCTTTCGGCTCATATTCCCGTTCATCTTCCGGGTCACTATCATTTTGAGCCGGAATAATGTCTATCTGAGGCTCGGTTTTCATAGGCTCATTGTAGACCGACAAGCGAGGATCAACGTTTAAATCCTCAACTGGCTCTTGGTTCTGTGAAGATTGCCCTTGAATACGTGCGGCAACTTTTGAAGTCCGTTCGAAAGCAGTTGGACGCTTACTTCTTGAAAAAAATTTGCTTAACTGCAAAGAAAACATCAAAAAATCAAACTCATAGCAATTTTATATCATATCATATCAAAATCAAACTCTAACATCTCATTGAGCAAGGTTCGGCCAGGTGTGGCCGAAATTTTGGGAATGGTTCGGTTGGTCATGGCCGAATATTTGAGCAGGTTCGGCCGGGGGTGGCCGAAATTTTGAGCTTTTTCGGTCGGGTGTGGCCGAATAGATCCAATAAATCGGCCAGTAGTGGCCGAACCACTAAAAACCCAGAATTTTGAATTTGTTCAAAATCAAAATCTCTCAAATCTCAAATTGAAGGAAAAATAAAGTAATTTTAGAACGAAGGAAAGAATAATTACCGGATTTTCCTAGATTTGACATCTTGAAATTGAAAATGGTGGTTGTTGTTCTTCTTCTTCTTCTTTGGTTTTTGCTTCTTCTTTCCTCTCTCTCTCTCTCTCTCTCTCTCTCTCTCTCTCTCTCTCTCTCTCTCTCTCTCTCTCTCTCAGCCGCGTCTCTCTTCTCTCTCTGCGGTCTCTCTTGCGGTCTCTCTTCTCTCTCTAAAAATTTCACCGTTTCCTCTCTTTCTCTCTCTAAGGTTTGATGTGGGTGAGGATGAGTGAGAGAGAGAGAGTAAATGAGGAGTTAATTGGGTGGGTGTGGGTGTGGAATAAAGACAAGGGGTATAAAGGGAAAAGGGGGGATTATTTAATTTATTTGGGGTGAATTTAGTTTTACGGATTTACTCAACAATTTTACGAATTTATATAACAATTCTCAAATTTCAGATTTAAAACAACTAAAACATATCTACAGCCTATTACTCCCTTTGCAGTAAATCAACCAAAGGAAAAACAATGCCTACTATTGAAAAAGATAGATAATTTTACTTCTAAGCTCTCCATTTACTTGATTTTCTTCTCAATAGCCATTTCTTTGGATCTCCCAACCCCACTTCTTTGTATATCTAGCCCCTACTATCATGGGGTGTGCGCGGTACGGTTCGATTCGGTTTTAAGATAAAATCGATATCATATCGAATACTTTCGATTTATCGAATATCAAAACCGTTTGAGTTCGGTTTTCATTCGGTTTGGTGTTTCGGTGTTTCGGTTTCGATTGTAAATCAGTTCGGTTCGATTTTTTTTTTTTGATTTTTAAAGGCGTTTCGGTGTTTCAGTTTCGATTGTAAATCATGAACTTATAAAGAGTTGAGAAATAAAGACATATAAAAACATGTTAACGAATTAATGAACTACTCCCTCCGTCCCAAAATGTTTGTCTCATTTGACTTTTTTATTGAACTTTGACCACAAATTTATGAGAAATTAATTATGTTCATGAAATTCTCAAAGTTGTTGTTGATAATATTATTAATGGTGAATCAATATGAATTTTTAGAATTTCATGAACATAATTAAATTGTCATATATTTGTGGTCAAAGTTCAACAAAAAAATCAAATGGGACAAACATTTTGAAACGGAGGGAGTATTAATTAACCACTTTATCAAGTAATGAATATTTTATTTTAGTGTGCATAATTAGATAAGTAAGTAAAATATGTAATTAAATGTGAAATGCATATAAATTAGTATACAAGCATTCAAAAATACTAGTAAAACAACATTGTTTTAGTATAATCGGTACGGTTCAGTTTTTCATATCGGTAGTCAAATAGAAAAACCGTACCGTACCGAAAAGTTCGGTTTCTACTTAAAAAGAAATGCACATTTCGGTTTTAGTCGATTATTCGGTAATTTCGGCTCGATTTTTTCGATTCGGCACAGTTTTTTCGGTGTTTCGAATTTTCTTGGACACCCCTGCTACTATCTAGGCGGTTAGGAATTAAAAAAAAAAAAAAACCCTTTTATGTCCAGTCCAGGAAAAAGGGCAAAAACTTTTGGCAAGAGCTACAACTCCTACCGGATTAATGTCTTATAGACTTATGGGCTGCATGCGATAGTTTGGGCCTGGTTATGTTGATAGGCCCTATTTTTGTTTAAATTGGAGATGGATGACGCAGCCCGGCCCGTTTCATCCAAGGTCACGGGCTTAGCGGGCTGGTCCGCCCCGTTCCATCTCTTACAAAGGCGAAAGTTTAGCCCATTTGTTGCTCCTTGCTCAGATCCGCCTGTTTGATCGGGAGAAATGGTTCTCGAGCCAAAAGGGCTTTATCCCCTTTTTAAAAGATAAATGACTTTAAAAAATACTTCCTCCCTCCCACGTGAGTGAATGCAAATTTATTTTCATTTTGGTCCGTTCCACATAAATGCAAACTGTTCAAAATGGAAATAAATTTATTATTTTATATTCACCCTATCACACCCACTCATTCTCTCTCTTCATTTTCCACCATACAATTTATTCAACCAACCTACTATTAACTCCACTAATTCTCTCTCTTCATTTCCTACCACACATTTTCATTATCTTAATAATATTTCTTAATTATTGTGTCCGAAAAAATGGTTCACAATGACGTGGGACGGAGGGAGTATATGTTAAAGTCTTATAATTTATAAATATATAAGGAATTAATATTAAAAAAAATATTTAAGTAATAGATATATATATATATATATATATATATATATATATATATATATATATATATATATATATATATATATATAAATTAGTATAAAAATCTAAAATGTTAAATGAATAATACTCTCTTCGTCCCCCAATAAGACTTCTAGTTTGACTTTGCACGGAAATCTATAAATATATTAAAGCAAAGACATTCCTAAATTTGGCAAGTTAGAGCCCAAAAATGTCATTATCAAGGGGCAAAAAATGGAAATTGATTCAACACATGGTTTTAGCAAATGATTTTCGCAAATGGTTTTGAAACATGGGAGGAGAGAAAATGAAAAAATGATATATACTATTCACACTCTTTGAAAATTGAGTTGGTCTTATAAAAAACTAGTTTTTTCTTAAGATATGAAAAAACGTGTTTTCAAATTAAGCGGTGGCAATTTTGTAATTACTGGCAACCATGTTCAAAATAAACGGTGGCATTTTTGTAATTACTGGTTTCCCCGTTTATGCCGGTGTACATTTATGGCTTGCCGATGTAATAAAGTGCCGGTTCATGTATCCACAAATTGCCGGTGAAAAAAGTGTCAGATTACCCGATTTAACAAAGTGCCGGTGTAAAGCGGCACACCGGCACTTTGTTAAAGCTGCGCACCGGCACTTTACACGGGCACTTTTATATACATGAACGGGCATTCTTCACACCGACACTCGTTCAACTAACACCTGGCACTTTGTTACACTAATATTTTTTGGCTCTCAAAAACACAAGCACGGCATTCAAAAAAACAAGGACTGGCATTCAAAATCACGTACATGTTTGGCACTCAAATACACGTACACCGGCACTCAAAAATATTTTTACTTGCTCTCAAAACACAAGAAGCTGGCACTTCAAAATACATGAATTGGCACTCAAAAAAACAAAGCGGCATTATTTTACACCGGAACTGGCACATGGATTGCTTTAACCTAAACGGCATCTTCTCAAAATCAAATAGCGATCAAATCCCCAGCAATACATGAACCAATAAGTTTACTTAAAATTGATAAAATGAAATTCCAGAAGATTAAGAAAGAAGAGGCGAAAATGGTGGTATAACGATCCCAGTAAGAATCGACAAGAGGGCAACCGATAAGCGGCGGCAACGACGTAAATCCACACCAACTATTCACCGTCCGAGACGCCGACGAATTGCTCATCTTCATTATTGGGTCCTTATTTCCTCTTTGTCAAACCAGAAGGAGATTACGACCTTGAATTTGTAACCATAATGTTCAGAAACTTCATTCATTGTCGCCGTGGCCGGAGAAGACGGTGAAGGCGATTGTAATTGGGGAAGTTGGAGAGGTCGCCGGTGATGCAACGGTTGATTGGGGTGGAATTAGTGACTGATTGGATCGGGGAGAAGGCCATTGGGATGGTGAGGAAGACGACCGGGGAGAGCTCTGTTATTTGCGTATAGTGAGAGAGAGAAGTGTGTTTGCGTTTAGTGAGAGAAAGTGAGAGAGAGCCGTTATTTAAAACACGTTTTTTGTTAACTTAACAAAAAACGCGTTTTTTGTGAGTTTTTGGCTTGAAAATTTTTGAAAATGTGTAATTTTTTTCTTTTTCATTAATTAATCAACACTAGGGCCGTTTGGTTATGAGGCTTAAGACGGGATAACATTCATTAGGATTAATAAGGTTTATTAAGAGGGCGGCTATAAATTAGGCATCCTGATAATTCAGCCGATTTATTGGAATTAGATCTTAATCCCCTCACTAATTATACTTATCTCAGGAAAGTATTATTAATCCCTTCCATAATAATCCCCTCATTAATAATACTCCTAATCCTTATCCGACAATCAAACGAGGTGTCTATATTAGATTGCAATATTTGAACGTTTTCTAATTATTTCTTTAAAAAATAATTGTTTAATGAGCTTTAAAATTTATTATTTTTAATTCAGAAAAATTGAAAAAAATATCTCATTTTTAGTCTAATAAACTTATTAAACAGTTATAATCTAAATATATATTCTCAAATTTTAGACTAAATTTATTGTTTTCTAATTATTAATTAATAACAGTTTTTTTTGTATTAACGATAATTTTTAAATTTAGATGTGGATATTTAATTTGTTTTTTTCCACTTTTAGTCTAAAATTTAAGAATATATATTTAGATTATAACTACTTTTTTTATGTTTTCGAGATAGATGATCATTAATTAGACATTTTTTTTTATTTTACTATGATCAAAAAAAGAAGAAGATTATATTTTTAAAAAAATAAAAAAATTAAGAATGTGGAGATAATATATGTGATTATAGGGAGGGCCGAGGGGGGTAAGAAAAGTTTTGGAGGCAAAAATTGTATACTTTTTATTTAAAAATAAATTCATTATGTTATATAGTAATTACTATTAATGCAAGTTTGTAGGCTTATAGATCCGGATTATTAGGCTTAATAGTTGAAAATCACATTTTGCTTTAAAAAAATATCGCTACTACTATAAATAATAATCCTTTCCTTTTAAAAAAATTTATGGATTTTTACTTTCAAAAAAAAATTTGAATGATTGAAAAAGTAAAAAAAGAAAAATGTTCAGGATTTCAAATTTAAGCAAATAAGATGATTGAGATTTATTCATTTATTTATTTATTTGAAGCAAGAAGATAATTTAATTTGGAAAAAAAAAGGTAAGGAGATAAATGTTCTTTTCAATAAAAGTCATACAACTAAAATGGTGATAAGTTCATTCCTTAACTATTTTCTAATATTATTTTTCAAGAAATAAAAAACTATTTTCTAATATTATCAAAAGATTTTCCTTCACATTTTTTTAATCAAAACCTTCTTACTTTGAAAATTATAAATTTCACTAAACGAACTTATTTCAGGAAATTGGCGACTCTCTAGGCTTAAAATTGGAAGCTACTTTTTTATTCTTTGAACTTAGCTACTTTGTTTTGTGTTTTTTTTTTAAACGATTTTTAGCTACTTTGTTTAAAAAATAAAATTCTTTATTACTTGATCATTATTTTCTAATTTATGATGATATATATATATATATTTATAGAAATAGAGTATTTCGTTTTTTTATTTTGTAACTTCATTCAATGTTTTGTTATCATAAAATTAAATAAAATTTAAATATAGAATAATAATTTTTAAAATGGTGCATTAATTTTTTTGAATGGTTACTAATATAAATAATATTTTAAAGTAAAAGGTGCTTTTTTAATGTGAAAATCGATAAACCGAGAAAACTAAATGGGGGATAGAGCCATGACTCTATTTTTTAGTTTATAGATATAATTTAGGGGTGATGGGCTGACTAGGAGGAAAAAGTTAAATTTCTCTTTGTGTTGGAAGTAAAAAGTATCATTAAATGTGAAGATAATTTATTTGAAAATGATTTGAAATTTTTGGGTGACAGATTGAAAGTTGTTCACAAAATCTTACTAACGAAATTAATTGACGATATTTATGTTAGCATCTGTAATGGACTCAATACACTCTAATTAAAAACAATAATAAAATTATTACATTTACGATTTTATAAGCAAATTTTGTAATTATTTTGTATCATTACTATTACCTAATTAGTATAGGGGAGAGAGAAAAAGGTTGGTTAAAAAGAAAGTGAAAAAAAGTTTTAGAAAATTATAAAAGGTGATATGTGATTCTATTTTATATGCTTCAATTTCTTTGAGCAAGTCTTTATTTTTACTCTCTCTATTTTAAAATAAATATAAAAAAATTAGATTTTCTCTTAATTAAATAACAAATTTGAAAAATTATTGAACATTCATTTAGAGATTTAAAAAGGTTTGCATGCATACTTTCGGAGAGAATAACCTACTATGTGAATTTTTTTTTTATTGAAAGATATCTTGAAAAGTATTGATTCGAGTAGAAGTGAAACACTATTTGGTGGAAAAATTGTTGTCGGTGGAGATGCTAGTTCTTCAAGTGCTAAATCTACTACGAATGTTTTGTTTCAGGAAGTATTTCGAAATGTTTAAGTAGTATTCACACTTTAATTATTTGATTTACTATTTCAGTATATGCATGGCTATATATAATCGCCGTGCATCGCACGGGTTTGTCGCTAGTTAAGAAAAAGTGAACGTTGTGGGTACGAAAAGTAAAAATAAGGGAAAAGAAAGTTGATAATAAATAGTAAATGAGTTGTTATTGTGAGTGTAGCAAGTTGGTCTCATTGTCAATTTTAAATAACTAGTATATCACCCGTGCGTTAAACGTATGACCAAAAAACTGTCAAAAAAACATTAAAAAGTCGCAAGAACTAAATCAAAAAAGTTACTATAATTGTAAATGTTAATGTAGAATATTGTTTTAATAAAACATATTCATCAAAAATATATAATGACATTAAAAATTTCAAATTTGGAAACATTTCCTTGTACACAACATTGATTTCATCCGTGATACACAAAAGTGATATAAAACATTTGATTGCTATGATATAATCTGTTAAATAGTATTCCCTTGACTTTAATTTTTATTTACATCTCTATTGCCTCACAAGTATATTTAACATTTGAACTCCTATTGCTATAAATTTTCTCAGATTTTATAGATATTGATAAAAGAGGGTCACTAAAATTAGTTGTTTTTCTGGTGGCTAGAAGAGGGTCCGGCCTGAACTTCACCTTCGAAGTCCCATTAGGAGTAGTCATCCCATTTGAATATCCTGCTTAGATAGGGACAAAAGAAAAATTGAATTTCAAACATAATCAATAACTAACCAACTCTAAAAAACAATATACGCTGCAACACATACCTTATAACTCATATCCAACTCTTCAACAACATTCAGACATGAGCGGAAATATTGCTCAATAACATTAGCATTAATTAAATGTTTACAATGTTCTCATTTTCCAAAAGAAGCTCAACTGCAGATTTCTCGTCTCATCATAAACTCTCACTTGAACCTTATATCTGTAGAATTAAGTTTTAGATTCTTGCAACTTTCTTAAATATATACTCCCTCCGTCCCATTAGTATTAGCACAAACACTGTTTGCGCGGGAATTAAGGAATATGATATTTTAATAAAATGTTGTGAGTGTAAAAGAATGAGTGGAGAGAGAATGAGTGGAGGGTGTAATAAATTATAATGGTGTTGTGAGTATTAAAATAATGTAGGAGAGAGAATGAGTGCAAGGGTCAGCGAATATTTTATTAATATAAAGTTTCCTTTTTGGGAGTGTGCGGATATTAGCGGGACGCCCAAAAAGGAAAGTGTGCTAATATTAGCGGGACGGAGGGAGTATATCACATGATACAATCTAATATAAGATTACCTTATATTTTCAGTAGTTTCTAGACTATCACATTTTTCACAATATTATCCACCATTAATCAAAGTCATTTTCTTCAAACAATTCTTGCATCAAACATAGTACAATCATACTTTGATTCTATTGCAGCAACCTTTCAGTAAGTCCAGAAGGTGCCAGCCTATATACAATATAACAAATAAAATCTAAATCAAAGTTCAGTCAAGGTATGTAAGAAGTTTAATTTCAAAACTCACGTGAAAGAGTGAGGATTTAGGGAATATTTACTTTCCTAATTCGAATCATATTGGTATAATTGGTAAGAGGATTTTATGACTTTCTTGCAAAGATTTATTTTCCTATTTGGAAAAGGATATTGTTAATATGTAAATATCTTTTATTTATGTAAATATATTTAGACTAGGACTAACCTTCTAACAAATCTCTTTTCTTGTTATTGTCAATCTTATGTTTCCTTGTAGGAGTTGGATTGCATCAAATAAGGAAGAGTTGAATTGATTGAAGGACTTCTCAAAGGTGCATATAAATACAAGACAAGGGCACATTGAGAAGACACGGTTTTTAGAAAATTCTTTGGAAGACAATTCTGTTTTGTTCTTCACAGATTCGATAATCTCTTTTAGGTTGTGAGTAAGGTTGTGTCTTACATCCGAACTCACATCTAGTTTTCATACAAGTTCATTTGTTCTAGTTCTGTTAAGAATATGTTCTCCTTGGGAAAGGAAGAGTGTTCTTTGTTTTAGAAGTTGATTAGAACTTGTTTTTAGTATTTTAATCTTTTTGTTTTCACTTATTCGATTTTGTTTTCTGTAAAATCAGATTTTAACTAGTGAAAAGTTTTTTGGGCTTAAAGTCTTGTTTGCTGGGATTAGAACCAGTAAACGTTTAATTCTTTGAGTTATTTTATTTTATTCTGCTGCTTATTGGTGGATGTGTGAACAGTTGTAACTCACATCTGTACTCACATCCGTGTTCTGTTGTGTTGACTTGTATTCCTAGCTACACGAAACTTTTAATTGGTATCAGAGCCAACTCTCAACATATTACTGAGTGTTAATCCAGAAAGTGTAGTCATAATGGAATGTCAGAATCATCAAAACAAGTCTCCAGTCTTTGATGACACCAATTATTCTTTTTGGAAGTCTAACATGCATAACTACATCAAATCTATTGATGAAAGAGCTTAGATGTGCATACTTGTGGCATGGCAACCTCCCACAGAGGAGAAAAGGCCTGCTTCAAGTGTTGGTGAAACTTATTTTGAAAGAAAACCAGAGGAAAGATGGACTCTTGATGAAATCACCTCTGCAATTTACAATTCTAAAGTCATGGGTGCTATTTCCAGCCATGTTTCTGAAAATATGTACAAACTTATCCCTAATGAATGCATAGCAAAGAACGCTTGGGATATCTTACAGATGCAATGTGAGGGGATTCCAAGTGTTAAATCCACCAGACTTAGGATCTTAATGGATATATTTGAAATCCTTAGAATGAAGGAGAAAGAAGATATTATTTCATATACTGATAAGATCCATGAGATCTCTAATGAATTACCAGTCTGGGTGAATCCATCTCGAATTCCAGACTTGTGAGCAAAATTTTGAGGACCTTACCTGAAAGGTTCAACATAAAGGTTGCAGTCATATAGGATACTAGTGACACCAACAAAGTAGGATTAGATAAAATTGTTGGTATTTTGACTCTGTTTGAGCTAAATCTTGAAGCTCAGAAAAAGAACAAGGCCATAAGCCTTGCCCTCAAAAGCTTTGCAGCTGTTCCATAGGAACTAGTTAAGCTCTACTCAGAAATTGACAAGTCAAACCTTGAGGATGAGGATGTGGCTCTCATCTCTAAAAAATTCAGTTCCATGCTAAGAAATAAAAGGACGAGCAAGTTTCCCAACAGACCTGCTCCAAGTACTTAGAAACCTAAAATTAGCACTTAGAATGGCTTCAAAAGACCAAACTCAGAGAATAAGAAGTCCTCTGATTCTGTGCAATGTAGAGCATGTCGTGGCTTTGGTCACTATGCTAATGAATGTGCCAACACTCTTAAAAAGAAGGGAATGAGCTTGACTGCTTTCCTAAGTTAAAGTGAGGATGAAGAGGAAGTTGCTAACATGTCTGTGATAAACAGCCATTCTGTGTTTAATGCTCAGTTTGCAGGAATTGAAGAAGGAGATTCTGAGGAAAATGTGGATGTGGACTCAGATGTGGACACATCTGAAGATACATCAAATCTGACTCTCAATTGTTTATCCATAAAAGGAGATTCAGATGATGAACAAAGAGACATTCGCTATGAGGAACTCTTTGAGACATACAGAGAACAACATACAGATTGGATAAAGAGGATGTGCAAAATTGAGGTACTGGCCAAGGTAAACAAAGCTCTTTCTGATAAATTGTCTGTTTGTGAAGATGAGAAAGCTAAACTTTCAAAAGAAAATGATGATAAAAAAGATACCATTGCTAAACTTGAGATTCTGATAACCAAGAGAGAAGTTGAGCTTGAAAAATTCAAAACTGATTTTGAAAAAGATGAAGGTACATTAACCAAGTTAAATACTGGGAAAATGAAACTTGATGAAGCTATAGCTCTTGGTAAAATTGGAAAAACTGGTATTGGGTTTGAAAAAACCAAATTTGTAAAAGAGGGAAGTGAGGTTTTAAAAATTGTTGAAAAACCAATTCTAAGTGCCAAAAGGCCAAGGAGAAGGCATTATATCTGTCATTACTGCCTTGCTCTTGGGCACATTCGTCCCTTCTGTTATAAATTGAAAGCTGACATAAAAGTTGGTTGTGTAAAAACTCAGATGTGTGACAAGATGTGTACACATCCATGCACACATCCAAGTACACAACAGCTGGTGCACCACAAAAAGAAAGTTATAACTAAGTGGGTGGCCAAACCTAGTGCTACCTGCAATGTTGTCTACTCTTCCCTCAAGAGTAGTGTCTCTGGTTCTTGGTATTTTGATAGTGGGTGCTCTAGGCACATGACTGGGAACCAAGATGTCCTAATTGACTATAGGATGATCAATGGGGGAAGGTGAACTTTGGTGGTGGTGCACAGGGAAAAATAATTGGAAAAGGAACCCTAGATGTTAAGGGTCTCCCAAAATTGCATAATGTTTACCATGTAGAAGGCTTAAAGGCTAACCTGATAAGTATCAGTCAGTTGTGCGATGATGACCTATGTGTGAAATTTGATAAACACCTTTGTGAGGTGTTTGATAAAGATAAAAAATGTGTGTTTACTGGTCGTAGATCTGCTAATAACTGTTACCAATTTGGTGACAATTTGTCTTGCCTAAGTACTAAAGAAAATGATGTCAATCTGTGGCACAAAAAATTAGGGAATGCTAGCAGCAGAAAATTAGAGGAACTACAAAGGTATGGAGCTGTAAAGGACCTCCCTAAACTGAATTTTAAGAACACTGATGTATGTGGTTCTTGTCAGAAGGGAAAACAAACAAAATCCTCACACAAAAAGGTCCAACAGTGCTCCACATCTAGATGTTTGGAGTTGATACACACTGACTTGATGGGACCTATAGAGGTAGAAAGCTTTGGTACGAAAAAAAAAATATGCTTTTGTGTGTGTTAATGACTACTCCAAGTACACTTGGGTGATGTTCTTAAGGGAAAAATCTGAGACCATAGGTGAGTTTAAAAACTGGTACAAAAGGGTCAGAAATCTGTATGGCCTTATGGCTGTCAGGATTAGGTCTGACCATGGCACTGAGTATGAAAACTCCATATTTACTACCTTCTGCAACTCCAAGGGAAGCACTCATGAATTCTCTGCTCCTATCACTCTACAATATAATGGAGTTGCAGAAAGGAAAAATAGAATCCTTCAATAAATGGCTAGGGTTATGCTAAGTTCCAAAAACCTGTCAAGAAATTTTGGGCAAAGGCCTTGAATACTGCCTGTCACATTGGCAATAGGGTGTTTCTCAGAATTGTGAGCACTATGACACCCTATCAAATCCTACTTGGCAAGAAACCTACTCTAAAGTATTTTCATGTGTTTAATGATATGGAATACTTGTCCAATTTTGATTCCAAAAGTGATAAAGAAATATTCATAGGCTACTTCACTAATAATAGAGTTTATAGGGTGTTTAACCTAAAAAACAAAAACTATTATGGAATCTGCAAATGTGGTTTTTAATGATTCACTTGATCTTAACCTCAAGATTGCTGAGGATGATGTTTCAGGTTGCTTGCTAGACTGGAAAGTCACAGACACAGATGATGTGGAACAAATAGAGGATACTAAGACTGAAGCAAATGTTGAAACAAAGAAGGATGTGACTAAGGATGTGGACACATCTGCATCCACATCCACACCCACATCTGTCCCCCACATCCTCCCAAACTCTTGAACCTGAGGACAACTCCTTTGAATCTGACAAAGATGATACTCCAAAAGGTGATGAGGATGGGTGTGAGGATAGATCAAGGAATGTCCCCTCAAGGATCCAGAAAAACCATCCCACCTCACAAGTTGTGGGAGATGTACATGATCAAGTGAGAACTAGACAGAAAGGAAAGGTAAACTACATAGAGCTAGCTGGTTTGTGGAGTTCCTCATCAGCATTCTCCAAGTAAGTTTTTGTTGTTATGTTTCAAACATTGAACCCAAAAACATAACTAAGGCTTTAAAGGATGTTGACTGGATTTTGGCCATGCAAGAAGAGTTGAGTTAGTTTGAAAAGAATGATGTCTGGACCTTAGTTCCTAGACCCTCTCATGGAAATTTCATAGGAACAAAATGGATTTTTAAAAATAAGTCTTATGAGAAGGGGGTAATCACTAGGAACAAGGCTAGACTTGTGGCTCAAGGGTATACTCAAGTTGAAGGGATTGACTTTGATGAAAATTTTGCCCCTGTTGCCAAAATTGAGTCCATAAGACTCTTGTTGACCATAGCCTACTACCTCAAGCTAACTCTTTATCAGATGGATGTTAAGAGTGTCTTTCTGAATGGGGTATTAAATGAAGAGGCCCATGTAGAACAACCTAAGGGTTTTGAGGACACTAATTTCCCAAACCATGTGTACAAACTGAAAAAGGCTCTGTATGGGCTGAAATAAGCCCCTAGAGCTTGGTATGGTAGGTTAACTGACCATCTGCTTCACTTAGGGTTCAAAAGAGGTGAAGTGGACAAAACTCTGTTTGTGAGGAAAGAAAAAAGGGAGATAATTGTGGCTCAAATTTATGTGGATGACATAATGTTTGGATCAAATTCAGACACTATGTTGACTCAATTTGTGGATAGCATGACATCCCAATTTGAGATGAGTATGGTAGGTGAGGTGAACTACTTCGTAGGTTTCAGATCAAACAATTTAATGAAGGTATGTTCATCTCCCAATCCAAATATGCCAAAAATCTGGTGAAATTTTTTTCCCTTGAACACTCCTCTCACCTCAAAATACCAATGGGATCATCCCAATGGCTCAGTCATGACACAGATGGTGAGAGTGTAGACCAGACTGTGTATAGAAGCATGATAGGTAGTTTGTTATACCTCACAGCTAGTAGACCTGACATTATGTATAGTATATGTCTCTGTGCTAGATATCAAGCAAACCCAAATGTTTCCCATCTCAAAGCCTTGAAAAGGATTATCAGGTATGTGAATGGGACTTTACACCTAGGGTTACATTATTCCAAAGAGACAAACACTAATTTGGTTTGGGTATAGTAACTCTGACTGGGCTGGAAATTTTGATGACAGAAAAAGTACTACTAGGGCTGCTTCTATCTAGGGAACAACCTTGTTTCTTGGGATAGTAGAAAGCAAAATTGTGTGTCCCTATCTACAGCAGAGGCTGAATATGTTGCCCTTGGTAGCTGTTGCACACAACTGCTACGGATGAATCAAATGCTTAAAGATTATGGGTTGAATAGCAAAATTCCTACTGCCTTTTGTGATAACAAGAGTGCTTTAGACATATCCAAGAACCCTGTCCAACATTCCAGAACTAAGCATATTGATATTAGACACCATTTAATAAGGGATCTTGTAGAACGAAAAACTGTATGTCTGGAATTTGTTGGGACTAAAAATCAACTTGTTGATATATTTAAAGGCATTAGATCATGAGAGATTTTTCTCCTTGAGGAATTCTCTTGGCTTGTGTGATATTTGAGGATGTGAGCACAAATGTGCACACATCCGTTGACACATCTGTATATATACTAACTCAAAAAAAAATATCATGTATTAGCACGAAATATCTCAGTGTGGTCACTTGTTTGTCTTACATTATTGACATGTCTGATTACTTAATTGTTGACATTTCTTGTTCATGTTGTCTTTTGATAACTTGATACAATCTTCCTAGATATCTCACAGTCGGTGCCTTAATCAAGAGAAACAGCTGCTTCTCCCATTTGTATGAAGCCAAGTCCAGTGTGATCAAGTGATCCTCAAGATAATAGTTTGAAATCAAACTTGAAAAGATCACTGGAAAAAAGGGCTATCTTTGGGTAATAAGAAAAAGTGAAAGCTACTCAATATGCAATATATCCACAATAAAAAATGGATGGATGCATCCTAGAGGCTGTGCAGATTAGATTACTGCCCATTGACCTTTTGTGATCAAGATGTGTCCCCAAATGTGACTCTCATCCTATGCCAATCTGAAACTGAGATTTTTTCCCTTCATCTTTATGCTGCATCATTCTAGTCATTTAGCATATTAGGTCATATAGGGTGCTTTGTAAATATTCTCTAGTTTATTTTCATTCTTAATTCATTCTTTGATTTAACATGTTCTTGATTTCCAATATCTCTCATAAAAAGGAAAGGTGTGTATCAAGATCCTCATGGAAAAAAGGACAAATTCAAAGGGGGTATTTATGGAAGTGATATGGCTGAAGAAATCTGGTGTTACCATAAAAGGTATTTGGGATTTTGATTAAATGTATCCCCTATTTTTGTGGCTATTTTCCGTGTGTGAAGGCCAAGGGTTTATAACCGTTGTGGACTCTATCAAATCAAGTCGTTGCCTAGAGTCCTAGAGAGGTAAGAAATCCTTTATTGAGTAGGAAAGGGAGAGTTGTAAGTATAAATGTGACTCACATCCGTCACAACTCTTTAATTCCTCATTGTGTTTTTCTCCCCCTTTGCCCCAATTTATCTCACACACACACGCACCATATTTTCTGCTCTCTCTCTCTAACGCTTATTGCAGAATTGATGGAATCAAAAAACCCTATTCGTGAGGAAGATATTATTGATGTACAACCAATTTCCATGGCATTGCCTGAATCAACTCAACCCCCCACCTCTTTCTTTGTCACTGTTCCACAATAGCCGGAACAGGTGTCTGTTGAAGCTCCAACAATGGAGGTACCTCCTCAATTTGAATCCACTCCCATGGAACCAACAGCTGCTCCCTCACCACCAAAAATTCCCACTCCTTCACCATCTCCTATTTAATAGACAGTTGGGCCTACTCCTCCTTTGGATACTGTTCCTTCTATGACCTCCCCAGTCACCAAGAAAAGGAAATTACCAACTTCCAAACCCAAAGGGAATACTGTAAAATCCTCAACCCCCCCCAAGAAGGTGAGAAAATCTCATAGGGTCATAAAATTGTCTGATGCAGACAAAGCTAAACACCAGAAGCTGCCTGGTGGTAAACCCTCAATAGCCATTGATCTAGAGGAAGAAGCATAGGAGGAGGAATCCCAATCCAAATTGGTGAGAAGGCCAAGGGCACAGAAGGTGTTGCCCACTTAAGCTGAAAAGGATGAAGAGCCCTTAGCCAATTTGCTGATGGAACTAAAAGGGAAAAAGAAGGTAACAGAATCTGAGGCTGTTCAGGCTGTGGAAGAAGAGGAATCAAGCTCAGAGAGTGATGATACAGCTAGTGATGAGAATTTCAAGCTAGGTCCTGAAGAGCTTGAACAAGAAAAGGAAGACCAAGTTGTGGAACAACAAGCAGCTAAGGAAATAGATGCTGAATTCGAAAGGGTGCCCTCTCCCCCAAAGGATGTTCCCTCAGATGTTCCCACATACAAGCGCACATCCTCAAGGATGTCATCCAAAAAGGGTATTCATGTATCTCTCTCATCTACTACTTTGACTCCTGTCTCCCCTTCATTTTTATCTCTAGATGCCTCTAAAAGGCATGAGCAAATCGTGAACAGGGTTTTGATTAGAGAGATGAAGAAAGATAGAGAGAGTTTTGCAAAGCTAGGTTTGGTGAATTTTTTTGAGGATAGGAGTATGTTGTTGACAGTTGATCACCCCAAGACCTTCTTTCTAAAGGTTGTGCATGAATTCTATGCCAACTTGGCCAAAGGCCTAAATAACCCTACTTCTCCAATGTTATGCACTATATATGTTAGAGGGAAATTCATTTCCTTTTCCCCCTCTGTCAATAATACCTTTTTAGGTTTAGATGAGGTCACTGATGAAGAGTGTGAAGTGTCTGAGAGTGAGATTGTGTCCATCCTTACCCATGGGAAGCTTACGGCTTGGCCCTTAAAACCTAAGGATTTAGGTACTGGCTCTCTCACCTCCTTTTATTGCTTTCTCCACCTCTGAACATACCCCGATCCGCATGCCGAATGCATGGGAAGTTTGAAAAAGGTTTTAATTTATTATTTTGAAAAGGAACGGGAATATCAACGCGGTTTAATAAAAAGTTAAAGAGTCGCCACTCCATTTTTAGGAAAACGTTGAGAAACCATAAACACTTAGTTGGGTTCGGGGGTCAAGTTACGACGTGGGAAGAGAATATAGAGCTCACCCACGTCGCCTCTTTCGAGACTTTCAATCAAACAAGGACAATGTAACTCATTCTAGGTGTGTGCAAATCGTGTCAACAAACAAGCATATGAAATTTGGATTTTATTAATGATAATAAAAACGAGATACAACTTGTGAGCCATTAAAATGGGGGCCACACCTTTACAATTGATAACTTGAATTACAAGAAAGAGGTGAGACAGTCTGTCTAGGGCCTTGAGTGTCGTATGACACAGGACTTCCTCAGGAGAGGGATGTCATATGACACAGGACTACCTGGTCAGACCGTCTCTTACAAAGGGGGTGCAAAGGCCACCAATACCATTCTAACACTAAAAGGAGTAAATTATTACACTGAACAAAGCTTGAAACTACAAAGGGGTCAATCTGGGTTTGATTGAAGTCAAGTCAATATCAACTTTCGGGATCCTTATGTTGTGATGACACACATATGTCGAGACAGTCGTGAACTTATTGAAATTGTCTTGATAAAAATATAAAAACTTGGTTATTTTTGGAAGGTGTCAAGTATAGTGGGACGGCCCAAAATGGAAAGAAGTGTCAAGTATAGTGGGACGGAGGGAGTATATGTTAGATGGAAATTCATTTCCTTTTCCCCCTCTGTCAATAATACCTTTTTAGGTTTAGATGAGGTCACTGATGAAGAGTGTGAAGTGTCTGAGAGTGAGATTGTGTCCACCCTTACCCATGGGAAGCTTACAGCTTGGCCCTTAAAACCTAAGGATTTAGGTAGTGGCTCTCTCACCTCCTTTTATTGCTTTCTCCACCTCATATTAACTGCCAACCTTTGCCCTTCAAACAACAAAACCTCAGTCACTGGGGTCAATGCAGACTTGTTGTACATGTTGGGCGCCAATAAATCCATAAATTTTGGGGAATTCATTTTTAAAAAAATCGGTGGTTATTGTGAGTCTCCCTCTAAGAAATGGTCCCTTCCTTATCCTTTCCTCATCTCTCAAATCCTAGTTGCTCAAGGGGTTAAAATAGAAAAAGGTGAAGCAAAAGTGTGTGAGTTTGAAATGCTCAAAGAGACCAAAACCCTCGTGGACCCAAAGCAGAGGTTTGTGGATCTGCCATTAGGGGCTGAACCTGAAGATGTGAGTCAGGATGTGGCCACATCTAGCCACACATCTACATTTTCTAATTTTGATGATCAAATGAAGACCCTAGATGCAAAAATCATTACAGCTGAAGCTCTCTCTACAGCCCTGAATGCTCAACTGATTGCCTTCCAGACTCATGCAAAGAACCTGAAGGCTTTGAAGGTGAATCTCCAGAAATGGAAGACTACACTTTCTAGTCAAAAAGGGGGTGAAGAAGATGTTGGTGCTGATGTTGATGCTGCTGCTGGTGATAATGTTGATCCTACTGGATGGGAAAGTAGGGATGATGATGATGCTTAAACTCAGGGGGAGTTTAATTTTTTGTTGTGATGAATTAAACTCTTAAACTGTTTTCTGTTTTTTATTTGTTAGTTTTTGATTTGGATTGTAATCTCCTAAACATTTGTCTGGATGCTGCTTTAGTCTAGTTTGTTGAACTGCAAGTTTTTGTACTAACTATTGTCTATGCAGTTTTGTGTGAATGTGTTTACACATCCTCACACACATCCATTTGAGGGGGAGATTTGATTTTTTAACCAACTTGGTTATTTGATTCATAAATTTCTTAATCTTTGTTTTTACCAGAAAGTCCAAAATAGGAGGAGATTGAAAGAGTGAGAATTTAGGGAATATTTACTTTCCTAATTCGAATCATATTGGTATACTTGGTAAGAGGATTTTATGACTTTCTTGCAAAGATTTATTGTCCTATTAGGAAAAGGACATTGTTAATATGTAAATATCTTTTATTTATGTAAATATATTTAGACTATGACCAACCTTCTAACAAATCTCTTTCCTTGTTAGTGTCAATCTTATGTTTCCTTGTAGGAGTTGGATTGCATCAAATAAGGAAGAGTTGAATTGATTGAAGGACTTCTCAAAGGTGCATATAAATACAAGACAAGGGCACATTGAGAAGACACGGTTTTTAGAGAATTCTTTGGAAGACAATTCTATTTTATTCTTCACGGATTCGATAATCTCTTTTAGGTTGTGAGTAAGGTTGTGTCTTACATCCGAACTCACATCTAGTTTTCATACAAGTTCTTTTGTTCAACTTCTATTTAGAATAGGTTTTCATTGGGAAAGGAATAGTGTTCCTTGTTTTTGAAGTTGGTTAGAACTTGTTTTTTGTATTTTAATATTTTTGGTTTCACTTATTCGATTTTGTTTTATGTAAAATCAGATTTTAAATAGTGAAAAGCTTTTTGGGTTTAAAGCCTTGTTTGCTGGGATTAGAACCAGTAAACGTTTAATTCTTTGAGTTATTTTATTTTATTTCGCTACTTATTGGTGAATGTGTGAACAGTTGTAACTCACATCTGTACTCACATACGTTTTCTGTTGTGTTGACTTGTGTTCCTAGCTACACGAAACTTTCATCACGTCTCACTTTTCGCATAGTTGCCCCAAGGTCATGAATAGTCCTTTTGAATATGCAAGATAACTTATGTCACTTGCTTTCCTTCTTCCTTCAAACTACAATACATTTAAATGTACTTGTTAGTTTAATTGGTTTTCAAGTTAACATGGCTAATTTCATATTCATAATCACAAGCCTTTCATGAATGTTAGAGATCTATTTTATGTTAGAGTTAACATGTACTTGAGACACATTATAAGGGTTAGAAACATGAATCTCCCCCCCCCCCTTTTGTGCCTACGAACTCGACATATTTTCATAATCACAATCACACAGTCGATGTTATGCTCTAAATAGTTCAACAAACCAACTGCAGCTCTCCCCCAAAGCGTAGACGATAATGCACAACCTTTGCATTGACTGAAAAAAATGTAAGTATATGTTAGTAACCAACATGATATTTGTATGTTCAAATACAACGTTTTTTTTACTTACTGCTTTCATGTTGTCTGTCTCCCAATCACTTCCTTCTGTTGCGGTTATCCTTTGCTAGGAAGCCTTCCAATAACTTCTTCTCTTGCACAAAAAGGAAAGAAAAAAAAAATAGAAACTAAATAACATCAGTAACTAAATATGGAGTATATAGTATTTCTCTACATAAAAACTACAATTTTCAATTTTTTTTATATATATATTTTCAATTTTTGGTTACCTATAAGTTGTGAATCATCAAAATTTTCCTTGACAGACATGTCATTTTATGGTATGAACTCATAGATGTTCCTCGGAAAGTTATCACTCCCTTTGTCACTAAATGAACGTCGAAAAAAAAAATATTTGCTTTTGATCAAGAGCAAATTTGATTTTCTTTATTTTTTTGATATTTATTTAGGGGCGGAGGGAGTATCATATATTTCAACAATTTGGGTGTTCACAATGAGATTAAAGGAAGTGGTTTTGAACTTCAAATTATTATCGGCCATAATGAAATACTTACGAAGGTACAAACGTTCCTCATTTAGCATATCGGCAAACCTACTAAGTTGGGCTCTTCGAATAGTTGCATGGACCCTTCGCCCCTGTGAAAAGAGATTTTCAAATATCAGCAGAAAGGTTAAAAGCAAAGATGTATGAAAAAATTGACTGTACCTCAAGATCATGAAAGACATATTCCATCAAGTAAATGTCAATGTTTTCTTTGGTCGGCTTCAATAAATATGCACGAACACATATTACTTTTAGCGTCCAATCGAAATTTGTTGGATTTAGGTCACGGATCAAACTTCAAAGATGCTGCATGGTTAGAATGGAAGAGCTGGATTTTTTTTCTCAGGTGAATTACTGCAATTAGGTCTTTCAATCAAAATTTTTTCCTTATCCACTCCATTATCAACACATGACCCAAGAATTAGGGTTCGTGAAAGAGAGGGTTTGGAGGGCTAAGGAGGAGAGAAAAGGGAGAGTAGGAGGGGGTGGCAGAAAGGAGAGTCAAGGGTGGTTGTGGAAGGGGAGTCTAAGAAGGAGATGAAAGGGTGTTAGGGAAGGGTATGTATAATGGATTGCAGATGGGAAGTGGGTGTATTCTTGTTTAGAGAAATTTAAATGGAGTTTTTAAGGGAAAATTACAAAATAGGGCCTGAAGTTTATGGAGAGGTACCAATTCGGGGCATGACTTTTCAATTATAGCAATTTAGGGCCCAACGTCACTATTTTTTTTTTTATCAATTTGGGGCTTTTTGACATTTTTCGTCCAAAAAGCTCGTAAAGTGACCACATGAAATGCATGTGAGATTTAGTGAGGGTGCTTTTGTCCTTTCGCATTCAAGGCTGTTGTAGTCATCATTGAAGGTAGGTGAGGCTCTTCCATTACCAAATTATTACGAAGTACCCAACATGTTTAACAAAAAAAATTGGGGAATTGATTTAGGGTTTTGATCGGGAGTGTTGATCGAGGGTTTTGATTGATGGAATATTGCTTCTTTGAACGATCAAGTGTTGAAGGCGAACATGACTTGGTGCAAGCGAAAGAAGAAGGGCTGCCTCTATCCATCCACACCAAACTACGGTAAATTTCATAAAAAATTAGGGCTTGTTCAAAAAATTAGGGCTTGTTCAAGTAAATAGGTTTAGGTTATACTTTCTTTTCTTTATGCTTTTATATACAAATTTATTTCTTTTCTTTATGCTTTTATATACAAATTTATTAAAAAAAATCATAAAGTGCTGACTCAAGTACCTATACGTACTATGTATTTTATATTCAAGTGGCAATATTGGTGGTCCCTATTGTGTTAAAAAATGAAGCTCTTGTTGTTTTCCATGGCGTGGTCCTGTGTTTGTTTTAAATATATTTTCTTTATAACTTATTGTGGTTTAAATATGCATCTAATCTCAACCCAGTACACTTATTTAGAGTACACTTTTTGGTATGTGTATTTATAAATGCTTTGCTTTTCTTTACTTTTCATGTCTGTAGCTTCTAAAGAAAAATTTTCTATCAAGCTTCATCATGGGGGCTACTTTAGTCAAGGTAGTATGAGTATGTACAAGGAGAAATGTCACTTGGTTTGACTATTTTGAGGTTGATTGTGTGTCAATGGTTGAACTTAAGTTAGTTGTTAAAGAGGCTGGTATGGAATCAAATAAATATACTTTGTACCAAAGGATTGGGGATTTACATGTTGAGTCAATAGTAGATCTAGAACTAAGGTTGATTAGAAATGATGATGAAGCAGTTGATATTGCAATGTTTATGACTAAGAATAATAGGTATGTTGAACTATTTGTGGAATTAGATGATAGATGTGAAAAAGGAAAGGGTGTAATGGGAGTTGGGACAGGAACTGATGAGGGAATGACTGATGTTGATGTGAGGGTTGAGTTACAGAGATTCTTGGATGAAACTGATTCTGAACATGAATCTTTACATGACAGTGAGTATGAGACTGGAGAGGATGACATGGATGTTCAGGGTAATAGTGATCCGGCTGGAGGATCTAAAGTGAACTCTAAGGCCAAGGATACTGGAAAGAGAATTCAATGGTCATAAGAGGCTGGTGTTAAGGGTAGAAATGTCCAAATTGATTATGATTTTGATGATGGGTTGAAAGATTATGTAAGTGATGATGATAGGGTTAGGGTAAAGTATTTAATCCAAAAGTTGATATGAAAAAAACTGTATTTGAATTGAGGATGAAGTTAGTTGATCATAAATTCTTGGTTGCTGCTATTAGAAAGCATGCAATCTTAAAGCATAGAAGTATCCACTTTGTTAAGCAAGTGAAACAAAGAGTTAAGGCAAAATGTAAGGACCCTTGTACATGGTTATTGTTTGCTTCAACATGTCAAAAAGAAACTAACCTGTTGATTAAAACTCTCAACACTTGTCACACCTGTCCAAATCATTTCAAGAGTGGACATTTGAAGCCTACTTGGTTAGCAAAAGAGCATGTCAATGATTGGAGATCAAACCCAATGAAACCTACAAATGCATTTAAAAACAATGTTATGAACAAGTACCAGTCAAACATTTCTATGCGTCAGGCATACAAAACAAAAAGGAAAGCCTTTAAATTGATTAAGGGTAGTGTTAAAGAACAATATTTCAAATTGTGGTATTATGTAGAGGAGCTTAGGAATAGAAACCCTGGAAGTTCTGTATATATGATAGTTGAGGAGGACATTATGATGTATAATAGGCCAACATTTCAGAGATTCTATGTTTGTTAGCAGGGTTGAAAGAGGGTTTTAAATTGTGTTAGAAAGTGATTTGTTTAAATTGTTGCTTTTTGAAAAGGGAATATGGTGGCCAGTTATTAGCAACATGTGGTATTAATCCAAATAATAAATGGTTTTTGATGCTACCAATAAAAATGGTGTTGATCAGGAGCTGAGTCTCCAGCTACTCCAATGGATACTTCGGCTGGTCTTCTTGGGATGGCACACCTTGGGACCTACACACACGTAAGCAACGGTGAACTAAACCGGGGGTGACTCCGGTGAAACCCCTCCGGCGTGAGAATCAGTCCAAAATTTAGGTCAAAGGAAAGTTATAAAATTAATGGAGAAGAGAGAGTTTAAAGAGAGAGAGAGAGGAACTTACATAATAATGCTGAATTTCACCTATTTATATCACAACATAATTATAGGCCATGCTTCATAGGGACACGTGTCCCTCACCCACGCATTGTCAGTCAACCACCCTCAGAGTTAGTAAAAAGTACTACCAATCCCATCATGTTACACTGTTATGCGTTATGGGGGGGTGCCACGTGTAGGTACCCCAATCAATTATTACCTACCAGTCACGTTTGTCGCCTAGCGACAAACCCTCTAAAGCGACAAGACGTGCTTGGCCGCCTATTCTAAATTACGCCCTTGTTACCCAAGATCAGAGGTGGTTAAGGTTATCTTTTCACTTCCTGTACTTCCCGCATACTCTCTTTTCCGGTCATATGTCGCACCACTGACACGTGATTGTGAATGTGTGCCCAAATTTTTGTTTGTTGGATTCACGCGAGTTTGAAGACATCCGGTTTAATTTGAAAAACGGAGTCGCCACGCCATTTTGATTACCTCAAAACTTTGAAAAAAAGGTTTTATGGGTTCGGAGGTTAAGTTACCCCTTGGGAAGAACGTTTGGCGTTCACCCAAGGTGCCTTGCCGGAGCAAGTCTCCCATGATTTCATTAATCGTGCTTGCTTGCGTGCTTTCTTGTGTGCATGTGTTTGAAAATAAGGAGGGAATGTCCCAAGTCGTCTTCCGGACGTACAAACCATTTGTTGGTTGTCGCTCGGAATTTCTTGGATTTTATGTATTCGGGATTATGATCCCGCCCTCATCTTGGACTTGTGATCATCGCATTTTTTAGACCTTGGGACTTGCGTGATCGAGAGAATGACTCTCTTTGTAGTCAAAGATGAGGTTCTTTAGAAAAGGAGGGTCCTTAGCCCATCAATCCTACACTTTAAGATGGTCGAGCTTGTATAGATGCTTCATACTCATCTTAAGTGATAATCGGAGATATAGGGTTCGAAGGTGTCCTTTTTCCAAAGAGATTATGAAACCTTTATGGAAGGAACGATGTAAAGATAGGATCTTTTACACCGGTCCGTTCCTAGGTTGCTAATGGGGGAATGGGGGAAATGTATGTAAAAATGACACTTTAATGAAAAGATGACATTTTTAGGTTGCAAATGATGCACTTAATTCAAAGAAATGATCTTTATTGCAAATGATGCATAAAGATTTGATTTTTATGCAAATGATGCATTTTTGAAGAAATTGGCATTCGTTATGCAAATGATGCATAAAGATTGCATTTTGAAAAGCATATGATGCTAGTTTATGGTAAAGACATGGCCTTTAAAGCAAATGATGCTTGGAAAAGGGATTTTGAATGCAAAGGATGCATTTTGATTGAAAAGATTTGATTTTTATATGCAAAGGATGCATAAAGATGACATTTTTATTTGAAAATGGGGGTTTTAGGTGCAAAGGATACACCTTTATGGGGAAAGATTACATTTTTATGACAAATGATGTCTAATGCATGCAAAAGGGGAAGGGGGAATATGAAGATATGATCTTTAATCTACCAAGTCCCAAGTAATATAAAGACAATGCAATGAGCAATTTATAAAGCAATTAGGATGCGAGGTTAGGGCGTGCGAGGTTACCAATGGCTTCCTTCTTCTTCGTGCGGAGCTAGGAGGAGAGGTTGATCTTGGATCTTCAAGGAGGAGGGAGGGAGCTTCTTGGCCTTCTTCTTCACCTTCTTGAACTTCCAGCAGTATTCTTCACGTATTAGGAGTGTTTGTGGGTGATTTGTTGTGTCAAATTGTGTGTTGAAATGGGTAGAGGAGGGCTCTATTTATAGGCAGTCTGGATAAGGCTAATGAAGCCGTGCGGCTAAGGACAGCGAGCTAATGCAGCCGTGCGGCATTATCCACAATGACTCAGCATTCTAGAACCATACAAGGTGGCATTATTCTAGAAGCTTTCCTCCTAATTAAGAAAAACGTGTTTCTTAATTAGGAAGGATCCCCTTCAGCCCTAAATTAATTAAAAACAGTTTCAGAATGTTTCCGAAACACTAGGAAGGTCCGGGGAATTACCGGAAAACTTACCGAAATTGCCGGGAAATTTAACCGGAAGGCATGAGCCAGATTTGGGTACTTACAGAAGCCCCTCGGCAAAGTCACTTGCAAGGCGAGTGGGGTTATCGATAGAAAAGGATCCGATCTGGCGAATGCCGAGACGGATTGGGTGACCAAGGTGGTCGAGTGGCTGAACCTCTTATGAAAGGCTACCTACGTATCCCGGAGGAATCAAGCCAGGCCGTAGTTCGGAATCCACTGGGGAAAAAGGGTGTCATATGTGACAAATTGGCTGAACCTACAGGAGGCTACCTACGTATCCCGGAGGAATCGAGCCAGGTCGTAGTTCGAACTTTGACTGAATCGAAATGTTATTCCTTCAACTTGGAATAACGGAGATCGAAAGAGAGAGCGAAATGTTATTCCTTCATCTTGGAATAGCGGAGATCAAAAGAAAGAGCGAAATGTTATTCTTCCATCTTGGAATAACGGAGATCGCGGGAGAGAATGGATTTTGTAAAGAAGTAGGAAGGACTCGATGATTTTTGTAAAGAAAGTGGGACGTACCCGATAATTTTTTGTAAAAGAAGTGGGACGTATCCTGATAATTTTATAAAGAAACGGGACGTACCCTGATAATTTGAAAATAGAATTAAAAATGCCAAAGGCAAATAAAATGAGCCACAGGGGTAAATTTGTAAAATAGGCCACGGAGGCACTGGAGGGAAAATTTGATTGAAAATGATTGGAAATGCCAGGGGCACGAAGGGTAAAACAGGCCTATGGGGGATAAAATTGTAAAATGGAGCCTTCAGGGGCAAAATTGTAAAAACTAGCCACATGGGCTAAGTATGTCGCACGACATAAGAGACTGAACTGTACTTTTCATAACCTTTGGGATTGGACTGGAATTGCCGACACGAGTTGGAATTGGGTGACCAAAGAGGTCACCTACCTGATCCCCTCGGGGCAATGGCAAAGAGATATTGGTCCCTTACTATAAGGATGGAAACGGGGTGACCTAGGAGGTCAAAAAGCCGATCCTACTGGGAATGTGCCAAATAAAGGGGGTGACCAATGTGGTCATATAGTTGGACTTTTATGAAAAGTTTACGCACCATTGAGGAATGAGGAAAGAAAAAGGTGACCAATGTGGTCGGATGTCTGGACCTTTATGAAAGGCTACCTACGTATCCCGGAGGAATCAAGCCTTGGTCGTAGTTCAAGCTTCATCTAGACAGTTAGGAACGATGTCTAGGATCCTTGAGGTTTTTGACAATTAATGGAGGTTGTCACCTGACATTATTTCATTCTAACGGAAGCTAAAGCTTAGGGTACTATCTCTTTTTGACAGAGATAGAGGGAGCTAATGCTGGATGACGTTATTTCTTTATGACGAAAATAACGGAGACTAAAGCTTACGGCGCTATCTCTTTTTGACAGAGATAGAGGGAGCTAAAGCTAGATGACGTTATTCCTTTATGACGGAAATAACGGAGACTAAAGCTTACGGCGCTATCTCTTTTTGACAGAGATAGAGGGAGCTAAAGCTAGATGACGTTATTCCTTTATGACGGAAATAACGGAGACTAAAGCTTACGGCGCTATCTCTTTTTGACAGAGATAGAGGTAGCTAAAGCTAGATGACGTTATTTCTTTATGACGGAAATAACGGAGACTAAAGCTTACGGCGCTATCTCTTTTTGACAGAGATAGAGGTAGCTAAAGCTAGAAGGACTTAAGCATACTTCACTATTCGTGATAGAGGTAGCTTAAGTCAAGAAGAACTTTAGCATACTTCACTATTCGTGATAGAGGTAGCTTAAGTTAAGAAGAACTTTAGCATACTTCACTATTCGTGATAGAGGTAGCTAAAAGTTCGGATTTCGACAATTCGGAGGTTGTCACCTAGCGTTATCTCGTTATAACGGAAGTAACGGAGGCGCTTTTGGGAGAAAATGTTATTATTAGCAATTGGCACGTTACTTGAGCCTAGGGGTGATTTTTTTTTTTTTTTGAAACATGGTAGGGACTGGGTCTGGATGTACAATAGGAATGTGTTTGGAAATTGTTTAAGACGGGTTTCAAGCAAGTGGGGTCGTATCCCTTGGGTGCGGGCGAGCTGCCGTTGTTCTGAGATGTTGTCAACGTGGAAGGGCTGAGACTGGGTTTAAACCTTGGGTCTCGATGAATGTTCCTTTCTGGCATTTGAAGCTGATGCTGACAGGCTTTTACAATCAAAGACTAAAGCAGATGTCGAAGTGACCAAACCTCTCTTCTAGGGGTGGATGCGACTTATCGGAGCCCCGGTTGCAAAGCCACGGTTGGACGAACTGAGTAGGCGAAGTCTTAGGTTTCGAAGAAGTGACTTAGCGAAGCCCCAGTCTGGTGACCTAGCAAAAACCCCAATATGATTGGTACTGCAAAAGCGATCCTGAGGTTGATCTGACCAAACCGAGATCCATCTAGGGACCTAGTGAAGAACCCGATGCAGACCCCAAAAATGGCTAAAGAAGCCACAGTCTAAAGAAGCGGCTTGGCAAAGCCCCCAACCTTAAAGAATTTCAAGGCAGCCCTAATGCAAATTGTAGCAGAAAAGGGAAAAACCTATCCTTTCGTATTTACTTCCTTATTTTCCTTAGTCGCTCAGTCAACCTTAAGAAAATGTGAAAGAAAAGATTTTAGAAATTTATACATGCAGGGGCATATTTTTCGAAAGGTGGGAATAGATCCCGATTTTGTGTTATCTTAATGGCCTTATTCGATGTAGGCACAAAAACTCGCTTTGGGTTTGACTCTTTTGAGAGAGTGTAAGCGTAGAAGGGTTTGTAAAAGTGTATGGAAGCCCCTGCTGATAGAAAATCAGTGTTTAACACTATTTTTCCTAAGATGTAGAAAGAGAAGACTTGTCAAGACATCTGAAAACTTGTTTTATTTACAATGATCACAAGATTGCTTAAAACCCTTTATTAATGTTCGGGTTATTCAACCACTAATCTAGATATGAAAAAAAAAAAACATTCTTATTAATCATGAGGAGAAAGTCAAACAATGTCGCGGATCAAGTTTGGCTGGATGTGAAAGAAGAGTTCGTGTATAGGGAGGTCATTGATGAGACCGGGTTTTCTGGGATTTGAATATGTCTATGGGAGAGGTCATTGATGGGACCGGATTTTCGGGAATTTGAATATGCTTATGGGAAAGGTCATTCGATGGGACCGAATTTGATCGGACCATTTCTGGTTGCCTACGTTCCCCTCATTGTGAGGAGCTCAGGTCGCCGTAGTTCGGCCTTGGCCGGACTGCTTTAGGAAATGGGATTTGTGGTTCCTTTAGTGAAAAGGCTCGGATGAGAAGATTGGATGATGAGGCATGGGCCTCGGGATGATTCCTTGACCAAGTCATTCTTGGACGACTGCTTCTGATTGCTTCCTCTTTCATTGGGGGAGAAAGGATTTGCACGTGCCTAAAGGCTTACGAAATGCTTCTGGCTTTGCTTTAACTGCCCCATTGTTGTCGACAACTTTCATTCTCTGAGCTTTGATTTTTCCTGTCCGTCGAGCTTTTGATTGGCGGTGCTGGGTCCTTGGCCTCATTTTCTTTTATTTTTATGTGCAACCCTGTTTTTTTGCCTAGACCGCCCTTATTATTTATTTATTTTATTTTTTTGGGATTTTCAGCCTAGCTGGGCATTACTCTTTTTGCACTAAGGTTTTTTTTTTTTATTTTATTTTTTTATATGTGCAACCCTGTTTTTTGCCTAGACTGCCCTTTTTTTGGGATTTTCAGCCTAGCTGGGTATTACTCTTTTTGCACTACATTTTTTTTTATTTTCTGAAGCTCCTGAGGACCAAGGCGAGCCCCTGCTTGAATTTTCTTGATACCTTTGAGGTCTAAGTCAAGCTCCTAGGTTGTTGTCAACATGGGGTCAATCTTTCGAAGCTGAGTGGCCTCTTGTTGTCCCTTGATGTTGCCGCCGTCGTTGACTTGGTCAAGATGAAGGTGGGGGCATGATTGGAAAAGTGTATGGCTTGATGGAGGCCTTTTATGAGGTAAGGAAAGTGTATGGGGAAGGCATTAGTTGACTTTCTCACACTGATTAATCGGAACGTTAACTATTTCGAGAGATTATTTGTTGAGCAATGCAAGTGATCATATAAAATAAAACTATTTCATTAAATGTAATGTAGGTGTGCAAATAATGTCTTAAGTCTAGCAAGAAAAGAAGAAGACTTTTTTATAGAAAATTGAAGATTAATTACAATGTCCGTGAAGGACTTGATTGAAAGAGAAAAGAACTAGAACCTACGAAGGTTGACTGAGAGACTAATTTTTTTTTTTAGTCTTGCTCAAGGATAGATAACCCCTAGCCTAGCTACTCTTCGCTGGTTGGACTGCCAAGACACTTGAGCTTTCCATTTTCTGTTAACTTCTGACTTCCATTATGTGCCCATGATACTGGTGGAAGCGGAGGGATTTGAGGCCATGGAGGAGCTGGAGCAGAAACAAGTTGTCCAAAGAAATGGGTCGGAAAAGTCACGGGGACGAACTTTGTTGATCGAGCATATTGATGGAAGGAAGTGAACCTGGGAGGACTTTGAGGGATATTGGGATCTGTTTGGGAGGATCCAGCGCTGCGCTGGTTGTTTTGACTGAAAGGGGTAGTACCGGCTGGTTGTGTCTTCAGACTTTTCTCAAGCTTAGAACTAGTTGTCTTGTCAACTTCTCTTACTTCGGGCACTTGGAGTTTGCACGGCTGAGTCACTTCTTTGCCTGGTTCGACACCTTGGGTCAAGGGAGTATTGGTACTCATCATGAGATCAAGCTTCTCCTGTATTAATTTCACTTGCTCTATCAATATTGCCACATTGGGGTCAACGGGAACTCTCGAGTTACTGAAACTCGCAACAAAGTTCTTATCTGTAGAAGGAATCACAACCGCAGACTGGTGAAACTGACGGGTGAATTCACTAAGTCTTGTGGGTGACAGCTGAAAACTTGAATCATCCTTTGGCAACTCATGATTGCATTCAGGTGGGTATAGTGGCTTCAGAACATAGCCACATAGCTCGAACTGATTATGTGAAGCTGGAGTATAGACTGGCAGGTATTGCTGAAACTGAGGAACAGGTGGGGTGAAGCCCAATCCGTTCTGAGGAGCTGAGGACGATGGAGTCCGGATGAGCTGGGATGTTGGAAAGGACTGAGGAGGAGTGGTCCTTGGCAAGGGATCATATGCGGATGGAGGAAGGTATTGGTTATAGGATGAAGGGACTGAAATCACTGTTTCCAAAGTCTCATCTTCGACTACCACCAGAGAACCGTTCGACTCAACTGTGACCTGAACTCCATGACGACGGAGTGCGTCAATAAGCATGGCTTGTTGTTCCTCATGAATCTTATGGGCATTTTCCAAAGCCAGGATTAATTCTTCCTTCCTAACCATCTGATTTCCTGCACCCTCACTGTTTTCTGTCAAATCTGCTATTCCTACTTTTTGACGATTCTGCCTAAGGTTTTCTCACGAAAAGTTGCTAACCCGGTATTCTCGCACACTTCATTCTCGCTGCGGGAAAGGGATAGGCAAAGTTTAGGCTCGGGGATAGGTAAGGTAGGTAAGATTTAGACTTGGAGGTAAGTGTTTAGGCTAAAGGCTCAAGTAACATGCACTTATTGCTTAAGTTTTTACTCAAAACACATTTTCTCCTAATCCTAATTGATCGGAAAAGATGAGACCTTGAAAGGTCAAGATTGGAAATTGGAGATCGGACCGAGGAGGTCTCGATTAGGGATATGGCCATGAAAGGTCAAGATAGAAAATTGGAAATCGGACCGAGGAGGTCTCGATTAGGGATTTGACCATGAAAGGTCGGGAGATGGAAGATAAGAAATCGGACCGAGGAGGTCTCGATTAGGGACATGACCATGAAAGGTCAGGACAGGGAATCGGAAATCGAACCGAGGAGGTCTCGATTAGGGATATGACCATGAAAGGTCGGGACAGGAAAATCAGAAATCGGACCGAGGAGGTCCCGATTAAGATTTGACCATGAAAGGCCGAGATGGAAAATCGAAAATCAGACCGAGGAGGTCTCGATCAGAGATATCAGAGATAAGAAAATGCAATTATGATTACATTAATTGTTCAAGTTTACTTAAAATCATGTCTTTTATTTATTCCTATTTGGTTGGAAAAGGGGGGTTTGCCCTTCTTTTTTCGCAACTACTCTAGATCCTGGATCAGTGGGTTCCGTCACTACGTCTATAAGCCCCTCGTATTCCACCTGTATTTCGACCTCCCAGGGTGGACGGCCGGCGAGGGTCCTATAGGGCACGCGGATCCCACCGACCGAGAGTAAAGAACGCTCTAACGGGTCTAGCGGGTCATAGGACCTTTTAACGCACGAGCGATGCGGATTATAGTCAAGGCAATACCAGGAAAGTCTCGTCTTTCTGCCTTGATTGGATTTTGGCAGATTTTCGCTTGAGCGAATGACGTTTTGAATTTCGGTGATGTCCGAGAAGATAATAGGCATGGGTCGGGCGGCAAAAGCCGGATGACACTGTGTCACGTTGAACTTCGTTGCATACGCCGGGCGTGAGTTAGAATCGAAGTCAATGCCGGGTCAAGATCTCGCCAATTTTTCCTTGTCGGAATTTTAGCAGAGCTTCGCTTGAGCGAAATATCTTTTGATTTGTTGGCAAAGACTCGGTCTTGACTCTTACGCATTCCGTGCAGGTCAAGGTCAATAGTTAATGTCGGAGTCGAGATCTCGCCAATTTTTCCTTGTCGGAATTTTGGCAGAGTTCTTCTTCCGTTATGAACTAAGGTTTGACCTTTACGAGGGTATGCAACTGGGCTATATGACACGGACTAGACCAAAAACCAACCAAAAGTCACGGTTTTGAAACGTGTGACACGGACTGTGCATTGGTCGACACTGGCTGCCATGGGGAGGTTGGGATGATTCCGTGCGCGCCCGGGAGCATCGTAAGGCTGTCCGTGACTGCAGCTGGAACCACCCTCGGGTTTGAAGGACGTGCGTGCAAAGTGTACAGGATATATCAGGTGCGCGTAGTGTGCGGTCTCCTAAAAATGTTCCTTTTGAGTTAAAACAGGGATTTTCAGAAATGTGTTTTAAAGGAATGATTTTCGGGATGGGGAGAATGCAACACATAAGCACATAAATTTTCTGGGAGCCCCAGTCAGTCATGGAGCTGAGTAGCCCCAAGCTGCTAGGACTGCCAGATTAACCATGATTTTTCCTGGTGGAATTGCCACTGAGGTCGCCCGGTCAAAATCCAATGAGGATTGAGCCGTACGACTGCATGGATCAATTTTCCAGGTTCCACTCCTTTTGCTATTTTTCGGGTTGTTTCTCGTTCAAAGTATGCACAGATTCCAAGATGCAAATGATGCAATGCATGGTAAAGAAAGCAAGCATGATTAATGAAATCGGCGACGGGAGTCTAACCCGCTCAAAGGGAAAAGCTTTCTATATTTTTTTTTTCGAAAAAGTGATACTGGTACGTGGGATTGTTAAACCACCGGTTATCCCAACTCCCACGTCAGGGAGTGTACAGGAAGGGTAAGTGGTTTCCACCTATATACCGAGTATCGATTTTTGTTTTGAAAATAAAAGCTTTTCTCCTTTGGGATTTCCCCAGCAGAGTCGCCAAACTGTGAATGTGTGCCCAAATTTTTGTTTGTTGGATTCACGCGAGTTTGAAGACATCCGGTTTAATTTGAAAAACGGAGTCGCCACGCCATTTTGATTACCTCAAAACTTTGAAAAAAAGGTTTTATGGGTTCGGAGGTTAAGTTACCCCTTGGAAAGAACGTTTGGCGTTCACCCAAGGTGCCTTGCCGGAGCAAGTCTCCCATGATTTCATTAATCGTGCTTGCTTGCGTGCTTTCTTGTGTGCATGTGTTTGAAAATAAGGAGGGAATGTCCCAAGTCGTCTTCCGGACGTACAAACCATTTGTTGGTTGTCGCTCGGGATTTCTTGGATTTTATGTATTCGGGATTATGATCCCGCCCTCATCTTGGACTTGTGATCATCGCATTTTTTAGACCTTGGGACTTGCGTGATCGAGAGAATGACTCTCTTTGTAGTCAAAGATGAGGTTCTTTAGAAAAGGAGGGTCCTTAGCCCATCAATCCTACACTTTAAGATGGTCGAGCTTGTATAGATGCTTCATACTCATCTTAAGTGATAATCGGAGATATAGGGTTCGAAGGTGTCCTTTTTCCAAAGAGATTATGAAACCTTTATGGAAGGAACGATGTAAAGATAGGATCTTTTACACCGGTCCGTTCCTAGGTTGCTAATGGGGGAATGGGGGAAATGTATGTAAAAATGACACTTTAATGAAAAGATGACATTTTTAGGTTGCAAATGATGCACTTAATTCAAAGAAATGATCTTTATTGCAAATGATGCATAAAGATTTGATTTTTATGCAAATGATGCATTTTTGAAGAAATTGGCATTTGTTATGCAAACGATGCATAAAGATTGCATTTTGAAAAGCATATGATGCTAGTTTATGGTAAAGACATGGTCTTTAAAGCAAATGATGCTTGGAAAAGGGATTTTGAATGCAAAGGATGCATTTTGATTGAAAAGATTTGATTTTTATATGCAAAGGATGCATAAAGATGACATTTTTATTTGAAAATGGGGGTTTTAGGTGCAAAGGATACACCTTTATGGGGAAAGATTACATTTTTATGACAAATGATGTCTAATGCATGCAAAAGGGGAAGGGGGAATATGAAGATATGATCTTTAATCTACCAAGTCCCAAGCAATATAAAGACAATGCAATGAGCAATTTATAAAGCAATTAGGATGCGAGGTTAGGGCGTGCGAGGTTACCAATGGCTTCCTTCTTCTTCGGGCGGAGCTAGGAGGAGAGGTTGATCTTGGATCTTCAAGGAGGAGGGAGGGAGCTTCTTGGCATTCTTCTTCACCTTCTTGAACTTCCAGCAGTATTCTTCACGTATTAGGAGTGTTTGTGGGTGATTTGTTGTGTCAAATTGTGTGTTGAAATGGGTAGAGGAGGGCTCTATTTATAGGCAGTCTGGATAAGGCTAATGAAGCCGTGCGGCTAAGGACAGCGAGCTAATGCAGCCGTGCGGCATTATCCACAATGACTCAGCATTCTAGAACCATGCAAGGTGGCATTATTCTAGAACCTTTCCTCCTAATTAAGAAAAACGTGTTTCTTAATTAGGAAGGATCCCCTTCAGCCCTAAATTAATTAAAAACAGTTCCGGAATGTTTCCGGAACACTAGGAAGGTCCGGGGAATTACCGGAAAACTTACCGAAATTGCCGGGAAATTTAACCGGAAGGCATGAGCCAGATTTGGGTACTTACAGTGATACACTATCCCGCCACTTTTAAGGCGGGGTATTACTTATCATTATTACTACATATCTTCCTTAATTTCTATGGTCCATCCTGAGTAATTTGGCCCATTAAGCCCATTAAACCCTTTGAACTGATCAAGCCCAATTCATATTTCATAATCACTTCAGTAGCCCCCAATTTCAAGACCTGGATCATTCATGTTCCAGGCGAGAAATTTAGACTTCTCGCTACTCCCTGCACGAATATAATCCAGTTGGCGAAATATCTAGGAAAACTGACACCTGTGTGCCACGTGTCATCTCCGGGGATCAATCGACTGACATACGGCTATGATTTGACAACTGAAAAGACCCCTTCTTTTGAATTTTGAAATCATTAAATGAGGGGGAATTTCAAAATTTTGGGGGCCAATTAATTCAAACTGTTCCCCCAAGAAGAAACCCTTCATATTCCCACCATATAAATACCCTCCCCCTTCCTCATTTTACCTTTTTTCACCTCCCTACTCACGATCGTCCTAAAGATTTCCGGCCACCTCTCAAGCTTTTTCGGTAACCTTGTAAAGTTCGCTCCCTTCCATTACTCTCGCTCTAGTGACCTAATCCTTGCCTCCCCCTTTTAAATCCTTTCACAAATACTTGTTCCTAGTTCGATTACCCAACTCAAATCATCCTGGAAAATACGCCTCTTGGTCGGACTGTGAATATTCCGGCGAATCTTCAATCGATCTTCGATTTCCTCAACGACCCTTCATATTTTCCAGGTAAACCCTTTGATTTTTAACTTTCTTTGCTTTTTCAAGTTTTTTGGTTTCTCTCCATGGCTAGATTTAAAAATTACCTTAGACAAATTAGATATGGTCAGTGTCAAAGAACTGGGGGTATTTACTACTTAACTAGGGGCATCTGGGCAAGGATCCCGCGGGATGACTTAGTAAATTGCCTTAGAATCAACAAGGTAGATCTCGCCGTAATTGCTGCAGTAGAAATTAGGGGCAAATGTTTTCTTCATTCCTCAGGCCCCATGTCCAAAACATTTTTCACTCCCCGCGAGCTTTGCGAGCATCTTTGTCGCTTCTATGGTCCCCCCACGTATTCTGACAGTTCTGACACTGATTTTCTCGCTGCGAGATCTTTAGTTGGTAGGTCTAGATATAAACAAATTGTTTCTTCTTCTGATTCAGGCGAGATGTCGAACTTGGGAGCCCCCGGCGCTTCTACTTCAACCAGCGGGAATAACCCCTCCTCATCAGCCGCAGCGAGAACTAGCCCTCAAGATCCCCACATAACTCCCTTTCACACCAAATATAACATCAACCACCTAGACTATTACATTGCCGCCTACGATGGAGATATGGCTCTTTCTGTTATTAGGCATAGACAAGACGGCATCGTTGTTTTCCCGTCCCAACTGGATGCCGGGCTTAGGATCCCCATAGATCCCTTCATCTCCCTTGTCCTTTACAAAGCTCAGGCGGCAATAGCTGAGCTTCACCCAAATGCAATTAGAGTGTTGACTTGTTTTATCACCATTTGCCGCGCTCTTCGGCAAGAACCCACTACTCATCTGCTGATGGATCTATTCACTGGCTACCAGCAAAAGGATAGCAAAACCCAAGAGCTTCGTATGTCGCTCAAATACAAAAAACCCAAGATTCTCACTCCCCTCCCTTCTAAAGTTCATAACTGGCAGAACGACCTATTGTTCATAGTTTCTCGCATTGGCTGGGCTCTTCCCTCAGACTTGAAAGGGATTCATCCAAAGGTTGACAAAAAATGGTCCCTAGATGAAGATGAGAAACGCTTGAAAGCCACCATGGTCCGTCTTCTCGCCAAAGCTAACACCACAGACCCTTCCCCCGCCCTATTCTCCATTCAACAAATTCTAGCAGATCAATCCCTCCTTAGTCAAGTGGGACTCTCCTTTGACTTCCCGCCAATTCCTCCACGAGTGGCCATCGTCTTCCCAGAATCTTGGCCTGGATGGGAACGTCATTCAGGAGATAAATTTGGTACAGATTGCACCGTTTGCGGGAATGGCCAAAACATGTGTCCCGCAATGCGACAAGTGCAACGTATGGTTTCCCTTGTTTTTTATTTCTTTATTTATTACAAGTTTTTATTATCGCTTATATATTTCCCGCTTCTCGCAGTGCATAGGACAATGGACATGAACCAAAAGAGACTTGCTCAGGGAATGTCTGAACAACAAGCCAAGCGTCTGGCTCTGGCTCGAAATGCAAGCCTAAAGGCCCAACCTGCTGATCTCCCTATCCCGATAGCGAGAACTCCCTATCCCGATAGCGAGAACTGGCGAAGATGAAAAGATTGCGAGTGAAACATCCCGCAAGAGGGCTCCTGCAACCACTTCCCGCCCCCAAAAACGGCAACGTAAGACCGCCTCTGTCCCCGCTTCTGAAGAACAAGTTGAGACACTTCACTTGGTGGATGAAGAAGAAGAAGAAGAAGAAGTAGAAGAAGAAGGAGAAGAAGATGATCTCCATAATGAAATGGAGGGTGATGTTCCCCTTGAACAACCAGGAGTTGAAAATGAGGGGATTCATACAGATATCCCTGCGAGATCCGTTACTCTGCCTTCCTCAGCTCAACCACATGATGCAGCCCCCAACACTTCTCCCATTAACCCTTCATCATCCCGCTCTATCCCTCGCCGCCGTGCTAGCTGGTTAGAGGAGGGATTCAAGATTCCTGAAGATGAGCCAGGCATGGTGGCTCTATGCTGGGAAGCGAATCCCGCCCACTCAGCCTATCATGCGGGAATTCAGCTTTCCCTGGTAAGTCGCCCTTACTTCCTTTTTACTCAGTTCTCATTTTTTCTCTTTATATTTTCTATCTTAACATTTTATTGTCGCATTACTTTTCGCAGGCTAGCAGTACTCTCTTGGGTTTGAGCAACAAATGCGTCAAACTTGAACAAGAGCTTACTGAGGCTGAGCGCGAGCGGAATATATACAAGCGAAAAGTGTCGAGGCGGGATACCTCCATCCAGGAGCTCAAAGACCTCAAGGACAAGGCAGATGCTGATGTTGAGGCGGGAAGAACCCTTTTGGAAGGGTTGGAACAAAAGAACAAGGAGGCGGAGGAAAAACTGGCTAAACTTGTCGCTGAAAACGAGAAACTCAAGGCTGATGCGACCAAACTTGCTAACCTTGAAGCCAAGGACAAACGTCTCAGAGACGAAGATTTTGTTAAGGCCAATCAAGTTACCAAACTCAGAGAAGATCTAAGTTTGGCTAAGTCTAAGGCTGAAACTTCTGAGTTGGATGCATTTGACAATGCCATCCTTCATACGTTAAGGACAATAGCCGCAGAAGCCAATCCCGCCATTACGACAACCATGCTTGCGAGATGGGGTTCTGAAACTATCTTCAGCGAAAAAAGTCACAAGGGACATTCCCTTGTGCCTTATAGCGAAGAGGAGTTAGCCCAGCTGGCGGCGGAAGATGCCGTTCTCGGTAAAGCGGCTTGGCCAGTTCCGGAAACTCGCAGCGACAACATCATTCCCGCCCTTTTCGACCTTCAGCAAAAGAATAAAGATGCTCTTAATGTTGCCTACAACGGCCAATGAACTTTCTTTTATGACTTCTGATTGGCGCCTCACTTTTTTAATTTGGCCTTTGATCTGTAACAAACAATATTTATTTTTAGTTTTTCAATTTTCCTTTTTTCTTTTTTACTTGTTGCAAACAGTTAGTTTAATTTCTATTCCTGGCCTTCGTGCCAAAAAACGATTTGTAGTTATTTTCTTATCGCTCTGTTGCGACCTTTCATCTACTGCTTTGCTTCTTATGACTTGCTTCTGAAATTATCCTTGCTCACTACAATATCCTCATGTCGCGTGCTTTTCTTTTGATAGTTCTGATTTTGCTTTGATAGTTCATCAAAGGTTGCATCTCTCCATCTTATCTCCATATACATACTACTCCCTTCAAAAAAGTGAGGTTTGTCTTTAGGCAACCTCACTCCTAAGTATAGCTTCTCGCCAACTATTTGATGTGACAATTTTAGGCGCATTCATTTAGTGCCTTGGCTTATTATCAATATGCTGCATCAATTTGGGCGACTTGGTCTCTAACCAAGACGCCGCATCCATTAGGTGCCTTGGTCTCTAACCAAGACACCGCATCCCTTTTGGGCGGCTTGGTCTCTAACCAAGACGCCGCATCCATTAGGTGCCTTGGTCTCTAACCAAGACACCGCATCCCTTTTGGGCGGCTTGGTCTCTAACCAAGACGCCGCATCCATTAGGTGCCTTGGTCTCTAACCAAGACACCGCATCCCTTTTGGGCGGCTTGGTCTCTAACCAAGACGCCGCATCCATTAGGTGCCTTGGTCTCTAACCAAGACACCGCATCCCTTTTGGGCGGCTTGGTCTCTAACCAAGACGCCGCATCCATTAGGTGCCTTGGTCTCTAACCAAGACACCGCATCCCTTTTGGCAGGTGTTGGCGACGATTTCTTCTCGCCTTTCTCGGAGTGCCTTCATTGTCGCCCCTCTTCGTCAAATTTCTTTATTTCTTATGACAGTGGCTTTCTTGACCACCTTCACCTTTCTAATCTTACCATTCCAATAACTGTTTCATAAAACAGAAAACTTGTCAAATTTTAATTAAAATGATAATCACAAAACAGTATGTCGCTGAATAATTCCTGCTTCCTTCCATCAGGTTTACAAGTTACATCATGCTAGATTAGCAAATTCTACACAACTTTCCCGTCAATGTGATGTAAGCAAAAACACATGACCCCAGAAGAAAGTTACGTAGCTTTTGTTATCTAGAGCAAAAATCAAAAGATGCAACTACAAAAGATTGCTACAACTTTTCATTGATAAAAACGCTTCAGATGATCAACACTCCAAGCATTCTTCAACTCTTCACCATCCTGCTTTCTCAGCCGATAAGTCCCTTCTCGAATAACTTGAGACACCTGGAATGGCCCTTCCCACTTTTCATTCAACTTGGTAAAGCCCGATTTGGGTCCCGTGGCTTCTGCACTTCTTAGCACCCAATCACCTACATTGAAAGACCTCTTGTTAACCCGCCTATCATGCTGGGCCTTCATCTTCTGTTTGTAATTTACCATCCTCATTCTCGCTTGCAACCTCCTTTCATCAATCAAATCAAGATCATTACATCGTCGCTGGCCATTTTTCGCCTCATCATAATAAGTCACCTGGTATGTCGGCAAGGCCATCTCGGCCAGTGCCATGGATTCAGATCCATAAGTCAAAGCGAACGCTGTTTCACCAGTTGAGCCCTTTATTGTGGTCCTCACATACCATAGTGCAATTGACAACTCTTCTAACCACGCGCCGCCTCTTCCTTCTAAATTCTTACGTAAAGCGGCAATAATTTGTTTGTTTGCCGCCTCCGCCTGACAAATGCACTGTGGTCTGTATACCGCCGACATCCAATGCTTAACATTCATCCTCTGGCACTCCGCTGCAAATTTCTTACCAAACTGTGTTCCATGATCAGAGACAATGGCTCTGGGTAACCCATATCTGCACCAAATGTTTTCTTGAACAAACCTGATCACATTGTCTTCGCTTATTGTCGCCAGAGCCTTTGCTTCCGTCCATTTAGTAAAATAATCAACGGCAACTACCACATGCTGGCATCCTCCCTTGGCCTTTGGGAATGGTCCTATTAAATCAATGCCCCACATATCAAATGGCCATGTCGCGACAATAGGCGTCTGCTCAGCGGCGGGTTGCCGAGGTATATTCCCAAACCTTTGGCATTTCTCACATTTACGCACATATTCTTCAGCATCCTTCCTCAAACTTGGCCAATAATAGCCATGGAATAACACCTTTTCCGCCAGGGATCTCGCCCCGGGATGACCACCACAAACACCTTCATGAATTTCAAACAAAACCTTAGCCACCATCCCTGGCTCTATGCATCTCATCAATGGCTTTGAAAAAGATCTTCTATACAGAATCCCATCCTGCACAGTAAACCGCGGGGAAGTCACCTTCACTAGCTTAGCTCTTTCTTCATCGAGCGGCAACTCTCCCTTGTCTAGAAAATCTTTCATCTCAGTAACCCAACTCGCCTCTACTTCCCCTATCTCCATGACCATGGGCCTATCAATTGCCGGCGTGTCGACATATTCCACCAGGGGGTCAATAGCCGCTTCAATATCTTCGCTTCCCGCTGACCTACTCAGTGCATCCGCCTTGGAATTCTCTTCTCGCCCAATTTGTACCAACTCCCAAAACTCAAAATGACTCAAGATGCTTCTCACCAAATTACAATATCTTATTAAAAAAGAATTCACCGTGCCATATTCGCCTTTCACTTGCTTAACAATCAACTGAGAGTCAGAATGAATCACAATCCTCTTTACTCCAGTATCCCGCGCAAATTCAATTCCCGACACCAATGCCTCGTACTCCGCCTGATTGTTAGACACTGGGAACTTGAACCGAAATGCCTTCTTATACTCACATCCCGCATCTGGTGATATCAAAACCATTCCCGCTCCTCCTCTGTCTTTTGCTGATGAACCATCTACATGTAGGACCCAGCAATCCTCCGGCCTCCTCTTTTCTTCAATCAAACTTGGCTCAACCCGCTTTGCCACCTTCTTCTTCTCGCGCTCCTCAATTACTTCGGCCTGAGACTTCGTAAACGAGGTTTCAACTATAAAGTCCGCCAGCGCTTGCGCCTTAATAGCTCGGCGGGATTCATATCTGATGTCGAATTCTGTCAACTCAATCGACCACTTTAAAAGTCTTCCCGCAGAATCTGGCTGCTGTAAAATCTTCCTTAAAGGAGCGTCAGTCAAAACAACAATTGTATGAGCGACAAAATATGCCCTTAGCTTTCTCGCCGCTACCACCAATGCATATGCCAATTTTTCTGCATTAAAATATCTCGACTCAACCTCGCTCAATGCCTTAGAAACGTAATATACGGGCCTTTGAATTCCCCCATCTTCCCTCACCAACACTGCGGCAACTGCGTAATCAGAGGCTGCCAAATAAACAAACAATTCTTCTCCCTCCACGGGGCTACTCAACAATGGCGGCTTCCCCAAGTAAGATTTCATTTCTTCAAAAGCTGCCCCGCATTCCTCACTCCACTCAAATTTCTTCCCGCCTTTCCAAACCTTGAAGAATGGTAAACATCTCTCCGCCGACTTCGAAATAAACCTCCCCAGGGCAATGATCCTCCCATTCAGACGCTGAATCTCACGGATAGATTTCGGTGGCGACATGTCTAATAACGCCTGAATTTTTTCTGGGTTGGCCTCAATCCCGCGCCTGTTTACCAAGAATCCCAAAAAATTTCCTTCCGTAACGCCAAACGTGCATTTACTAGGATTCAGCTTCATTGAATTCCTTCTTAAGCTCTCGAAAGTTTCAGCGAGATCCAACAAGTGATTGCTCTCCCTGGTCTTGATCACCATGTCATCAATGTATGCTTCTATATTCCGCCCAATTTGAGACTTGAACACCTCGTTCACCATCCTTTGATACGTCGCCCCCGCATTCTTCAAGCCGAATGGCATCATCTTATAACAAAAATTTCCCTTTGGGGTCCTAAATGCTGTTTTCGCCTTATCTTCCTCCGCCATTTTGATTTGATGATATCCTGAATAAGCATCAATAAAACTAAACACTCTGTGACCCGCAATGGAATCCACCAACTTATCAATCTTGGGTAAAGGATAGCAATCCTTGGGGCATGCTGTATTCAAATCAGTAAAATCAATGCACATTCTCCACTTCTTGTTTGACTTCAAAACCATCACGGGACAAGCCAACCAAACTGGATATTGAATTTTCTCAATTATTCCTGCCTTCAACAGCTTCTCCACTTCCTCCAGCACTGCCATCTCTTTCTCCGGCGACAAATGCCTTACCCTTTGCTTAAATGGCTCCACATTAGGATCAGCATTCAAACAATGCAGAGCCACACTCTCGTCAATACCCTTCATGTCTTCCGGTCTCCAAGCAAAGACATCCAAATTTTACTTCAGAAAATCAACTAAACCTTCTCGCTCATCCCGCGACAATTGCTTGCCAATCTTCACTTTTTGCTCGGGAAAATAACAATTGATTTCTATTTCCTCCAACTCTTCTCCCGCCTGGATGTCTGGCTCATCCCGCACTTGGAGGGTCTCCACCTCCATTCTTTTCCTTTTTAATGCTTTAGCGACAACTGGCGTTCTGGGATCTTCAAAAGTATTTCCTGTAGGCCTCCCTTGAGCATCTTCCACCTCAATAACTTCACAATCATCATCAGATTCATTTACCGTTACCCCAACATTTTCCTCAATAATTTCTTCAATTCTTGGCTCCTCCACACGTACCATCCTCAATATCCTGGCATAACTTAAATTGGGTGCCACATCCACCATCTCCATTGCCAAGTAACTTCCTTTGTCAGCCTCATCTCGCCTACCCATGCCGCAATCCAATTCTCGCCACCTCTCCATCTCGTACTCGCCCTCTCGCTGCATTTTGAAATCAGACTCCTTCTCATTCATTATGCCCATTTCCCGCTCTCCTACAAATTTCCATGTCGCCGATTCTGATACATTTCTTGTCCCCGCCCTCACCATAGCCGTGCCCTTTCTCATACTATCCGTCATCTCCCACATGGAATCATCACCAGCCACCTCCACAATCTTGACCATGTTTATCTTCAAAGGATTGGATTCAACTTTGGTAGTCATTGAAGTTGTACTCTCCATCTTAGCTTTCAACATTTCCTTTTGCTTTCTCACTACCGTTACCGCTTCACTCTTTAAACAACCTATTCCATTAGAGGTGGGATATTTCACCCTTTGATGGGGAATTGACAAAACCATCTCAAAGCTCAACATGAACGGAATTCCCACTATGGCATTATAAGGGGACACGAGATCAATTACCATGAATTCCACGTTCTCACATCTCGCCAACTTTCCCTCGCCTATCTCAACATCCAACATGATGGTGCCCTTAACCTTAACAGAATGATTGGTAAAGCCCTCAAGGTATCCCTTATGAGGCACCAAATTTGCCTCAGTATAATTCATCCTTTTAAAAGCATCATAATAGAGCACATTCCTACTTGCTCCAGAATCTACCATAACTCGCTGCACAATATTGTTGCCTGGATACATTGTTATAATAATTGGCTGACTCCCATGGCTCTTAGTAACAGCCAATTCTCGCCTAGAAAAACTGATCACTCTGTCCTGGCTGGCGGGAAACTGGGGAACATCAAACGTATGCGTCAAAGTCATGATTTGGGTGTTCAATTGAGAGACACTGGGCAATGGGTCATGGATGACATCTACTAAATTTCTTTCTGGCCTACGCTGATCATCCTGCCCAACATTCTCCTCCAAATACTCCTGCAAAAAACCTCTATCAATCTTTCCTTGAATCAACCTCCTCAAGTTATAGCAATCATCAGTCTTATGTCCCTTATCCTTGTGAAACTCGCAATAACTATTCTGATCTCTAGCCGGTCCAGTTCCTGGTTTAATAGGAAAAGGTTCGGGCAAATTTACTTTCTTTAGAATCTCGCTGATAGGAGTGTTCAGGCGGCTATACTTAATGTCTGTCTTTGGCTTGAACTCCCTCTGACCCCCCGCACGCCCATCTCCATGGCCTCTGCTTCCTCCCGCTTGATTTGCCCCTCTATTGCCGCCGAATCCTCTCCTCTCATCTCGCACTACATCCACCCTTTCGCTTGCAACTTTCTTGACAGCCTGATTTGTCGCTGGAGTCCCCTTAGTCTTAACTCTAGCTCCACTACAAAATCCCCGGACTCTTTCATATAACTCCCCCGTAGTCTTTGGCAATCTCATTCCTAACTCTTGCTTGAAGTGACCTGGCTGCAAACTGGTATTATACAACATAATTATTTCGCCTTGAGCGATGTCAGGGACTTGATTTGCCACTCCCATGAACCTGTCTGTGAAAGTCGCAATCCCCTCTCCATCCTTTTGCTTAAGACTGCATAACTCCGTCTTTTGAACTGGTTGTGATCCTGATGCACTAAATCTCGCCAAGAATTTCTCCCTGAAATCTTGATACCCCGTTATAGAATCTTCGGGCTGTGCTAAGAACCAATCTAACGCGTGATCCGCCAGAGTGCTCACCAAAGCTCGACATAAAACTGCTTCATTCTCAGTCAACAGCGACATGGTTGCCTCAAATCCTCCAACATGAGTTACTGCTCTAGACTTTCCTGAATAACTTGATAAAGTTGGCATGCGAAAGCTTGGGTCTGGGGCGACACCTTTGATATTCTGAGTGAAAGGAGCTAAAAAAGGCTTTTTTCCTTCCACTTTCCTTATTCCCGCCTCTAAATCCTTAATTTTCTTCGCCATTTCAGCCATCTCATTTTTCAACTTTTGATCCTCTTCCTTCTTAGCCTTCTCTGCCTCACTAGCCTTGGCCAATTCTGCAGCTCTTATGGCTTCTGCGATCTTCTCGGCTTCTGCCGCCCTTGCCGCCTCTGCAGCTCTCCGCCCCCTTTCCCTTTCATACTCTTTATCTTTCCTCTCTTGTCGCCGTCGCTCCCTATCCCGCGGTGACCTCTCACGATGTCGCCTAGCATTATGATGTCGCAATATCTGGGTCCTTCCCTTGTCACATCCTTCGTCATGCGTGGAGCCACTAGATTCATTACTGTCATATTCAAAGTAGTAAGATTCTTCTTTGGAATTGCCTGGTTTATGGTATATTTTCTTTCTCCTCTTCTTTCTTGCTCCCAATCCATCATCCAGCCTTCGATTTTCCACTAATCTCCTGGGCAACGGCATATCTACCTCCTGTCTTGGTCTATTAGCCACGCTAGCGCTAACCTCTCGATTTTGCCCGCCGACATGGGACCTTCCCGCTTGAACATTCAGTAACTCCTCAGGAACGTGGGAAGGCTCCACATGTAACTCCTTCAATTGTTGGTTATTGGCGAGAACATGCATCCACGCCTCATTATCCGCCCTCAACTTTTCAATCCTTTCCCTCACTTCTGCATTCTTCGACTTCGCGGGAACTTGACCTTCATCTACTGCCTTGGCTCTTTCCACTCTCACCCTTTCCTCCTCCACCCTAACCCGCCTAACGCTGGAATTGCTTTCTGAAGTATGTACCTCCACCTCTCTTTCAGATCCCGCCCCCGCACGAGCTTCCTTGGCATTGGGGGTTGCCAACGTTAAGTTCTGAGCCGCCCTAGAAGGGGTAGCTTTTTCTTGGCCGACCACCATAACTTACCCACAAACAAATGGATACTTTAACCAACACTTCAAGCCAAACCACGCCTTTTCACAACAAATCAACTATTCTGACAACTTTACAAGTCACTTTTCTGACTACACAAAGCCTTTAGTACATGTGTTAACGAACTTACAGCATTTATAACCAAGGATAACTTTATGGCTTCTTAAAATAAATATAATGACCAACCCACAGAACAACCTCGGACAAGTACCACATGGGAATCCTCCTTGGTTTTCTAACCAACTAGCATTTACCCCCTCAACTAAACTGACAATAAAGATCTTCCTGGCTCCACCAAAAGAACAACAACAGTACCCCACCTTCTAACTCACCACCGGCAGCCACCAATAATCTTCCAAATATCAACGAACCACCCAAAGAAGAACATTCAGGTCCCGGCAATGGAACCAACTGATGCTACCAATAAAAATGGTGTTGATCAGGAGCTGAGTCTCCAGCTACTCCAATGGATACTTCGGCTGGTCTTCTTGGGATGGCACACCTTGGGACCTACACACACATAAGCAACGGTGAACTAAACCGGGGGTGACTCCGGTGAAACCCCTTCGGCGTGAGAATCAGTCCAAAATTTAGGTCAAAGGAAAGTTATAAAATTAATGGAGAAGAGAGAGTTTAAAGAGAGAGAGAGGAACTTACATAATAATGCTGAATTTCACCTATTTATATCACAACATAATTATAGGCCATGCTTCATAGGGACACGTGTCCCTCACCCATGCATTGTCAGTCAACCACCCTCAGAGTTAGTAAAAAGTACTACCAATCCCATCATGTTACACTGTTATGCGTTATGGGGGGGTGCCACGTGTAGGTACCCCAATCAATTATTACCTACCAGTCACGTTTGTCGCCTAGCGATAAACCCTCTAAAGCGACAAGACGTGCTTGGCCGCCTATTCTAAATTACGCCCTTGTTACCCAAGATCAGAGGTGGTTAAGGTTATCTTTTCACTTCCTGTACTTCCCGCATACTCTCTTTTCCGATCATATGTCGCATCACTGACACGTGATACACTATCCCGCCACTTTTAAGGCGGGATATTACTTATCATTATTACTACATATCTTCCTTAATTTCCATGGTCCATCCTGAGTAATTGGGCCCATTAAGCCCATTAAACCCTTTGAACTGATCAAGCCCAATTCATATTTCATAATCACTTCAGTTTTCATTTTGTTATGCCATTGTTGAAGCTAAAACAAAGGAGACATGGAATTAGTATGTTAATTTAATGGTGGATGACTTGGAAATTGTTTATGACAAAGATTATGTCATTATGTCTGATAAACAAAAGGGTTTAATTGATGCAATTGATTATTTTTGCCTAATGTTGAACACAGATTTTGTGTAATGCATATGTTAGCAAACATGAGAACAACAGGCTTTGGAGGATTGATTTACAGAGATCAACTATGGAGTGCAGCACGTGCAACCACAGAGAGTAGGTTCAAGATGTGTATGGAGGAGATTGATACATATAACAAAGAGTGTTTTGATTGGTTCTCTGACAAATCTCCACAACACTGGTCTAGGTCCCATTTCAGAACTGCTACAAAGTGTGATATTCTTTTGATCATCTTAGCAGAAAGTTTCAATAGTTTCATTTTGGATGCCAGGGATAAACCTATACTTGCATGCCTAGAGACATTCAGAAACATGATCATGGCAATGCTTGATGAGAATATGCAAACTGTAATGAAAAAGTGTTATAGGTTGAGGTTGTGTCCCAAGATACACAAGAAACTTGAGAAGAGGAAAAAATGGGTATGTGATTGTATTCCAATATCTTCAAGTGGTGGTAAATTTCAGGTTACAACCATTCATGGTAGTCAATACTCAGTGAATCTAAATGACAGGACATGCACATGTAGAAAATGGGAATTAAGTGGCATACCTTGTAATCATGCAATCTCATGTATGTTCTTGAAAGAGGAAGAGAGTTATGTGGATCCTTTTTATAGTGTAGAAACCTATTGTTTTGGACAAATTTCAACAATTAAATTTATCTATCAAGGATGTTTGGGCACAAATGGAATATATTTCTCAAGGGTGAGAAATGGGTGATGATAGTGGAAAATCTTATCAAGGCTTTAAATAATTTTATCTTACTTTTGTACGTGTTAAATTTTTGCAAAAGACCTTAAGTAATTTTTGATCCTTTCAAGTAGGAGACATTGTGGCTGTGAACCCCATGTTCCTAATATTTAGATCAAGAATACTTTGGATATTACTTCCATTTGGCAAGGAAGCATCATCGCAGCGAACGCCGTGCCCCGAGTTGCTTAGAAAGTAATAAATTTCTTTTTGCTTTCTAAGAATTTGGTGACTTAGTCACTCTTTTAGCAATAAGATAAAATGCCTAGCCTTGATTCGATTAGTGGATATAGAAAGATGGGATCTTTAACGAAGGGGTGTGATTCAAGGGATGCAAAACAAAATAAATGCTTCTAATAAGGGAATAAACATTAATTAAATTCGAAATGTACATTTAAAGAAATATTTTCAATTTTTTTCATAAAAACAACCAAGTACTTAAAAGATGATCAATAAGAATTCAATCTAATCAAATGCTTTTCTTGACAAAACCCTATATATTGCTATATTAACTTATGAGGCTCTAATTTATTTCCCAAAAATATCCCTATATTTTTCTTCTTATTAATTTCTAAGTTTATAGAAAATATGAGAGAAAAATTAAAGGCATTATTCTTGAACAAATAGCAAGCATAAAGATTATTAATATGAATCATCATAGGGATTTTTTTTTAATACTAGACATGCATACATAACAAGAAAAGAAAATGCAACTAAGTTAAAAAGAAAAATTTTAACTAGAAAGCATGTAAATCTATACTAAAAAGCATGTAAAGTTTAAACTAGAAAACAAGTAAAATAAAGATAGATATACCCCCCCCCCCACACTTGAAATGAACATTGTCCTCAATGTTTCAAGGAACAACGTCAAATCCGGGAGGGTAAAGAAAAACTCACGGAAATGGTGGTGGTGGTGGAAAGTTGTCCCAATGTCTTGTCCCATAGTTGTAAACGTCATCAATTATTCCTTTAACATGTTGCATATGACCATCCATTTGGTTGAGATGTTGAAGAATTTGGGCGTTTTGTTGAAGCAGTTGGGTTTGTTGGATGGACAGTTGGTCGAACCTTTGGTAGAAGTCGGGTGGCATTTGGTTGAGGTTTGGTGGGGCTTGCTCATCTTCTTCTTCTTCTTGGCCCTCTTGGCCTTCTTCTTGAATCATAGCATTTGGAAAAGTCCAAGTCTCGGGTTGTCTGATTTGGACGGAGGGTAGATTATTGCTTGGGAGTACAATATAGGGTGTTTTTCCTGCCCCTACTAACCAATTGTACTCTCTATTCCCCCTCTCTGAAATAAGCTGCATAGTCCGAAGAGTTGGAATGTCCAATTTCGTTGATCCCCTAACCTCAACCCAATCATCGGGTACCACAAATTCAAAATGCTTGGCAAACAACGTCACAATTCCCCCTATATGAATTTCTCCATTGTAGGTCGGGGAAATAATATCACCAATCAATTCGAAGAGGAAGTTGCAAATGTTTAACCTCCTACGCTCCCAAACAAAACACCATAATAAAAATAGCTCCTTCCTATTAACCGTTCCCTTATCTTTCCTAGCAAAGATGGTGCAAGCGTAGATTCTATGCAAGAGGCGAAGGGATGGGTGAATAATGGAGGAGGCTTTGGAATTTCAGGATTTGAAGGATGGAAGGCCGGTTATTTGGTTCCAAAATACATCCTCCCTGAATTCAACGGGCATATCGGGATAAGTTTCGGTATGAAAGGACAATCCCAAAATTCTGCTAATATCAGCTCCGCTAAGATGAAGCTCTTTTCCGTAAAGGCGAAAGTTGATATGGAACTGATTGTAAGTCCTTCCGGTTTGCCTACAAGTTTCTTCTACAATACTGCTCTACACAGTACTAAAAAATTCTAGGGTAAGATTTTCATAGGTCTTTTCATGCAGTTGGAGAATTCCCTCGGATCTTAACCCCATATGCAAAGTTAAAACATCCCCATAAATTCCTAAAGATCTAAGGGTAGGTCTATCAGGAAATTGGGTTGGCCTTATTCTTTTGGAACTAAGGGCGATGAAACGTGCCGTTTCTGAGGCACTCCTAAATTCAATCCCCAAGGTATCGAGGGTTGGGTTTAAGTTAGAGGTAGAGGGTTGCTCCTTCCGAGACTTTTTAGAAACTCTTTCTGCTGCCTTTCCTTTCCCTTTGGAAGTCATTTTATCAAAACCCAAGAAATTTGAAGAACAAGAGAAGTGAGAAAATTTTTACCCGAAGAAATCGACGATCAAGACCTTGAAATTCTTGTTGCACAGCCTTAGATTACCCAAAAGCTTCCTTCTTGCACTTTAAATCCAGAGCAATCCCTTCAAACTTTTGAAATGGGTGAAAATTTGGAATTTTCATAATTTGGGTTTTAAGGGGGTTTTGGAAGGCTTTTGATGGGAAATATGGGAAGGGAGAGTGTTTGAATGAAGGATTTGTGGAGGATTATGGTTGTATTGACTGATTTTGTGATGGATTTTTGAGGGATTTATGGAGGATGGGGCGGAGGTGTAGAGAGAGAAAGGAAGAGAGAGAGAGAGAGAGAGAGAGAAGATGAGGTGAATGAAGGAGAGGGAGTGAAGAGGCGTGGCTTTTGACTGAAAAGGCGCGACCTTCCAGGCGTCTTGCACGGCCGAGTCAAGGATATAGCACGGCCGCTCCCCCTCATTGAGTCAACTCAGCCCAACTCGATATGAATTGCACAGCCGCTCCAAGGTATAGAGCACGGCCGTGCCAACCACTGTTCAGTAGAAGAAGAACAACAAAGCGTTAGTCCCAAAATAATTTAGGGTCGGCTAACATGAATCCTCATATGTCATCGTGAAAAAAATGAAAAAATAAAAATAAATAAATAATAAAAAATAAAAATAAATAAATAAATAAACAAATAAATAAATAAACATACAAATCAAAATCAAAAAAATCAAAAAATCAACAAATCAAAAAAATAAATAAATAATAAGAATAAAAAATAAATAAATAAATAAATAAATAAAATAAAAATAAAAATCAAGAAAAAAATCAACCCCCCACATGGATTTTTGCCCTCCACTCCGGCCTCTTCAACACCATACTTTCATCCACTCCAAGTAAACTCATATCCTTTTCAATTACTCTAATCCAAGTTTGTTTGGGTCTTCCCCTACCCCTCGCCATTTTATCATTTCTCCACTGTTCCGGCCTCCTAACCGGTGCATCACTCGGTCTCCTTCTCACATGTCCAAACCACCTTAGACGATTTTCCCTCATTTTATCCTCAATGGGCGCAACTCCTACTTTACCTCTGATCACCTCATTCCCCAATCGATCCTTTCTTGTATGACCGCACATCCATCGAAGCATACGCATCTCCGCCACATTCATCTTATGCACGTGACACTGTTTCACGGCCCAACATTCGGTGCCGTAAAGCAATGCCGGCCTAATTGCCGTGCGGTAGAATTTTCCCTTTAATCTATTGGGCATGCCGCGATCACATAGAAACCCTGTGGCACTCTTCCACTTCAACCAACCTGCTTTAATCCTATGAGCCACATCTCCATCTAATTCTCCATCCTTTTGGATAATGGATCCAAGATAGCGAAAAAACTCAGAAGCTTGGATAATATTTCCATCAAATGTGACCGCCCCTGCCTCCCTACTTCCAACTCTGCTAAACTTACACTCCAAATATTCAGTCTTGCTTCTGCTTAATCGAAAACCTCGAGATTCCAAAGTGTGTCTCCACAACTCCAATTTACTTTCAACACCCTCTCTTGTCTCATCAATCAGCACAATATCATCTGCGAACAGCATACACTTTGGTATATCATCTTGGACTGACCTCGTCAATTCGTCCATTATCAAAGCAAAAAGAAAGGGGCTAAGTGCGGAACCTTGATGCACTCCAATCTTTATAGGGAACTCTTCAGTCTTCCCAACACTAGTCTTTACACAAGTACTAACTCCATTATACATGTCCTTGATAATATCAATATATTTCTTTGAAACACCCTTCTTTGCTAATGCCCACCAAAGTACCTCTCTTGGCACTTTATCATACGCCTTCTCCAAATCAATGAAAACCATATGCAAATCTTTCTTTTGATCCCGATATTTCTCCATGGTTTGTCTCATAAGATATATTGCCTCCATAGTCGATCTTCCTGGCATAAACCCAAATTGGTTATCCGAAATATCCACAATTTTTCTCAGCCTCTGTGCAATCACTCTTTCCCAAAGTTTCATAGTATGGCTCATTAGTTTGATCCCCCGATAGTTGGCACAATCTTGGACATCACCTTTATTCTTATACAAAGGGATCAGAGTACTCTTCCGCCACTCCAATGGCATTGTGTTAACTCTCCATATCTTGTTAAATAGCGTTGTTAACCAATCTACTCCCCTCTCCCCGAAACATCTCCAAACCTCAATTGGTATACCATTCGGTCCAACGGCTTTCTTCAATCTCATCTTTTTCATTGCCATTTCCACTTCACTCTTTCGAATTCTCCGCATAAAATCTCGATTAATCATACTCGAAGAGATATTTAAATCTCCAACATCCTGCTCTTGACCGCCATTGAACAAGTTATCAAAGTATGCACTCCATCTATCTTTTATCTCTTTATCCCCGACTAAAACTCTTTGGTCTACATCCTTCATACATTTAACCATCCCAATATCTCGTGTCCTCTTATCCCTCATACGAGTGAGTCTGTAGATGTCCTTTTCCCCTTCTTTTGTATCCAACTTATCATAAAGTTTCTGATTCACCTTTGCTCTTGCGTCTCTTACTGCTTTCTTAGCATCTCTTCTAGCTTCCTTATACTTCTCATAGTTCTCGTCGCTCCTACATTTCCCCAATAATTTGTAGCATTCTCGCTTGCCCTTTATTGCTTGTTTTACTTCCTCGTTCCACCATGATGTGTCCTTACTTGGTGGCCCATTTCCTCTAGATTCTCCAAGGACTTCTTTCGCCACCTCCTTTATGGTATGTACCATCTTAGTCCAAGTCGAATCTATATCCATATCCTCCGTATTATCCGACCAAATACCGGTATCGACCATCTTAGCTACAAATTTTGGTTGATTCTCCCCTTGAAGTCTCCACCACTTGATTCTAGGGTCTACCTGTGATTTTCTCTTCCTCGAAATTCTCTTACTTCGAAAATCAAGTACCACCAGTCTATGTTGAGTTGCTGTGCACTCACCCGGAACAACCTTGCAATCTGTATAACTCTTTCTACAAGTATTTCTTACTAAGAAGAAGTCAATCTGACTCGCATTACCTCCACTCCTATAGGACACCTAGTGAGATTCTCTCTTCTTGAACCAAGTGTTCATTATACTCAAGTCATATGCCAACGCAAAGTCCAGGATACTATCCCGATGATGCTTGTTTTAGGTCATTAGCTCGACCCCTTTTCGGTAGTAGGTAATGCTTGATATTTTGGTGGCCTCTTGTCATTGACAACTTGCCAATGCATTCCTTCCGGAGTAATCAATATTTTCTGCGGTAGACATTTTTTCCATCCCAATTTTTTGGTAGAACAGGCGACCTATAGTCCTTGCATCTTCAAAAATTTGAAGTGCCCTCCTTCTTTGTTCTTTTTGGTTCTTTCACTGCACTGTTAGTTTCGGGATATGCATGTTAGTGTTATACCCTAGGCCTATAGTTGATAGACTTATGTGTTGACATTATTTATTATTATATGAGATGTTTATCATTTGATTATTATATGTTTTGCATATTTATCTGTAATAATCTCCGTTCCTAATTATTAAGAGAATAATTAGTATAAATATTAATGGATAATCATATGATGATTATATGCATAGAGATGCACATTAAATTTATGGGTACTTGTTAGAGAACAAGTGACTGGACTTGACCCGCATGAGATTTATATCATGGTCAAATGTCATAATTAAATCTCATAAGGTTACTTCATTTAGTCCCTAGACCTGAGATTATCATGACCTTACATATGATGAAAGTCATGTTTGATTTTAGCTAAACGATATCTTAACACAATATCTATAAAGGCTATCTTTGGCATGATCGGATTCATGATGGGAAGGATGATAAGTCAAGATGAATTTGTCCCTCGAAAGAGAGATGTTTTGCTTGGGCCCCTCGATGAGTGATAATGATGAAAGTGTATGGCCATACCCCAATGTGATTGGAATTATCATTATACTCGAAATCGAGAAAGCATTGAACAAAGACAAGTTGACGAGGACCATGACTTGTGTTCAATGTAACATCGTGAGACAAAGGGAGAAATGGAAGTATACCATTGGAAACGTGAACTCTTACGTTATATTATTTGGGTAGAGATAATGGCTTGCTAGAGTCCGCTTATGTCTTATGAGAGTCGATATGATCGAGCTCATTGCCAACATAATGTAATCCTATTGGGTCACACATAACTAGAATGAATTGAATAAACCAGAAGAAGAATGATTGAGAGAAACCTGATGTGACTTAATGTATCGCGCGACAGAACTAGTCCATGGGACTCGTCTGGTCATGCGACACTCTAAGACCACAAAGGTATTTTCGGACTGGTTTCCTGATTTGATTAGGAAACAAATATTGATACTAAAGTAGTATAAATATAACAGTCTGTCAGCCCTAAAAAGCTAGCCGAATTTCTGAAAAGAAAATCACAACATATACTCTCAATATTCTTCATAGGTTTAAGAGATCTAGCAATCTTCAAGAAGCTTTTCTTGGTTCATTCAAAGGTGTGGATATCGAAAGAGGGTCTTCGCTCGTTGATCGATCAAGGCATAGAGTTCAAGCAATCTGAAGAACGAAGTTTGTGATTCAAAATCACATAATCAAATCGTTCGATAGCTCAAGAACGGAATGCGTTCAAGGTTGGTTATTTCTATCTCATAGGAATTCAAATTAATTGTATAGAATGAATCCTAGGCTCTTGGGTTTTGTGTTATTTAGATGCTTTATTCCACTGCGCATGAACCCATAAAACCCAACAGTGGTATCAGAGCCCCGTTCGTATCATTAAGTTTGGATTAACATGCTAGAAAAGTAATATAAATCGTTTATATGTTCTTTCGCATGTTATGTATGCAATAGATTGATTGTTTTTGAAACAATATGCCTAAATCATGTTCTATTGATATTGAATTAAATCTGTTAAAAGTAATTTGCATGATTTAATTGCTATGTGATTTAGAATTGATTGAATTCTGCAAATCTGCAAAATTGTTAATCTGGTGTCACGCGACACTGCTTGCCAGTGTCACGCGACAGAGTTGGGCTGATGGCTTCTCTCGGTCGTGCGACATATTAGGACTCTGGGAGTCTCTGTCACGCGACAAATCAAGCCCAATTCGCGTAATCGCCTTGTTGAACAATCCTGCTAATCTGTGAATGTGTTTACAATCTGATATGTTTATGTGTTAATCTGGATGCTATAAATTTCTGGAAATTAAGTTTATAGGGCTATGCTAGATTAATTCATTGTTTATGCATGCGTAGTTAATTAAAATATGATTTTATTAATTGTTGCGATGCATGAATTATGTGTTCTTATGTATTAAGAATTTTAGATGTTTAGTTGAAACATTGTATTATGATTTCCTGAATGTTTAGATTGAAACATTAAGATTTTGGTTTATGATTGCTTATAGAAACAAGTCATATTACGCAAAGTCCAAAAGGAAATTGATTGTTTATAAAAGGTATTGATTATGTTGCAAAATCAGAGCCGATTTCTGATTGTGCATGTCTAGGAAAGTTCTGTCGAAGAAGAGATTTGGTACTTAAGTAGTCCTTGTGGCTCACCTATCTTCCTGGGAACTTACCTGGTGCACATTATGACTATCTTTGCTGATATGCTTATAATCTACTTTAAAGAACCTTCATTTAACTTTTAAGTTCTTTATGCCAATTCATGATTAAAACACTTGAGACCAATCAGATAGTTTTGGGTGGGCTTTCCATAGCAAGGTACTTTGACTCTATTCGTTTGTGAGCAAGATGAGGAAATGGAGGTTCCTATACGTTTAAAGTGAATGAACTTAATTGGGTTATCAAAATGGTTTTGGAACCTAGGCATAAGATGAGATTACAATATGCTTAGACATATGATGTCTTAAATAAATCTCATAAAAGATCTAAGAGTCATATATGTGATATGATTGATGTTTCTACCTAATTAATTTAGTTTTGAGCGGTTTGCCATAGCAAACTTGAAATTAAATTAAAGTTGGATCTTAGCCCATTAAATGTATATTATGCTTATTTGCATTGGAAGGTGTATAATTTAGTGGGAGCATTTTATGTAAATGCATTATATTTCTCATATGATATGTTTACTTATACGTGTTCATATTTTATGTATATCTTTTTGTAGAATAAATGGCATCAAACAATAATCATCTGTCACTGCGATCTCTCCTTGAGAAGGAGAAGTTGGAAGAGAATGGTACAAACTATATGCATTGGATCCGTAGCGTGAGAATTGTTCTCAGGCAAGAGGAAAAACTGTACGTTCTCGAGGAACCTATTTCCCCTGAACCTGCTGCCAATGCTACTAGGGCAGTGAAGGATCAATATCTGAAGCACATGCGTGATTCTATAGATGTTGGATGCCTCATGCTCTCCGCCATGTGCAAGAACCTTCAGAAGGATCTTGATCACTTGGGGACGGTTGATCTAAACAATCGACTGATGGAAATGTTCCAAGTACAAGCTAGGCAAGAAAGGTATAACACAGTTAAGGTCTTGACCTCATGCAAGATGAGTGAAGGACAAGCTATTGGTCCCCATGCTCTTAAGTTGAAGGGCCACATTGAGCATCTTGAAAGGCTCGGTTTTCCAATTAGCCAAGAGTTGGCTACCGACATAATATTGAATTCATTGCCCAAAAGTTTTAGTAATTTTATAATGCACTATAACATGGGAGGCATGAATAAAAACCTTTTCGAGTTAGTTCAAATGTTGAACACTGCGGAAACCAATATTGTCGAGAAGAAAATCGATCAAGTGCTGATGGTTAACAAAGGGAAGGGTTTCAAGGGTAAGGGAAAGGCAAAGGTTGCTAATCCTAAGGCAAATGTTTCCAAACCCAAAGAGGCTGCCAAGCCTAAAGAGGCTAAGCCCAAGTCCCAAGAGGACGCAGTCTACTTTCATTGCAATGAGATTGGACATTGGAGGAGAAACTGCACAAAATACAAGGAAGCACTGAAGAAGAGCAAAGGTGTTGCTTCGACTTCAGGTATCTTTGTTATAGATATATTCCAATCTACTTCTAGTTCTTGGGTATTGGATACTGGATGTGGAACTCACATTTGTTTAAATGTGCAGGGTCTAAAGATCAGAAGGATCCTTGAAGAGGGTGAAGTGGACCTACATGTGGGGAATGGAGCAAGAGTTGCTGCATTAGCCGTAGGAACTTATGAAGTTACTTTACCTAGTGGACTAATACTTGTTTTGAACAATTGTTATTACGTTCCAGCTTTAAGTAAGAATATTATTTCGATTTCATGTTTGGATAATGAAGGTTTTAATTTTCTTATATGTGATAAGAAGTTTTCCATTTACAAGAGTGATATGCATTATTATACTGCTATTTCATTCAATGACCTTTATATCCTTGATGTTGAAAATCGTGATAATGATGTCTATAACATTAACAAGAAATCTAAACCCAATGATGTAAACCACACTTACTTATGGCATTGTCGTCTTGGCCATATAAATGAGAAACGCATTTCTAAACTCCACAAAGATGGATTTTTAGACTCACATGATTATGAATCATATGAGACATGCGAATCTTGTTTACTTGGCAAGATGACCAAGGACCCATTTACCAAAACTGGTGAAAGGGCGAGTGACTTATTAGGCCTCATACATACCGATGTATATGGACCTATGAGTAGCGATGCTAGGGGAGGACTTCGGTACTTCATAACATTCACTGATGATTATAGTAGATTTGGATATGTTTATCTAATGAAACATAAAAGTGAATCGTTTGAGATATTTTGAATATTTCAAAATGAGGTGCAAAATCAACTTGGAAAAACTATTAAAGTACTTCGATCCGATCGAGGTGGTGAATATTTGAGCCAAGAATTTGACAGTCATCTTAAGAGTTGTGGAATCATTTCAGAACTCTCTCCACCCGGAACACCACAATGGAATGGTGTGTCTGAAAGGAGGAATAGAACCTTGTTGGACATGGTTCATTTTATGATGAGTCAAGTTGAGCTTCCTTTAACCTTTTGGGGACATGCACTAGAAACTGCTGCTTTCACTATAAACAAAGTTCCTACCGAATCGGTTCAAAAGACCCCATATGAGATGTGGCATGGAAGAAAACCTAGTTTGTCTTTCATGAAGATTTGGGATTGCGGTGCATATGTCAAGAAGTTAACTTCTGACAAGCTAGCACCTAAGTCTGATAAATGTGTTTTCGTGGGTTATCCTAAGGAAACCAAAGGATACTATTTCTACAACCGAAACGAGAACAAAGTGTTTGTTGCTCGAAATGGTACTTTCTTAGAAAATGAGTTTCTTCGCAAAGGAACCAGTGGGAGTAAAATAGATCTCGAAAAAATTCGATAACCCGAAAATAACATTGAACCTATGGTAGAGACTGAATCAAGTTCACAAGTAGTTGTGGAACCGGTTCAAGATGTATAAGTTCTTCGCCGAAGTGGTAGGTCACGATCCGAACCCGAGAGATATGAATTTCTCATTACGGAAAGTAATGAAGTGGAGTAAATCGAAAAACGATGAACCTACTTGCTATCAAGAGGCGATGTCTGCTCTTGATTCGGAAAAATGAAAAAAGGCCATGAAGTCCGAATTACAATCCATGGATGATAATCAAGTTTGGAACTTGATTGATCCACCCGAAGGTGAAAAAACCATAGGGTGCAAATGGGTCTTCAAGAAGAAGACCGACATGGATGGGAAGGTGCACACCTATAAGGCTAGGCTTGTAGCTAAGGGATATAGGCAGATTCATGGCATCGACTATGATGAAACCTTTTCGCCTGTAGCCATGCTTAAGTCTATTTGAATTTTAATTGCCATAGCCGCATATTATGATTATGATATATGGCAAATGGATGTCAAGACATCTTTCTTTAATGGGAAGTTACTTGAGGATGTATACATGATACAACCTGAAGGCTTTGTTAGTCCAGAAAATTCTAACAAGGTGTGTAAGTTGCAGAAATCCATTTATGGATTGAAGCAAGCTTCTAGGAGTTAGAATCTACGTTTTGATGAAGCAATCAAGGAGTTTGGCTTTATCAAAAATGAAGATGAACCTTGTGTATACAAGAAAATTAGTGGGAGCGTAACACTATTTTTAGTGTTGTATGTCGACGATATCTTACTCATTGGAAATGACATTCCTGCACTACAGACTGTCAAGTCTTGGTTGGAAAAGTGCTTTTCAATGAAAGATATGGGCGAAGCTTCATATATCCTTGGTATCAAGATCTATAGAGATAGATCCAAGAGGATGATTGGTTTAAGTCAAAGTACTTACATTGACAAGGTTCTTAGAAGTTCCAAATGGAAAATTCTAAAAGAGGAAACTTGCCAATGTTGCATGGGATATCTCTTAGCAAGCTCAAAGTCCTAAGACTAATGATGAGCGAAAGAGAATGAATGGTATTCCATATGCTTCGGCAATTGGGTCTATCATGTATACTATGTTATGTACTAGACCCGACGTTTCGTGTGCGCTAAGCATGACGAGTAGGTACCAATCGAATCCCGGTGAACCACATTGGATAGCAGTCAAGAATATCCTTAAGTACTTATGAAGAACTAAGGATGTATTCTTGGTTTTTGGAGGAATGGAAGAGGATCTTGTAGTGAAAGGCTACACAGATGCTAGCTTCCAAACCGACAAGGATGATTTCAGATCGCAGTCTGGATTTTTGTTTACGCTGAATGGAGGCACTGTGAGTTGGAAAAGTTCCAAGCAAAGTACCGTCGCTGATTCTACAACCGAAGCTGAGTACATAGCGGCATCTTATGCAGCTAAGGAAGCCGTTTGGATCAAAAAGTTCATTAGTGATTTGGAAGTCGTTCCAAGCATCAAAGATCCTATTGAACTTTACTGTTACAAGAATGGTGCCATTGCACAAGCAAAGGAACCAAGGTCACACCAGAGATCCAAACACAAACTTCGACGTTTCCACATTATTCGAGAGATATGTGAAAGGGAAGACGTAAAGATATGCAGAGTAGACACTGATGACAACGTGGCGGACCCATTAACTAAGGCTCTCCCGCAAGCTAAGCATGATGGTCATGTTAGGTCCATGGGTATTTGATACATGGGAGATTGGGCCTAGTGTAAGTGGGAGACTGTTAGTGTTATGCCCTAGGCCTATAGTTGATAGACTTATGTGTTGACATTATTTATTATTATATGAGATGTTTATCATTTGATTATTATATGTTTTGCATATTTATCTGTAATAATATCCGTCCCTAATTATTAGGATAATAATTAGTATAAATGTTAATGGATAATCATATGATGATTATATGCATAGAGATGCACATTAAATTTATGGGTACTTGTTAGAGAACAAGTGACTGGACTTGACCCGCATGAGATTTATGTCATGGTCAAATGTCATAATTAAATCTCATAAGGTTACTTCATTTAGTCCCTAGACCTGAGATTATCATGACCTTACATATGATGAAAGTCATGTTTGATTTTAGCCAAACGATATCTTAACACGATATCTATAAAGGCTATCTTTGGCATGATCGGATTCATGATGGGAAGGATGATAAGTCAAGATGAATTTGTTCTTCGAAAGAGAGATGTTTTGCTTGGGCCCCTCGATGAGTGATAATGATGAAAGTGTGTGGCCATACCCCAATGTGATTGAAATTATCATTATACTCGAAATCGAGAAAGCATTGAACAAAGACAAGTTGACGAGGACCATGACTTGTGTTCAATGTAACATCGTGAGACAAAGGGAGAAATGGAAGTATACCATTGAAAACGTGAACTCTTACGTTATATTATTTGGGTAGAGATAATGGCTTGCTAGAGTCCGCTTATGTCTTATGAGAGTCAATATGATCGAGCTCATTGCCAACATAATGTAATCCTATTGGGTCACACACAACTAGAATGAATTGAATAAATCAGAGGAAGAATGATTGAGAGAAACCTGATGTGACTTTATGTATCGCGCAACAGAACTAGTCCATGGGACTCGTCTAGTCGTACGACACTCTAAGACCACAGAGGTATTTTCGGACTGGTTTCCTGATTTGATTAGGAAACAAATATTGATACTAAAGTAGTATAAATATAACAGTCTGTCAGCCCTAAAAAGCTAGCCGAATTTCTGAAAAGAAAATCACAACATATACTCTCAATATTCTTCATAGGTTTAAGAGATCTAGCAATCTTCAAGAAGCTTTTCTTGGTTCATTCAAAGGTGTGGATACCGAAAGAGGGTCTTCGCTCGTTGATCGATCAAGGCCTAGAGTTCAAGCAATCTGAAGAACGAAGTTTGTGATTCGAAATCACATAATCAAATCGTTTGATAGCTCAAGAACGGAAAGCGTTCAAGGCTGGTTATTTCTATCTCATAGGAATTTAAATTAATTATATAGAACGGATCCTAGGCTCTTGGATTTTGTGTTATTTAGATGCTTTATTCCGCTGCGCATGGACCCATAAAATCCAACAATGCAGAAATATCTATTGCATCAAAATCATTATTGCAATCCAAAGGTTCATCATTTATGGGATCATTTTCTATTTCTTCCTTTGATTGCGATTCCTCAACCATTTCATATTCTTCACTTGGGGTGTAGGTCTCTAAATAGGAATCCTCGAGATCTGATCTTTTCATATCAAATTCGACCTTTTCTTTCCCGACATTTAGGGAAAAAGTGTCATTCTTCACATCAATAATTGCCCCAGCAGTGGCAAGAAATGGCCTTCCTAAAATGACTGGAATTTGATGGTCTTCTGCCATATCAAGGAACACGAAGTCGACAGTGATGATCAAACTTCCTACCCGACATGGCATGTTTTCCATAATACCAATGTGGTATTGAATGGAATGGTCTGCCAATTGGAGAGACATGGTGGTGGGTCTGAGTTCCCCTATACCAAGTTTCTCACTTACCGATAATGGCATCAAACTTACGCTAGCTCCTAAGTCAAGCATAGCGTTATCAATAATTCTGCCAACACAACAAGGAATTGTAAAAGCGCCCGGATCCTTTAACTTTGGAGGATTTTTATTTTGCAAGACAGCGCTTACTTCCTCCGCTAACATAACATTTTCATTTTCTACTAGCCTCTCTTTTTCAAAGATCAATTGCTTTAAAGGTTTAACAGATAAAGGCATTTCTTCATTTTTTTTTTGAAAAATGGAATGTTAATATTAATGGCATCCAGGTTCTCAAGAAGTTCAACATAATCCTTGTCTTCTTTTCTTGGAGATTTCGTCCCAGAATTAGTCTCAATCATCGGTGGGATTGGACAAAAATCAATTTTTCTAGGGCATTCATTTAGAATTTCATGTTCATCCCTAGTGTTTACCATACTCACATGCTCATTCGGCCTTTGAGGTTGACCAGGAAGACTTCCTTGTGGTCTACTCGTTGGGATGGCCTGTTGAGCTTGCTGAGTTTCTAGCATCTTATTATGCACCGCTAAGTTATTAAACCTAGCATTCAACAGTTTAAAACATTCCCTAAACTCATTATTGATCTTTTCTTGAGAATTTTTATTTTCAACCACGAAATCCATTAAAAGATCCAATTTTGATTTAGGGGGCTTTTGTTTTTTTTAAGTGTTGAATGCTGAAATCTGATTTCACCTCTGAAAATGGCTGAATTTTTAAGGGGCAGCAACTGAAAACTGAATTCTGAATTGGATAAGTTGTTTGATTTTCTATCTGAATTCATTTTCTGAAACAGTTAAAAAAAAATAAAAAAAAATAACCCAAACGTAAACGCAGTATGAACAGTAAACGGTTTAAAAAAAAATTAACCCAAACCAAGTATGAACAGTGGCTTTTCAGAGGCTTTCAGCTTCAATTTCACCGCTTAAAATTAAGAGGCATTTAAGAGGTCTTCAGCGCTGAAAGCTAAAAAAAACAAACGCTCTTAATGCTTTCACCTCTTATCCGGTCATAGATAGACATCTTATTAAGAGGTAAAATCAAAAAACAAACGTGGCCTTAGGGGGAAAGGTATTTGTATTGTTATTGAAATTTTTTGGTGCAAATCCCGGAGGTTGTGTAGATGGTTGCGGGTTTAGAACGTTGTTATTCTTGTAGGAGAAGTTGGGGTGATTCCTCCATTCGGGATTGTATGTATTAGAATACACCCCCCTTTTGTCCAAAACAATTCACAAAGTTCACTTGATCACTAGAACTAGTGTCAAGCAACTCGCAATTATCTGTACTATATGAGTTAGACCCACATAGTTCACACAAAACATTTATATTTGCCACGGGATTGACATTAAGATTCTCAATTTTTTTCAAAAGCTTGTCAACCTTAGAAGAGAAAAGAGTAACTGCATCAACATTATATTTACCAGGCGTACGTTGTTGTTGCTCCCTCTCATTTGACCACTGGTAGTGGTTCAATGCAATATTCTCGATGAGGTCATATGCCTCATCGACACCCTTGTTCATTAATGCTCCTCCTGCAGCGGCATCACTGGTCTCTCTTGTCTTAAATATGAGACCGTTGTAGAAGGTGTGAACAATTAACCACCTTTCGAGCCCGTGGTGGGGGCACATTCTGAGAAGTTCCTTGAACCGCTCCCATGCGTCATACAAAGTTTCACTACCCGTTTGACAGAAGTTTGTGATCTTTGTGCGAATTTGGGCTGTTTTGCTCGGTGGGAAAAAACGCCCAAGGAATGCTTCTTGAACTTGGTCCTATGTTGTTAATGAATTTTGAGGGACCGAGTTTAACCATTGTTTCGCCTTATCCTTAAGAGAAAAAGGAAAAAAGGCGCATCCAAATTGCTTCCGGAGTGACTTTCTGGATACGTGTGGTGTCACAGTATTCCAAGAATGTTTGGATGTAGAGTTGAGTGTCTTCGAAAGCAGCGCCGCTGTATTGGTTATTCATAACCATATGCAAAAGTTGCGGCTTAATCTCAAAGTTGGCCGATTCGGCATTCGGCACAACAATGGGGAATCTAGTTCCCGGGGTACTTGGATTTACAAAGTCCCATAGGGTCCTAGCTGGTGTTTGTGGCTCTCCGTCCGCCATATGCTTGTTTAATGTCTCCTTGAGTTTTCTTAATCTTTCGTGAAAAGTTCGTTCGGGTTCCGGATCAAAATTGTCAAAGAATGTCCGAGCCCGTTTCATACACTATAAGAAAAACACTCAAAAAGAAGATTAAACATAACAGATTACCGAAAGTAAAAGAAAATGAAAATAAAACAAAACAAATTAAAAACGAAATTATGTAGTAAAGACAAAAACAAAAAATGTAAACTGTTGTCCCCGGCAACGGCGCCAAAAACTTGTTCGGTCAAAAACTAACGATTTATTTTAAAATTTGCAAGCGCACGGGCTATTGAAATATAGCGGGTGCAAGTACGAGTCGATCCCACAGGGACAGGGTTTACTTTTGAATGAAATTGTTTTTACTATAATTAAAAAAGATTGGGGGAAATAAAGATTGATTTAGGAAGAGAACGGAGTATACACAAAAAATACTTTAAATGAAACTCTTATAAACGAAGCATTCTCGGGATTGGAAATCATTTACCCATTTTGTTCATCAGATAGTCATGTCTTAGAAAATATAGGTTTTCATGAAAATCAAGGATAGTACGTTAGGCTTACACTACTTCTCACGGTCAAGATAGTAGTGTTGTATCCTTCACTAATTATGTCCTAACTTTTTGAGATTTCTGTTTATGGTATTCCCGCCCTGTCACAAACGGGCATTCCGGCTTATCTCTAGCTGACCATAATTAGTAAGAATCCATTAAGATCGAGAGTCAAGTGATCTATTTATAATGAGGAGGAGTCTCTTCAAAGTGGTGCCATTGAAAGGTGCCTTTAGAATCTGCAGGTGCCATTTGCACGGCCGGGCTAAGGGAGTTGCACGGCCGCTCCTGCTTGGCGCCAACTTTGGATTTGAACTTGGGCAAATGGCATGGCCGCTCTGGCGAGGTTGCACAGCCACTCTATTTGTAAGACTCGGCTTGTCATGACCCTAAACCTAGGCACATTTTGGTCACGCGTGGAACACGTGGGGTTGGGGTGCATTGCATCTCCTCTTATGCTTTATGTGATATATGAAATGATTACGTGTTCATTTTGATAATTGTGATAGAATACGTGAAGTTAGATGTTGTCAACTTGATTTGAATCATATAATGTTTAAATGAAAGATGGAAGATTTGTGTAGTAAAATGATAATACTTGAGTTGTGAAATGGAAGTATTATGAAAGTTGCCGAGGAGCTTGAGTGTAACTATAACCTCAAGGTGGTTGTTTGTTTGATTTTAAACTTGGAGGAGCTTATGTGTAAAATATTTTATATAAATCTCTTTATGGCTTCTCCAAGAAGCCACAAGATTTCCTCAGCCTTCTCTCTTTCTCTCTCAGTCTAGAAAGGACATAAACCCTAGGTTATCTTCCAAAAATCCCAGAAATTCACCCGTTGATTTGTTGTTGATTCCGACTTCAAATTAGTGCTCAGGGAGTTGTTTAGAGTAAGAATAGCCGATTATATCTTCCAGTTATTTTGATAACTTTTGGTAAGTTGTTATGTCTTCTTTCTATAACTATTTATGCCTTGTGTAAAGATGTTATTATGAGGTTATGAAGGTTTTGTGTAAAGATGGAACCAGTTTTCTTGGTGTTTGAAATGGAAACAACCAAGTAAGGTTGATGAATATGTCAAAAGGTGATATTATGGTTTGAGTTGAATTGGAACATGTTATAAATGTGTTATGGGTTATGGAGGGAGTATATTATGGTCTAAAACATGTGTATATACTGTTGTTGGATGCCTTGTAGTTGCTGGACTGAGAACTTGCAGTTGTTGTTTTGTTGCTGCTGATGTTGCAGCCAAGAACAGCAGTTCCTGGGATTGGGCACGACTCGTGCCCTGTAGCACGAGTCGTGACCATGGCATGTGAAGTCGTGCGACACATGTTGCCAGGTTGGGACAAGTCATGACCTACAAGGGACGACTGGTTCTGGTGGGGGTGTAAAAGGGCACGAGTCGTGCCCTGCCCTGCAGCCTATGAACAGTTTTCCAAGCTTTGAACACCTAGTTTAACCAACATATAATTGACCACTCTTCAACTATGATTCTAGTACAACTTTAGTACTACACAATGGAACTTTAAATGGTCCAAATGGATAGTGGGAAAGGCTTTAAATATTGTCTTGAAAAGGGTTGAAAGGCAATTGTTAAACTTGAACCAAAGTTAGTAAAACTTGGTATTTGAATATGGAACCTTTATAGAAGGTGTTTAATGTTAAGTTATGAATTCGTAGAGCTACTTGTATGTCATTGTACCTCTACGTGGTTACATGTATATGGTTATTGGTTCATATAGTGCATTAAATAGATGTTGCACTACTTCATTGGTTTGGGCAGGAGTATTAATACCCTGTTACTGGGTTATATATTGTGTAACGAATATGTAGGACTTACGTGATATGATATACATTGTGCCATAAGTGTTTACATATTCATAGTTGGTTGTGCACATAGTGTTTAAATACGTGTTGCACTATTTCATTTGTTGAGCATGAGTATTAATACCATGTCATTTGATTGTTATTATTCAATAGTGTTGAAATATATGTGCACTATTGTGATTGGTTTGACATGAGGAATAAGTACCATGTTATGTATTGATGTCCCATGGGGTGGACTTATTTTCAAGTATCTGTTATGTACTTGAATATAGTTGTATCAGCTGATCATCGGGGGTATATGTAATACTTTCACTTATGAGAAGATGTTTCATAAGGTGTTTAGATTTCCTTATACCTGTGACCGTTCCCCCTTTTTTGGCCACGGCTTGGGGGTGTACTGTCACGACCCTAACCCTAGGTTCTATGTTGAGTCATGCTTAATCATAAATTTGGAGTGCAATTCAATTAAGTATATGTATTGCATTTGATTGATAACAATTATATGTGTTAATTAGTACGTTATAAATATTATGCTATTTTAAAAATATAAATAAAATAAAAATAATTAAGTAATGTGTAAATGGAAATATTAGGAGAGAGGAGTGAAAATATAATATTAGAAAATTAATTAAACATTTCATTATAATGCTTGAGGTGCTTGAGTGTAAATGAATTAACTTAAAGGATTTAATGAAGGAAGGGGTTAAATATTGGAGGAGCTTTAGTGGAAATTGGGAATGTTTATCCTTTGAAATTTAACTAAGAAGCCTCATTTGTTCTTCTTCATCAGCTCAAGTCTTTATCAAATCCATGGAATTCCAAAACCCTAGCTCCCCCTTCCAAAAATCATAACAAATTCAATACCTTTTCATTTTCAAAACCGTTCGCGTATTCTTGTTCGTAGCAGCGAGGGGACCGCATCTATCCGGTCAAATAAATATTTCATTTTGCACTATTTCGGTAAGTTATTATGATTTCTTTCACATAATTGCTCATTTTAAGTACTATTGGATATTTGGTTGTAATAAAATGGTTTTTGTTATTTTTGAACAAGGTTATTTGACTTAAAATGATTTTTTGTAAAGGTTGAACTGATTTTGGTTATAATGTGGTGGTGAATGGGAAAGAATAGTGGTATATTGGAGTTTAAGAGGTTAATGGTTTATGTAGAGGTATTGCATGTGGCTTTTGTCCATTTGAATTTGTTTGGAAGGGTTATAAAATGGTTTGGGGTCTGTTTTACTGATGTTAATATGGGTTTTGGTCACTTGAAAACAGAGTATGTTGGTTAATTGCTTATGGGATTATTGGTTGCTGATGTTTTCATCTTAAAACTGAATTCTGGGAAAAGGGCACGAGTCGTGCTTGGTGGCATGAGTCGTGCCAGACATAGGGGACGAGTCGTGCGAGAGTTTAAGCCAAGTCATGCCTGTTGGGGGACGACTGAATCTGAGTGGGGTTAAATGAGGCACGAGTCGTGCCCTGGGGCACGAGTCGTGCCCTGCCCTGGTGACTCTGAACCATTTTTAAAGCTGTATAAACCTATTCAACCTAGAACATAATTGAACCCTCTTTAACTATAATTAAAGTAGAACACTTTAGCTACACAATGGTATCTTACTTGGTCAAAATGGAATGGTGGAAGAGGTTTAAATATTGTTCAGAAAATGGTTGACAGTCTTGATTTGCAACTTAACTAAAGTTAGTTAAAGCTTAGTAATTTGACTTTGCACCTTTATAGAGGTTACTCATGGTTATATATGGAACACTACCATCAAAGTACAAGGTATGAATAACAAAATGAGATATTAACATTTCAATTGTGATCATTTGAAGATGTTTAAATGTTTGGTTAAAGTAGGTTGGAACCATTGATTCCATTGAACCTAACTTGCTCAATATTCTTATATGATTGAAGTTAAATCCTTGAATGGTTGTCATAAGTGCGTAGACCTTATGTGTTGCACCTTTTACATTTGTTTGACATCTTTATAATGTGATTGATTAGGGTTCCCTACTTTGGAATCCTAAGTTAAATTGAATTGGTTCAAGGATGGTTTAGCCTAAGTGCTACTTGTGGTTGATATTTATTATCATGTATCTATCATATTGATATGCTATATTGGTATGGTTCCCTACTTTGGAATCATACATTGATTGTTCAGTAAGCAAGTATTTATTACTGTGCTTATATTTCAAGTCCAGCTGGTACTTGATTGTTTGGGTAGTGGTATAGGATTATAATGGCACCCGAGCCGAGTTCATTATGATCCATACGTTGGTTCCCTTTTTCCCTTCCATTGATCATGGTTTGGGTAGTGGACTAGCTCGGCCCTTTATGGGTGAGGCTCTAGTTTCACTTCGGGGTATGACTTTGTGTCATTTTCACCCGTTTGTTGTTATTGTGATTGGGTTTCGGGACCGCTTCTTCAGCTGTTGATGCTGCTCAGATTGGGATATCCACTTGTGATTGTTATATCCATTTGGGATTAAACCTTGTCTCAGTATCCTTCTACGTGTTACATTATGCATTTATGAATTATATATATATATATATATGTGTGTGTGTGTGTGTGTGTGTGTATATATTGTTATGCTTTCATAATGTGATTGCATGTCATATTGTTGCATACATAATAACTTGCTGAGATTTTTCGCACCCCGTCCTTTTATTACTTTCTTAGATAGAGCCGAGCCAGGAGCTAAGCTACGTTGAGCAAAGAGGGCGCCTAGTGGGGATTGTTTTGTAAAAGGTATTTTATAAGGCTACATTATATAAATGTATAACCTTGGGTAGTATTCCGAAACCGTATCTTGTTGTCCTTCTTTTGAAACTTTTAAAGGGTTGTAAATATTTTAAATTTGGAACTACGTTTCGTGGTTTGTAAATAAGTGTGGTTGGTGTGTAAATGGTTTGAGCGTGGTGTGAGTTAGTATTTGAAGTGGAATGGTTTTACCATTAATTATAAGTTAGAAAAGTTTTCTTAACGTTAAGCAGGTTTTGAAATTGATATATTTTGGAACGGACATTTTTAAAGTTTTTTTTTTCTAAAAGAAAGGCGTCTTCAGAGCGTGTCTCGACTTGGGGCCAAGTAGGTCCCCGGTTCGAGGCACGTCATGTACAGCTTCTATGGATATGTGCAGTCAGTTCCTAAGATAGCTGATATTAGGGCTGTTACAGGAACCGAGCCGGCTCGAGCTCGGCTCGGGCTCGGCTTGAAAAAAGATCGAGTTTGAGTGGGCTCAAGGTGAACTCGAGCTCAAGCTCGAATCAATTTTCAAGCTCGTCATTTTTTCGAGCCGGCTCGTGTTCGGCTCGAATGTTCGACGAGCTTTGTTCGAGATCGACTCGTTTGAGCTCGACTCGGGCTCGACTCGTTTATATATATATATATATATATATATATATATATATATATATATATATATATATATGTCGAAGCTCGAGCTCGGCTCATTAAAAGCTCGTTTGATTTCAGATTTTTTTCAAAAAATAAGTCGAAGCTCGAGCTCGGCTCGTTAAAACTCGAGTTCGAGCAGCTCGCGAGCCAGCTCGCGAAAAGCTTGAAACTTGATTCGAGCAGAGCTCGAACAGGCATTCTGGGCTCGAGCTCGAGCTCGATAATTTTTATTCGAGCTCGAGCTCGAAACTTCAAAGCTCGGCTCGTTTACAGCCTTAGCTGATATCTTATATGGGTCTCCGATAGAGATCGTATAAGATGTGGATATGCACCAGCAGTTCACAAAATGAGCGGAGTATTACTCCCACCGTTGTACTACATATGATTCATTTGGGAAAGGTAAAGAGAAGGTAACGGAATGTGTTTACTGCTTTACCAATGTGATATTGAGCAACCTATTTATGTGTTGCATATTTGATTTTGATTAACATGTTTATGTGTTGCATATTGTATGGCATATTGTTGCATACATAATAGCTTGCTGAGATTTATTCTCACCCCTTCTCCCTTTACTGTTTTTAGATCCCGCTGAGACAGGAGGACCGGACCGGTGAGGCCGAAAAGGAGTTTGGACATCTTTTGGATTGTCAGGGTATGTGTTGGTTTGGGAAGTTGGGGATAGATTGTGGTTGTTATTCTTTTGGGGAAAGGTTTTGAATATAAAACTTTTACAAACATGTTTTCAGTAGTGTTGTGTTGTAATTAAACCTGGGATTGGTTTGTTTTATGGTTGGCTTGTGTTAGCCTTTACAGTTGTAGTACTTGTAACTTATACAGGTTATAACTGTTTAAAAAGGTTTATATATCGCCTCCGAGTAGAGAGGTTATTTTGAAATTGTTTTGAAAAAGGGTTGTTTACTTTTCAAGTAATATAAAGAAAAGTTTTTTTTTAAAAGAAGGTATTTTGGGGATCCTCCATCCTGAGACACGAGTTTATAGGTCCAGGAGTTGGGAGGCGCCCACAGTTGGTATCAGAGCTTTGGCTAGAAGTCAAGGGTAGATGTCTAGTCTAAGGGGGAGTGTGTGATATCTGACGCCGAGTGTTTAATGCAGGGATTATTGTAATGGCTGGGACTGGTGATGACCAACAGAGGGATCAGGGAAACATTGGTGACATGGGAGCTGGGGGAAACCAGAATGCTGAGATGATGGCTATGTTTCGGGTTTTCCTTCAGAATATGGCAGCTCAGGGTCGGGCACAGCAGCAACCTGAGGCAAGGCCAGCACTTGGGCTAGAAAAGTTTATCAAAATGGCTCCACCAAGCTTCAAAGGGGATCCAGATCCATTGATAGTTGAGAGATGGTTGGAAGCTATGACTAAGATTTTTGTGGCAATGGAGAGTACAGATGAAGAAAAAAGTCAGATGTGCAGTGTTTAAACTGGAGGGTCCGGCAGAGCATTGGTGGCAAATTCTTAAGGAAAGTTGGGAGCGGGACCATACGCCCCAAACTTGGGACAACTTCACAGTGAGATTCAAAGAGCATTTTATTCAAGTGATCACTAAAGACAAGAAAGAGGTAGAGTTCCTGAAGCTTGAGCAGGGGACAATGACAGTGGCCCAGTATTCTGCAAAATTCACAGAGCTGGCAAGGTATTGTCCACATCTTGTACCAGATGAAGGAAGGAGAGTCTACAGGTTTGTTAAGGGACTGAGGTTGGAGTTCAGAAAAAAATTGTTGACTCATGATTTTCCTAGCTACCAGGCAGCAGTTAATATGGCATACAAAATTGAGAATGATATTGAGGAACATCGGGGTAAATCTGAGGGTAGTGGAAGCAAGGCTAAGTTTTCAGGCCAGAGTTCAGGTCAGAGCAAGAGTCAGCCTAAATCTTCAACTTCTGGAGTGGCTAAGGGAGTAACAGTCACAGTTTCAACTCGTCCTGTATCTAGCCAATTTGGGACTATTTGCAACTTTTGCATGAGGATAGGGCATTCTGAGGATAGCTGTTGAAGGAAACAGGGTAAATGTTTGAACTGTGGAGAAATAGGGCACTTCAAAAAGGATTGTCCTAAATTTAAAAAGGGTCAAGCGGTGGGTGGTAAACAACAAGGTGACCAGCCCAGAGGTAGTGTGAAAGGAGATGTTGAGGGGAAACCTAAAGAGAGAGTCCAAGGTAGAGTGTTTGCCTTGGATTGAGGTGCGGTAGATCCCACCGCAGTCATTAGAGGTATTGTCCCTGTCTCAGGGGTCAGGGCTCGTATTCTTATCGACCCTGGATCGTCTCATTCTTATGTGGCATCTCATTTTGCATTTACATTGCATAAGTTGCATAAGTTGTTACCTTATGTGCTAGAGGTTTCTACTCCTGTGGGAGAGCACCTCGAATCCTCTTTGATCTATCATGATTGTGAGGTGATTATATATGGGCATGTATTGCCAGTGGATTTGATAGAGCTACCAATCCAAGATTTTGATGTTATTTTAGGCATGGACTGGTTGAGTTATTGTCATGCCTTGGTGGACTGTCGCAGAAAGCGAGTCACCTTTTCTATGCCTGATGTGCCTGTGTTTATATTTAATGCTGATAAGTCTTTATTTGGCATTCATGTTATATCTGCACTAAAGGCTAGAAAGTTGTTATCAAAAGGGTGTGAGGGATACTTGGCATATGTGTTAGACTCTAGTAAGAAGTCTCCTGAACTATCTTGTGTTCCATTTGTGAATGAGTTTAGTGACGTATTCTCAACTGAGTATTCTATGCCTCCGGATAGAGAGGTGGAGTTCTGTATTGACTTATTGCCAGGTACTTCACCAATTTCTAAAGCACCTTACAGAATGGCTCCAGCTGAGTTAAAAGAATTGAAAATTTAGTTGCAGGAGTTGTTAGACAGGGGTTTTATTCGTCCCAGTATTTCACCCTGGGGAGCACCATTTTTGTTTGTTAGAAAGAAGGATGGTACATTGTGGTTGTGTATTGATTACAGACTACCGAATCAAGCTACTATTAAGAACAAATATCCTCTTCCTCATATTGATGATTTATTTGATCAACTCCAAGGTTTCGTTATATATTCCAAGTTGGACTTGCGTAGCGGATACCATCAGTTGAAAATCAAGCCACATGATATTTCTAAAACAGCTTTCAGAACAAGGTACAGGCATTATGGATTTCTTGTTATGCCATTTGGGTTGACCAATGCACCAGCTGTATTTATGGACATGATGAACAGGATCTTCAAGTCGTATCTTGACAGTTTCGTTGTGGTTTTTATTGATGATATCCTGGTATATTCAAAATCCAGGGAAGATCACGAGAGGCACTTGAGAATTGTTTTATCCGTGCTTCATGAGAAACAGTTATTTGCCAAGTTCAGCAAATGTGAGTTTTGGCTGAAACAACTTTCTTTCTTGGGTCATGTGGTATCCAGTACTGGTATTGCAGTGGATCTTACAAAGATTGATGTTGTAGCCAACTGGAAACAGCCTTCTACCGTGACAGAGATTCGTAGTTTCCTTGGTTTAGCGGGGTATTATCGAAGATTTATTGAGGGATTTTTTAGGATTGCAACTCCATTGACCAGATTGACTCGGAAGGATGTACCATTTATATAGGATGCTAAGTGTGAAGTTGGTTTTACTGAACTGAAGAAGAGATTGACTTCAGCCCCTATCCTTGCACTTCCAGAGGGTTGTGAGAATTTTGTTATTTTTAGTGATGCTTCTAAAGAGGGATTGGGTTGTGTACTTATGCAAAATGGGAAGATACTTGCATATGCTTCAAGGAATTTATCACCAGCGGAGCAGAATTATCTTACCCATGATATGGAGTTAGCTGCTATTATTTTTGCATTGCATAAGTGGAAACATTACTTGTATGGAGCAAAATTTGAGATATTTACATATCATAAGAGCCTGAATACTTGTTTACCCAGAAGGAACTAAACAACAGACAGAGGCGTTGGTTGGAGCTTCCGAAGGACTATGATTGTGTCATTTCTTATCATCCCGGGAAGGCTAATGTGGTGGCTGATGCTATTAGCCGTAAGGCTCATTTATCATCCTTGGTGTCTCGGGAATTGAGAGGTGATATGTTATTTGCAAATGTCAGAGCTGTTCCTACTTCATATGGGGATCTTTTGGAAGCTCAGTTGAATGATAATGAATTGAAGAAAATTAGGGAGAAATTGCAAGATGGAAAGTCTGGAGAGTTTTCATTAAACAAGGATGGAATTCTAACCTTCAAAGGCAGGATTTGCGTACCTTCTTCCCCAGAGATCAAAAGGCAGGTATTAGAGGATGGCCATAAGTCCCGATTTGCTATTCATCCAGGAAGCACCAAAATGTATCAGGATTTGAAGAGGGGTTACTGGTGGAATGGCATGAAAAAGGAGATTGCAGAATTTGTATCAAAGTGTTTAACTTGCCAACAGATCAAAGCTGAACACCTAAGGCCAGCAGGATTGCTTCAACCATTGGATATTCCGGAGTGGAAGTGGGAGGGCATTTCTATGGATTTTGTGACAGGATTGCCTCCTACTTCGAGGAAGATGGATGATATATGGGTGATTGTGGATAGACTGACCAAATCAGCTCATTTTCTACCAGTTTCGACCAAGTATTCATTGGAGAAATTGGATCAGTTGTATATTCATGAGATCGTGAGATTGCATGGGGTACCTGTCAACATTGTTTCTGATAGGGATCCGAGATTCACCTTGCGGTTTTGGAGGGCTTTGCATGAAGCCTTGGGGTCCAAGTTGAGTTTTAGCAAGCATTTCATCCTCAGACTGATGGGCAGACAGAGAGGACCATTCAGATTCTCGAGGACATGCTACGGGCTTGTGTGATGGACTTCCAGTTATCTTGGGAAGACCATTTGCCTTTAGTGGAATTTGCCTATAACAATAGCTATCAATCCAGCATTGAGATGGCACCATATGAGGCACTGTATGGGAGGAAATGTAGGTCCCCAATGTGTTAGGACGAGGTTGGTGAGGCTAGACTTTGGGGTCCAGATTTGGTTAGAGACTCAGCTGAGAAGATCAAAGTGATCCGTGACAGATTGAGGACACCCCAGAGTCGCCAGAAGAGCTATGCTGACACTAGAAGAAGGGAGTTATCCTTTCAGGTTGGTGATTTAGTATTCTTGAAGATCTCACCATGAACGGGGATCAAAAGGTTTGGCAACAAAGGGAAGTTGGCTCCTAGATTTGTTGGTCCATTTGAGGTTTTAGAGAAGGTAGGTGAGTTAGCCTATCGATTGGCTCTACCTCCATCTCTTTCCTCTCTCCATGATGTATTTCATGTGTCCATGTTGAGGAAGTACTGTTATGATTCCTCTCATGTATTGAGTTCTCCTCCAGAGGATGTCCAGGCAGATATGACCTATGTGGAGGTACCATTGCGGATTCTAGAGTGGCAGGTCCGGGAATTGCGTACCAAGAGTATTCCCGTGGTGAAAGTTCTTTGGAAGAATCACACCATTAAGGAAACAACTTGGGAATTGGAATCTGAGATGAGACAAAAGTATACTGATTTGTTTGATCATTCAGGTAAGTTAAGTCCATATTCGGGATGAATTTTATTTAAGGGGGAGTGAGTGTCATGACCCTAAACCTAGGCACATTTTGGTCACGCGTGGAGCACGTGGGGTTGGGGTGCATTGCATCTCCTCTTATGCATTATGTGATATATGAAATGATTACGTGTTCATTTTGATAATTGTGATGGACTATGTGAAGTTAGATGTTGTCAACTTGATTTGAATCATATAATGTTTAAATGAAAGATGGGAGATTTGTGTAGTAAAATGATAATACTTGAGTTGTGAAATGGAAGTATTATGAAAGTTGTCGAGGAGCTTGAGTGTAACTATAACCTCAAGGTGGTTGTTTGTTTGATTTTAAACTTGGAGGAGCTTATGTGTAAAATATTTTATATAAATCTCTTTATGGCTTCTCCAAGAAGCCACAAGATTTCCTCAGCCTTCTCTCTTTCTCTCTCAGTCTAGAAAGGACATAAACCCTAGGTTATCTTCCGAAAATCCCAGAAATTCACCCGTTGATTTGTTGTTGATTCCGACTTCAAATTAGTGCTCAGGGAGTTGTTTAGAGCAAGAATAGCCGATTATATCTTCCTGTTATTTTGATAACTTTTGGTAAGTTGTTATGTCTTCTTTCTATAACTGTTCATGCCTTGTGTAAAGATGTTATTATGAGGTTATGAAGGTTTTGTGTAAAGATGGAACCAGTTTTCTTGGTGTTTGAAATGGAAACAACCAAGTAATGTTGATGAATATGTCAAAAGGTGATATTATGGTTTGAGTTGAATTGGAACATGTTATAGATGTGTTATGGGTTATGGAGGGAGTATATTATGGTCTAAAACATGTGTATATACTGTTGTTGGATGCCTTGTAGTTGCTGGACTGAGAACTTGCAGTTGTTGTTTTGTTGCTGCTGATGTTGCAGCCAAGAACAGCAGTTCCTGGGATTGGGCACGACTCGTGCCCTGTAGCACGAGTCATGACCATGGTATGTGAAGTCGTTCAGCACATGTTTCCAAGTTGGGACAAGTCGTGACCTATAAGGGATGACTGGGTCTGGTGGGGGTGTAATAGGGAACGAGTCGTGCCCTAGGGCACGAGTCATGCCCTGCCCTGCAGCCTATGAACAGTTTTCCAAGCTTTGAACACCTAGTCTAACCAACATATAATTGACCACTCTTCAACTATGATTCTAGTACAACTTTAGTACTACACAATGGAACTTTAAATGGTCCAAATGGATAATGGGAAAGGCTTTAAATATTGTCTTGAAAAGGGTTGAAAGGCAATTGTTAAACTTGAACCAAAGTTAGTAAAACTTGGTATTTGAATATGGAACCTTTATAGAAGGTGTTTGATGTTAAGTTATGAACGCGTAGAGCTACTTGTACCTCTACGTGGTTACATGTATATGGTTATTGGTTCATATAGTGCATTAAATAGATGTTGCACTACTTCATTGGTTTGGGCAGGAGTATTAATACCCTGTTACTGGGTTATATATTGTGTAACGAATATGTAGGACTTACGTGATATACATTGTTCCATAAGTGTTTACATATTCATAGTTGGTTGTGCACATAGTGTTTAAATACGTGTTGCACTGTTTCATTTGTTGAGCATGAGTATTAATACCATGTCATTAGATTGTTATTATTCAATAGTGTTGAAATATATGTGCACTATTGTGATTGGTTTGACATGAGGAATAAGTACCATGTTATGTATTGATGTCCCATGGGGTGGACTTATTTTCAAGTATCTGTTATGTGCTTGAATATAGTTGTATCAGCTGATCATCGGGGGTATATGGAATATTATTACTTATGAGAAGATATTTCATAAGGTGTTTAGATTTCCTTATACCTATGACATTTCCCCCTTCTGTGGCCACGACTTGGGGGTGTACAGCTTCTATGGATATGTGCAGTCAGTTCCTAAGATAGCTGATATCTTATATGGGTCTCCGATAGAGATCGTATAAGATGTGGATATGCACCAGCAGTTCACAAAATGAGCTGAGTATTACTCCCACCATTGTACTACATATGATTCATTTGGGAAAGGTAAAGAGAAGTAAACGGAATGTGTTTGCTGCTTTACCAATGTGATATTGAGCAACCTATTTATGTGTTGCATATTTGATATTGAGCAACCTGTTTATGTGTTGCATATTGTATGGCATATTGTTGCATACATAATAGCTTGCTGAGATTTATTCTCACCCCTTCTCCTTTTACTGTTTTTAGATCCCGCTGAGATAGGAGGACCGGACCGGTGAGGCCGAAAAAGAGTTTGGACATCTTTTGGCTTGTCAGGGTATGTGTTGGTTTGGGAAGTTGGGGATAGATTATGGTTGTTATTCTTTTGGGGAAAGGTTTTGAATATAAAAATTTTACAAACATGTTTTCTGTGGTGTTGTGTTGTAATTAAACCTGGGATTGGTTTGTTTTATGGTTGGTTTGTGTTAGCCTTTACAGTTGTAATACTTGTAACTTATACAAGTTATAACTATTTAAACAGGTTTATATATCGCTTCCGAGTAGAGAGGTTATTTTGAAATTATTTTGAAAAAGGGTTGTTTACTTTTCAAGTAATATAAAGAATAGTTTTTTTAAGAAGAAGGTATTTTGGGGACCCTCTATCCTGAGACACGAGTTTATAGGTCCAGGAGTTGGGAGGCGCCCACACGGCCACTCTGAGATTTGGGGCCAAAAATGGCCTGGACATGGCCAAGTGCACGGCCGCTCCTTGTATGGCTGCACGGCCGCTCTGGCTGGAATTTGGCTTGTGTGCTTGATTTGCTTGTTGTTCATCCATGTCTTTACACTAAGATGTCCCAAGCATCCATTGATCATAAAATAGACTCTAAAACCTGTCTAAAATGTATAATATATACCAAAAGCGAAAAATCGAAGGTATATATAAAAGAAGCTAAAAATAGACTAAAATGCAATCTAAATGATAACTAAAGTAAGGAAATGTTTATTAAATATAGGATAAATGACTATATAATAGTTGTTGGGTTTTATGGGTCCATGCGCAGCGGAATTAAGCATCTAAATAACACAAAACCCAAGAGCCTAGGATCCGTTCTATACAATTAACTTGAATTCCTATGAGATAGAAATAACCAACCTTGAACGCTTTCCGTTCTTGAGCTATCGAACGATTTGATTATGTGATTTCGAATCACAAACTTCGTTCTTCAGATTGCTTGAACTCTAGGCCTTGATCGATGAACGAGGGAAGACCCTCTTCCGGTATCCACACCTTTGAATGAACCAAGAAAAGCTTCTTGAAGATTGCTAGATCTCTTAAACCTATGAAGAATATTGAGAGTATATGTTGTGAATTTCTTTTCAGAATTTTGGCTAGCTTTTTAGGGCTGACAGACTGTTATATTTATACTACTTTAGTACCAATATTTGTTTTCTAATCAAATTAGGAAACCAGACCGAAAATACCTCTATGGTCTTAGAGTGTCGCACGACCAGACGAGTCCCATGGACTAGTTCTGTCGCGCGATACATCAAGTCACATCAGGTTTCTTTCAATCATTCTTCCTCTGGTTTATTCAATTCATTCTAGTTGTGTGTGACCCAATAGGATTACATTATGTTCTTCCTCTGGTTTATTCAATTCATTCTAGTTGTGTGTGACCCAATAGGATTACATTATGTTGGCAATGAGCTCGATCATATCGACTCTCATAAGACATAAGCGGACTCTAGCAAGCCATTATGTCTACCCAAATAATGTAACGTAAGAGTTCACGTTTCCAATGGTACACTTCCATTTCTCCCTTTGTCTCACGATGGAACACAAGTCATGGTCCTCGTCAATTTGTCTTTGTTTAATGCTTTCTCAATTTCGAGTATAATGATAATCCAATCGCATTGGGGTATGGCCATACACTTTCATCAATATCACTCATCGAGGGGCCCAAGTAAAACATCTCTCTTTCGGGGGACAAATTCCATCTTGACTTATCATCCTTCCCATCATGAATCTGATCATGCCAAAGATAGCCTTTATAGATATCGTGTTAAGATATCGTTTGACTAAAATCAAACATGACTTTCATCATATGTAAGGTCATGATAATCTCAGGTCTAGGGACTAAATGAAGTAACCTTATGAGATTTAATTATGACATTTGATCATGACATAAATCTCATACGGGTCAAGTCCAGTCACTTGTTCTCTAACAAGTACCTATAAATTTAATGTGCATCTCTATGCATATAATCATCATATGATTATCCATTAACATTTATACTAATTATTCTCTTAATAATTAGGGACAGAGATTATTACAGACAAATATGCAAAACATATAATAATCAAATGATAAACTTCTCGTATAATAATAAATAATGCCAACACATAAGTCTATCAACTATAGGCCTAGGGCATAACACTAACAATAGTCACTTATCAGAGCCCTTTTGAAAGTAAGTAGCTAATTTCTTTTCTCAAAGAGATACAGTTGTCGATAATGTGGCCAAAATCTTCATGGTAAGCACACCATTTAGACTTGCCTTCCAAGGTGAGGGTTTGTCAGCTGCTTTTGGCCATCTTGCCCTGCTACCCAAGTTGTCCATTGCGTAGAGGAGTCCTGAAACATCAACAGAAAAGCAATAGTCACTAATCTTAGGATAAGTTGTATCATCTTCATCATCATCTTCTTCTACAATATTAATTTTAGAAGAGTCGGTTTTGGAGTAGGGTTTCCCCCTATTGGATCGATGATGAGAGGAGTCCACCTTTCTGTCAGGATTCTCATATGTAGAGTCTTATTTGACGCCTTGCCATGAACCATCTCGCCTTCTTCCAGCCTGATGAAACGAACAAATCTCGTCCTGACTTCTTCCAAGCTTCTAGACGGGAACATGACCAGATCTTGGTAGAACGGTGATTCTCTCTTCAGGCCCATCCTGAAAGCTTCCGTTGCAGTTGACACGTCAATATGAGGAATGCTTATGGCTTCCTTATTGAACCTGAACACATAATCTTTTAGGGTTTCGTCAGGTTGTTGTACAATCCTGTAAAGGTCACTTGTTAATTTCTCTAAACCCACGATTGCAAGAGAATTAAGAAACATGTTATGTAATTGAGAGTAAGATGAAATAGAATTCATAAGTTGATTAGTCAGCCACATCAAGGCGGGACCGGATAAGGTGGACCCAAAGCCTCTGCACAAACAAACTTCCTTAAGATGCGGGGGAATGCTAATGATGTCCATCTTCTCTTGGTACAGGGCTATGTGCTCCGCAGGGTCCGTTGTGCCATCATATTATTTCATGGAAGGTACTTGGAATCTTTTAGGGATCTCCACCCCAGCTATGGCTAGGGATGACCAAACCGTAACCGGAACCGGACCGAAACCGTGGAACCGGCTCGAACCTAAACCGACAGGAACCGGAACCGTCCCGAACCGGAATTGGCCGGAACCGGTCAGAACCGGAACCGTCCCGAACCGGAACTGGACGGAACCGTAACCGGCAGTTTAGCGATCCGATTCCGGTTTCTACTTTTCAAAAACCGTGAACCGGCGGTTTTGAACCGTGAACCGTAAACCGTAACCGTAAACCGCAAACCACAAATCGTCACTTCGAACCATCAGAAACCGTCAGAACCATCAGAAACTAGCCGTTATGCTCGTTAGCTAACGACTAGTTAACCAAAAATGACCGCTTTTGACCCTTTTTTTGGCCAAATTTCAGTCATCAAAAAAATAAAAAATTTGTAATCTTAACAAAATTCCTCAACTATAAATACCATCCCCCTCCCCTCACATTTTTTCCACACAAACTCCATTAACTCTCTCTTGAAGCTCTAACGAATTTCGTTAAATTCTTTGATTCTCAAGCTCAAATCATAATCCAACTTTCTTATTTTCATCCAATATCCATATTTCATCTTCATTTCATATATTTCCATCCAATACAACATCTTTATTTCATCTTCAATTCATTTCATATATTTCCATCCAACATCTTTATTTATATTATGAATATTCTTAAGAACCTCACAAGTAAGAAGGGTGGTAGTAGGGGTAGGGGTACAGGAGGGCAAGGGGAATCTTCTTCTCAAGCACCATCACTACCACCACCATCACCACTACCACAACCACAATGGCAAGAAAATCAAGATGGTCAATTTATGATATGGGGCTTGCGGGCCAAAATGAGGTGGAAGAGTGGGAAGATGATGACTTTGTGGAAGAGATGCCCGATGTTGTGCCACCATAAATGGCACAAATTGTTGATGATGATCCAACTACTCAAGTAAGTGATGGCAATACTATGGAAGCCACAATGGGAGGGCGGCGGCGTAAAGCGAAAAACAATCTCCCTTCCGTTCCAAAAACCAAGAGAAGTGAATCGAAAGTATTCACGAAATTCTACAAAAAAGTTCCCATTGACGCGTCGGGAAAGAATTTCAAAGCAATATGCAACTTTTGTCCACCAAATAACAAACAAACATATGATTACTCTACCGGTGGTGGATACGGTACTTTGAGAAGGCATACACGAGAAAAACACCCGGGGGAATATGGCATACAAACCACTCAACAACAATTGCAAGGATTCGCAACTTCAGCTCAAGGAGGTACGTCTTCTCAAAATTCTTCTAATTTATTTGCATATAATCATCTAAATCATAGAAGAGAAATGGCAAAATTTGTTTGTAAGCAATCCCTTTCCTTTAATTTTCCCGATAACGAAGACTATGAACATTTAATTAGATGTTGTTTTAATCCCGCCGCTAATAAAGTAGCTTGTACAACCCTAACAAGAGACGTTAAAAATATAGTAGGAGAATATAAATTTGCTTTATGTAATGTTTTTGCTAATTTGTCTTCTAAAGTTTCTATTTGTTCCGATATATGGAGTGATAAAAAATAAGACATTTTTATATGGGAGTAACATGTCATTGTATTGATGATTCTTGGAAAATTCAAAAGAGGTTACTTGCATATAGATTATTTGATGATGCACACACCGCACATAACATAGCTCATATGTTACAAACAATTTTGCATGAATATAATCTTGTTGATAAAGTATTTTCAATGTCTTTTGATAATGCTAGTTCTAATACCGCTAGTTTGCCCGAATTGATTTTAGTTTGTAGACCATCACTAGGTGGTAGATTTTTTCATATTAGATGCATTTGTCATTTTTTTTTTTTTTTTTTTTTTTTTTTGAACTTATGTGTACAAGATGGTTTGCGTGCTTTGGAAACTTCTATTAATGCAATTAAGGATGCCATTTATGATATTATGAAAGTATAAAAAATTACAAGGCTATGGAAACAATATTGCACAAACCATGGGAAAAAACAAAAAAGATTCCCGATAGATGTTCCAACTAGATGGAATTCCACCCTTCATGTTTTAGAAGAAACTTATGCTTGGAGAAATGAAATTTGCATATTTTTGGGATCCATTATTATGGTACTCAATATGGTACAAATTTATATACTACACAATGGGAAGAATATGCAAGTATGATTAATTTGTTGAAGAAGTTCGAGGCGCAACCTTGGCGTTATCCGGTACGTATTACCCTACTTCTACTTTAGTTGTTGATCATGAACTTATGTGTACAAGATGGTTTGCGTGCTTTGGAAACTTCTATTAATGCAATTAAGGATGCCATTTATGATATTATGAAAGTATAAAAAATTACAAGGCTATGGAAACAATATTGCACAAACCATGGGAAAAAACAAAAAAGATTCCCGATAGATGTTCCAACTAGATGGAATTCCACCCTTCATGTTTTAGAAGAAACTTATGCTTGGAGAAATGAAATTTGCATATTTTTGGGATCCATTATTATGGTACTCAATATGGTACAAATTTATATACTACACAATGGGAAGAATATGCAAGTATGATTAATTTGTTGAAGAAGTTCGAGGCGCAACCTTGGCGTTATCCGGTACGTATTACCCTACTTCTACTTTAGTTGTTGATCATTGTGTGGAAATTTCTAGTATATTTTCCAAATTTAAAGATGATGTTATTCTTAAACATGCGGTTTTCAAAATGCGAGAAAAGTGGGAAAAATATTTGCTTAACATTTCCGATATTTTTTTGGTTGCTAAGTTATTAGATCCTAGAGTTAGAGAGTATGATTTAACTCAATTTTTAGAGTATTATTTTTAAAACTTTTATTGTGTGGGAGATCCCAATATGCCTAACGTAGGTCAAAAGGTTGCTAGTGTTAGACAAACTTTTTTAGAATTTTTTCAAGAATATGTAAGTACCCAAATCTGGCTCATGCCTTCCGGTTAATTTTCCCGACATTTCGGTAAATTTCCCGGTAATTCCCCGGACCTTCCTAGTGTTCCGGAAATGTCCCAGAGCAGTCCCAAATTAAAATAAGGGCTGTAAGGAGCCTTCCTAATTAAGAAAACACGTTTTTCTTAATTAGGGAGAAGCTTCTAGAATAATGCCACCTTGCATGGTTCTAGAATGCTGAGTCATAATGGATAAGACCGCACGGCCTCATTTGCAAAGGGCCTGCAGCCGCACGGCTTCATTAGCCTTATCCAGACTGCCTATAAATAGAGCCCTCCTCTACCCATTTCAACACACAACAACAACACAAACAATCAAACACACACACTCCATAGCAGTCAATACGTGAAGAAAACCCTTGAAGGCTCAAGAAGGCGAAGAAGAAGCTCAAGAAGCCATCTCCCTCCTCCTTGAAGACCCAAGAAGAACCTCTCCTCCTAGCTCCGTCCGAAGAAGCGAAGGAAACGATTGGTAACCTCGCACGCCCTAACCTTGCATTTTAATTGATATACTTGCTCATTGCATTCATATATCTTGCTTGGGACTTGGCATTTATTCATAAAGATCATATCTTTATCACTCCCTTCCCCCTTTTGCATGCATTAAGACCTCATTTGTCATAAAAATGTAGTCTTTTTCATAAAGGTGCATCCTTTGCACCTAAAATCCCTATTTTCCAATAAAAATGTTATCTTTATGCATCATTTGCATATAAAGATCAAATCTTTTTCAATAAAAATGCATCCTTTGCATCAAAACCCCTTTTTTAATGCATCATTTGCATAAAAATGCTATCTTTATGCATCATTTGCATAAAGATCATTTCTTTCAATCAAAAAGCATCATTTGCTATAACCAAAATGTCATCTTTTCATTAAAGAGTCATTTTTATCATGCATTTCCCCTTTTCCCTAACCTTGGAACGGACCGGTGTAAAAGTTCTCATCTTTGCATCGTTCCTTCCATTAAAGGTTCATGATTTCTTTAGGAAAAGGATAACCTTGAACCCTATATCTCCAATTATCGCTTAAGAATGAGTATGAAGCCTCTATACGAGCTCGACCGTCTTAAAGCGTAGGATTGATGGGCTAAGGACATTCCTTCCTAAAGAACCTCATCTTTGACCCAAAAGAGAGTCATTCTCTCGATCACGCAAGTCCCGAGGGTCCCAAGGTTTAAAATGCGATGATCACAAGTCATAAGATGAGGACGGGATCATAATCCCAAATACATAAATTCCAAGGAATCCCGAGCGACAACCAACAAATGGTTTGTACGTCCGGAAGATAACTTGGGACATTCCCCCCCTTATTTTCAAACACATGCACACAAAGAAAGCACGCAAGCAAACACGATTAATGAAATCTAGGGAGACTTGCTCCGGCAAGGCACTTTGGGTGAACGCCAAACGTTCTTCCCAAGGGGTAACTTAACCTCCGAACCCATAAAACCTTTTTTTCAAAGTTTTGAGGTAATCAAAATGGCGTGGCGACTCCGTTTTTTCAAATAACTCGGATGTCTTCAAACTCGCGTGAATTCCAATAAACAAAAAATTTGGGGCACACATTCACAGAATACAAGTCAATATATGGTGATACAACAACAAGTGAGCCTTCTTCTTCGGCACTTCAACCTTCCTCCTCGTCATCATTTGTGGCAAGTTTCTATGGAAGACAACAATCTCGTGCCGGTGTTAATGGAGAATTTGATAAATATTTGACCACCGAATTTGAAATTGAACAAGAATTTGATATTTTGAGTTGGTGGTCAAAGAGAGCACATGCTTTTCCTATCATTTCTAGAATTGCACGAGAAGTATTTGCTTGTCCCGCATCAACGGTTTCGGTGGAGCAAGCGTTTAGCATTGGTGGGAATATTGAGCATAATCGTCACAATTTATCATTCGATAGTTTTGAAGCTTGTAATTTGTTGAATGATTGGATTAGAGCGGAAAGAAGAAAGCAAGACGACAAGCCAACTGATATTCTTGGTGGCGAAGGTGAGTATTTTGATGAAACTAAATCGGGAAGCGATTAAGAAGGTAAGTAAAATGTAATTTATTTAGTTGTTGCTATAGTTTTTTTATTAGTTAGAATTTAGATAATTATTGTAATAAAAAGAGGTAAAGGCTTCTAATATCATCCCTTAATTATAAAAGGGTACGGTTTGGTTGTCCCCCTCATGTAATTTTTTCCAATGATTAATAAAATTTAAAGGGTACCGTCCATTTTTCTTCTATATACTTTTATTTGTTAAGTTTTTTCCTATCTTTTTTATATACATTTTTGGAAAAAATGTCACTAGTAAATAAAAGTCTAAAATATTATTTCAAAGTCAATAAAAAATAAAAAATAAATATACCTCACTCTAAAGCCTAAACCTCTAAACCTCACTCTAAACCCTAAACCCTATCTTTTTTTATATAACTTTAAAAAAAATATATCACTACTAACCAAAGTCTAAAATATTATTTCATAGTCAATAAAAAATTAAAAAAAAATAAAAAATAAACATACCTCACTCTAAAGCCTAAACCTCTAAACCCTAAACCAATTACCCTAAACCCTAAACCAATTACCCTAACCCCTATCTTTTTTTATATAACTTTTTTAAAAATATATCACTACTAACCAAAGTCTAAAATATTATTTCATAGTCAATAAAAAAATTTTAAAAAATAAAAAATAAATATACCTCATTCTAAAGCCTAAACCTCTAAACCTCACTCTAAACCCTAAACCAATTACCCTAAATCCTATCTTTTTTTATATAATTTTTTTTAAAAAAATATCACAAATAACCAAAATCTAAAATATTATTTCATAGTCAATAAAAAATTTTAAAAAAATAAAAATAAATATACCTCACTCTAAAACCTAAACCTCTAAACCTCACTCTAAATCCTAAACCCTAAACCAATTACCATTTTCTATCTTTTTTTGTATACCTTTTTTGAAAAAATATCACTAGTAAACAAAAGTCTAAAATATTATTTCTTAGTCAATAAAAAATTTATAAAAAATAAAAAATAAATGAAGGATAGTCCGTCCCTCTTTTCTTCTATATACTTTCATTTGTTAAGTTTTTTCCTATCTTTTTTTATATACCGTTTTGGAAAAAATGTCACTAGTAAACAAAAGTCTAAAATATTAAATCAAAGTCAATAAAAAATTAAAAGAAAATAAAAAGTTAGTCCGTCTCTCTTTTCTTCTATTTACTTTCATTTGTTTAGTTTTTTTTATATCTTTTTTTATATACCTTTTTGTAAAAAAATAATTAATAAAAAACGTCTAAAATATTAATTTATAGTCAATAAAGAATTAAAAGAAAATAAAAAATAAGTCCGTCCCTCTTTTCTTCTATATACTTTCGTTTGTAACGGTTTGTTTAATTAACTGGTATTATAAAGTTCAGGGGATAAATTGCAATACAATGGAATGGGAGGAACATAGCTGTAAATTATAGCTGGCCGGAGTTGCTTGGCCAAGAAAAGGAAATGGCCGGCCAATGACCAAGAGTGGCCGAGAAAACAGGGCCGCGCCGTGGCCGAGAAAGCAGCATGCGCGCGATCGCGCATATATGAGGGCGATCGCACCATTTGGGCAGAAGAAACACGCGATCGCGCCAAAGGAAAGGGGGCAATCGCGCCCAAACTGTGAACCGCCGGTTCCAAATCGTGAACCGACGGTTCGTAAACCGTAAACCGTGAACCAACGGTTTGGTTTCGGTTTCACCTTTTCCGGAACCGGAACCGGCGGTTCGAAACCGGAACCGTAACCGACCAAACGGTTCCAAATCGTGAACCGACAGTTCGTAAACCGTAACCGTAAACCGTGAACCAACGGTTCGGTTCCGGTTTCACCTTTTCCGGAACCGGAACCGGCGGTTCGAAACCGGAACCGTAACCGCCTTTGGTCATCCCTAGCTATGTCTGGAACAAAGCGTGAATCATGATGGCTGGTTAGAGATGCTTTGTTGAAGGGTAAGGTGACTCATGGAACCTTCATGAGAATATCCTTGATATGCTGCACTTCCCTTGCGAGGGTGTTATCTGCAATAGGGTTAGTGGCAACAAATGAATTGAAAGGAGTATTAAACATATTAAAACTCCATGTTTGCCCCACAGGAGGTGGGGTTGCAAAGGTAAAACATGTTGACAGCGGAACCGGGTTGGACGTAACAGTGGTGCTTTCAGTCTGAACAGCGCTGACCATGGATAAATTGCCTTGACCGTTCCTTGCACTTGGCCCAACACTTGAGAAAAGAGTCCTGGGCTACAAAGGTGAGGTCTCCGGCATGCTGACTATTGGAGCACCGCGCCCTGAAGCTAATAAATCACGTCGTATTCCGTCGATGTAATTAAATATCATTTTATTGGTATATTGTTGTCCGTCAATCTAGTCCTTCAACTGTTGCATTATAGCCGTCATGGTATTTATAACTTCCAGTGAAATTCCAGGCAGCGTCATGGATGAAGAACCTCCCAGGTTGAGCCCTTGGCTTTAAGATGTAACAGCGCCAGACCCAATGGGCGAATGAATGCTAGACGTCATGGGCAAGCTTGACGTGTTGGTTCTTGCCCCAGTCGTAATGATGGATGTAGACATTACTGAAGTAGGATTGCTCATCTTGATTGGAATCTAAAAAACCAAAGTTCCCAAGGACGGTGCCAAATTGTTTTGGACAAATTTCAACAATTAAATTTATCTATCAAGGATGTTTGGGCACAAATGGAATATAGTTCTCAAACAAGATGAACACGAGGATGTAACGAGGAAAACCTTTGAACAATCGTTCGCAGGGAAAAACCTCGGGAGGCTTTAGGAAAAGCCTACCTTAACAAAAAAAGTGTTATTGAATTTAGTAGTTCTCGAGTACAAAGTGCAGTATGAGCGTAAAGTAGAGTGTGTAACGTGAGTACATGTGCGTTCTAGAGGGCTTATATATTTGAAAAGATAACGGAAGTAACAACATAAATGTAATCCCCCTTCTCTCGCCTAGAATCTCGCCTTTTGTTGATGATGGGCAGCCATTACTCCTTTGGTTGATGATATGGTTGTTATGGCATCATTTGACTGAGTCCCAAATGGTCATGAAGGTAGATTATTTATCCATAACTCTGTTCCTGAAAAATAGGAAGTATACAACAAATAATTTCAAGGTGTTAGTCCAAGATGTAAATCAAGACGTTACCTCAAGGCGGATGAATAAGATGTAGAACATGCTGAGTGAAATTTTTAGGGTGAAACACCTATAATAAGTTTTATTCTTTCCTCATCAATCCTATGGATGGCCCTGACATGTGGGGAAAGACTGGATTGGCCTATCTACACCCCTCAAAGAGCAAAAGAACACAACTTGGAAGACCAAAGAAACTGAAGAAGAGGACTAACCAAGGTTTACCAAATGGACAAGGTGGTGAAGAAGGAGCACAAGGGGGAGCAAACCAATAAGGAGGGGAATAACCAAATGCAGATGAGGTGGGTGATCAACTAACTCAAAGACTGAAGAGGACTGCTTATCACATGACTGCTAAATGCAGTTTATGCAAGGTTTTTGGACACAACAAGACAAAATGTCTTTCAAAACCATCTACCAATGTGAGTACCTAGCTTTAAATAAAAGTTGTTATGAATGCATTAAATTTTTACATTCATTTTTTGGTCAATGATAGGTGGAAAATAACGTGAGAGCAGGGAATGGAAACATTAAAGTAACAAATATAGGCACAAATTCATATACCGAACAGGTATTGTATGTATTCAATTTTTTTTTTCTAAGTATAAAAACTCTGCTTAACAAGTGTATGTTAATGTTTTAGGCTTCTAAATCAAAGGAGAAAATGAAGGCAACAAGGAAAACAAATGGAACAGGTAAAACAATTGCATCAACAAGCCAACCAGAAAATACCCCATTGCCAACCCTACCACTGTTAACACCAACACTGTCAACACTGTCAACACCATCATCAACACCACATGCACTGGCAAACCCGCCACAACCACCACTGGAAAGATCACTACCACCACTACTACCAAAACCAATGGCAAAACCACAATCACTTCCAAATCCAAAGGTAATTGCAACTTTTAAATTCATCTTGTATATCTTTATTATCATTGTTTCAACTGTGTTATGTAAGTTACTTGGTTGTGAATGTGAATTTTGTGTAGGTTTCACTATCCAACAGACAGCAACCAATAAGAAGATCAACTAATCTTACACCACCACAACACGTAATTTGCAAAAAAAAAAAAAATTGTCCAAAGTCATTTATTTGTGATTTAAAATGAAAAAAAAAACTAATACCATATGTATTTTGCATTTAGGTTTCTAAATCAAATGGAAAAACAAAGCAACAACCATCAGCTCCAGAAAAACCAGAACTCATAAGGTTGCCAAGATCAAATAGACTAAGAAGTATGTTTAAATTCAAGAAAGTTGATGGACTTATTGATTTGGTTGAATAGGAGGAAATGCACCTCTAGATACCATCTCTCAGCCTCTTCAACCACCCCCTAGAGTGATGCAAAGTGTAACCCCTGATAAAATGAAAGCTAGGATGCTTCACAGAAGGTTCACAAGCATTTTTGTGAGTGGGCAGCATGGTACTACCAGCAAGAATGAGACAAATAACCCTTCACAACCTTATTTTGAGACAGGTGGAAAGAAATATGTCATAATGAAGAATCTCAAGATGAAATATAATAATTTAAGTACAAACGAGAAGTAAATGGTCAATGTGGTTTTGTAATGTGAAGTGTCAAGATTTTTGTAGAATTTACATTGATTCTCTTTTGTTTTTTCATTTATCTTATTCTCTTTTGATAATGTGGTCTTTTGGATATAAATTGTTAGGTTAAAACTTAGGGTCTATTCCTAGTCTTATGCCATGTGGGCAGTATCTTTTGCTTTTGGACATATTAGGTTGAAACTTAAATTCCTATTTGTACAACAAATATTGATCAGTTATGGAAGCCTTTATTTTCTAGCTATTGTGATTACAGTCTTATTTCCTTTGTTTAACCAAATCCAAGCCTTCTTGAATGATTCACTCAACACAAATTGCAAAAGATTACAACATTACAATTCTTTGTCTTCTTTTCAATGAAACCAACAGAATAAAAACAATGTTCTTTTAAATCCTCCAAATTCCATTCCAATGAAACCAACATTACAATTCTTTGTGTTCATTGAAACAATGTTCTGATTCCATTCTAATGAAACCAAATTAAATCTCATTACCATTACAATTCTTTGGAACCACTCATACACTAGAAAAACCACAATAAGAAAACACAATCCAAGAAAACAATAACAGTAGCAACAAGAACTTTTATCTTTTTTTCAATCATTTAATCTCCTTCTCCATTTTATTCCTCTTTCGGATCAGCCCAGGTATGATTGCCTTTGATCTTGCACAAATCTCTGGATCATAGCATGAGAAATACCCACAATTCCCCTGAAAATATTTGGCCAAAAACTAGGGCCAAAAAAAGGCAAAAAATTGGGGGTAATAAATTACTCACTGATTTCTTAGGGCATTGTAAAAATCGTTGACTAGGGTTCCTTTCAGTACATGACGTCTGCATTCGAGCTATTTCACCACATCTGCATCTTCCATCCTCAATCTTCACGATGAAATCCCCAATTTTTGCCTAACTCTTGTCTGTGAAATATGGATTGCGTTTTGTTACAAAGGAGCAGGAGGGAAGTGTGGACATTTATGCTTTTAAAACAACCAGTCTTGAACGCGAAAGGACAAAAACACCCTCACTAAATCTCAAGTGCATTTCACGTGGTCACTTAACAGGCTGTTTGGACGGAAAATGTCAAAAACCATAAATTGATAAAAATAGTGACGTTGGGCCCTAAATTGCTAAAATTAAAAAGTCAGACCCCAAATTGGCACCTCTCCGTAAACTTCAGGTCCTATTTTGTAATTTCCCCTTTTTGGATAGATGTGTCAATATTAATTAACTTTTAATTTATTGACCGGGTATTTTTGGGTTTATAATATTTACAATAGGGATAGTTTTGGTAATAGAAACGGGAGCTAATGAACGTGGTCAATATTGTGTCTAAGTGAGAGTTTTGGAGGGAAAAATACCAAAATCATTTTAGTCATTATATATTAATAGATAAAACAACTAAAAACCTTATTAGTAGACAAACCAAAAAGAAAAGTAAGAATCATACTCTGGGACGGAATGAGCAAAATTTAGGCCAAAATACGTTTAACCCCCTAAAGTATACACGTAATCTCACTTTGCACCATGGCGCCAATTTTGTCCAAAGTGACACATTAATTAACCTGCAATCCTACTTTGCACTCTAGCATCTAACGAAGTTAGAAATTTAACAAAAATTGGTTTTGTACAAGCCATGTGAGGGAAATTTTGGTCATTTTCTTTGAAAAAGAGAAGGGATTTGATGTCAATTTGTTGTTGATTATTATTCACCCATCTCCACCAGTCAACAACCATCATCACTACCAGTCAACCACCATCAAGTTAGAATTTGAAATATGTGAAGAGAAAATTCTTATTTCACTTCTTGAAGAATTATGAAAGATACAACCTACATATATACACCACAATCATACTTTGACTAGGATTCTATTATGACTACATATTCTACTTTCCTACTTAGAAAAGAAGACTTCCTAACATACAATACATACATAAGGAAACAAAATATACAAGGAAAAGGAAAAGATATTGACAAGATTTGTCAATATCTCAACAGCCCCCCTCAAGTTGGAGCGTGTAGGTCACAAACGCCCAACTTGCTAAGTAGAATGGAAAACTGTTTACTACTCAATGCCTTAGTAAGAACGTCACCTAATTGTTCGAATGTGTGAATATACCGAGTTGTGAGGACACCTGTGCGAACATCATCACGAACAAGATAACAGTCAACTTCGATATGCTTCGTACGTTCGTGATGAACTGGATTCTGGGCCATATGTATAGCAGATTGACTATCACAAAGAAGAGGCACCGGAGAGTCATGTCTAATTCCAAAGGATCGAAGAAGGCCAAGTAACCATTTGAGCTCACATGTCGCATTAGCCATAGAATGATATTCTGCCTCTGCTAAAGACCGAGAGATCATACCTTGCTTCTTCGTTTTCCAAGAGATAGGTGAATCACCAAGGAAAATGAAATAGGCAGTAAGTGAATGTCGCGTGATGGGACAGCTATCCCAATCAGAATCACAATAGGCTCGCATTTGCAAGGCGAAGGATGACGTCAAGAGAATGCCTTGTCCAGGACGGGCTTTCAAATAACGAACCACACGCAACGCAGCAGTCCAATGAGCAATCTTGGGCTTGGTCATAAATTGTGCAAGAACATGCACGCTATAAGATAATTCCGGGCGTGTAATGGTGAGATAAATAAGTCTCCCTACAAGGCGCCGAAAAGGTTCAGGATCACGCAAGTCATCGTCTCCAGTTAAAGCCAAACGATGATTCTGTTCAATGGGTGTAAGAGTCGGACGTGCTCCAAGAAGTCCTGCCTCGGAAAGAATGTCAAGGGCATACTTTCGTTGAGAAAGAAAGATGCCATCCGAATGTGTTGCAACTTCAAGACCCAAGAAATACTTGAGACGGCCAAGATCTTTCATATGAAAGCAATGACTGAGATAGGCTTTGAAACAACGAATTGTAGTCGAATCATTGCCTCCAATAACCAAGTCATCTACATACACAAGAACATGAATTTCGGAAGTGGAAGTCTGAAGAGATAAGAGAGAATAATCTGAGCATGATTGAGTAAACCCGTATTCTGTTAGCGCCAATGAAAGCTTTGCAAACCAATACCGGGGAGCTTGTCGTAAGCCATATAATGATACCTTTAGTTTGAAAACTTTTCCAGAAGATGAAGCTGGATGTCCCAATGGTACCTTCATATACACATCCTCACTTAGATCCCCATGAAGAAAGGCGTTGTGGACATCCATTTGATGAAGCTCCCACCCTCGAACTGCAGCAATAGAGAGGAAAACACGGACGGTAACCATCTTTATTGTGGGTGCGAAAGTCTCCTTGAAGTCCACTCCTTCAACCTGACGGTTTCCCAAGATCACCAACCGTGCCTTGTATCGTTCAACTGACCCATCTGCGTTGTATTTAATCTTGTAAACCCATTTGTTGCCAATCACTTTCTTGTCAGCAGGAGCATCCACCAATTCCCATGTACCATTCTGATCAAGAGCATCGAGCTCATTATGCATAGCCTCACGCCATTTAGAAGATGTGACCGCTTCACCAAAATGCTTCGGCTTAATACCTGAGTCAATGGCAGCCAAGAAACAAAGATGTGCCATAGAGAAGTTAGTCCAACTAACAAAGTGTGATAATGGATAACGAGTACCTGAAGATTTCTTTTGGACTGACGAATTAGACGGGGAGGGGACTCGTGCGGTGTTTGCTTTGCCGAACTCATATTCGGATGAAGGATACTTTGAGGAGGGAACTTTGGATCTTTGACCTTGACCCAAAATCTCTGGTGCAGCTTGTTCAGTCACCTGCAATGGATCAGAAGCGAATTCGAGACTCTGATCAAAATCTGTAACCGGATGTGCAGGCACTTGTGCAGCGGGTTGTTCAAACAAGCGGTCGACAGCTGCTCGAGCAAGCTGTTCGAGGTTGTTCGGGTTGTTCACACTGGCCCCAGTCGAGACAAGCTGAATGCCCTCATGAGCATTGTCTTCTTCATGGACAGTTTCATCTGTAGACTCACAAAGAAAGATGTTCGAATCTGTATAGGCTTTATCTGGATCAGTCCAATCTCTAGCAAAGGGAAACTCCTTTTCCACAAAGACAACATCTCTTGAAATGAGCATTTTATGCTCATCAAGATCATACACTAGCCAACCTTTCTTCCCAAAAGGATACCCCGAGAAAATACATCGTCTGCTTCGACTAGCAAATTTATCATTATCCCTTCGAGAGTAATGAACATAACATAGAGAACCAAAGACCTTAATGTGTTTGTAAGAAGGGGATTTTCCAAAAAGAATTTCATAGGGGGTTTTTCTGTTCAATAATTTCGAAGGGGTACGATTAATAAGGTGCCCTGCCGCTAACACACATTCCCCCCAAAATTTCACCGATAATTTTGCTTGAAACATTAAAACATGAGACACATTCAAAATATGTCTATGCTTCCTTTCTACCCTTCCATTTTGTTGGGACGTACGAATGCAAGTGGTGTGATGCTCAATGCCATGTTCAAGAAAATATTTTTCTAAACAAGTAAATTCTGTCCCATTGTCACTCCTAATCTTGTTGACACGTTTATTAAATTGCCTTTCAACCATGACAAGAAAATTTTTCAAAATTTGAGAAACATCACTTTTGGACTTAACTAAGTACACCCACACGGCACGGGAACGATCATCCACAATAGTCAAAAAATAAATGGCTCCACACATTGCAGGCTTTCGATAATCACCCCAAATATCACAATGAATTAAATCAAAAATTTCAATAGAGTTACTATCACTAAGCGAAAACTTGTCCCTACTTTGCTTAGCTTGGCAACAAATTTCGCAAACGTCCTTATCAATACTACTATGACTAATAAAAGGTAATAAACCAACCACTTTACTTGATGGATGTCCAAGTCGTTGATGCCACAACTGATAACTTCCGGATTCTTTGATGTTGCAAGCTTGCGTCCCTGTTGTTCCCCGCAAGTAGTACAACCCCCCGTCTTGTTCACCCGTTCCAATCAAAATCTTCGTAGCTCGGTCCTGTACAACACACAATTTTTCAAAAAAGTGCACTATATGATTGGAATCATTAGGCAATTGAGAGACAGATAAAAAATTGCAGTTGAAAGTGGGGGCATATAGAACGTTTCTCAAATGTAGATGTGATCCGATGACAACATCTCCTTCTTTCGTGGCAATCATATATCTTCCATTGGGCAATCCTATGTGGTTAGCCTCAATCTGTCGTATGTTTTCCAACAGAGCAATATTACCTGTTATATGTCGATTAGCTCCACTATAGACTAGCCAAGATTCATTATTTGTCTTACCATTCATTCTCCCAGTTGTGCGGTCAGTTGTGCGATCAGTTGTGCGATCAGTTGTCTGCACATGTGTCTGCATATACTCCTTGAGGTGAGTCCATTGTTCAGGCGTGAACCCCAGCAAGCCAACCCGATCTGCATCTGTTATCCCAGCAGCTCCCTCACCGCTAGTATGCACCGTGTTGACTCGTGGATTTTGAATCTTCCCGTAGCCAAAGTATTTCTGCCTCATCCCTTCATGTTCTTTAAGCGTTGTTCTCCCCACCAATCTGGGTATCCCACCAGCCTGTAGCATGTATCCATATCATGTCCCTTCTTCTTGTAGTGAGAACAAACAACACTGCTCCCCTCCTTTCTATCTTCGAACCAGTTGTACGATCAGTTGTGCGATCAGTTGTGCGCACAGTTGATCCCACAACTGTCTGAACAGTAAAGCTGGTAGGCGCTGGATAATCTTCATGCAGGCTGCCCCGGACTCTTTCTTCTCGTGCAACCATATAATATGCCTTATTCACATTAGGCAAAGGTTCTGTGTTCAGTATGGAGGATTTCACGTTCTCAATCTTCGGTGCATCAAGCCCCATAACAAATTGATGAACCCTCTTATCTTCACGTTGTTGGACTAACTTCGTGCTAATGTTACACCTGCATCCCGTACATGAACAAGTCGGGAGTACATCATAATCATTCAGCTCATCCCATAATTTCTTTACACGACCAAAATAAGCCGCCATACTTTCGCCTTTTTGTTGCTTGCAGTTTGCCAAGTCTGCCTTCAATTGCTGAATCCTAGGTCCGTTTCCAATCGAGAATCTCTCCCACAAATCGTCCCATAGCGTCTTTGCATCATCCACATAACTTACCGTGTAACGTAGGCTCGGCTCAATGGTGTTAAAGATCCATGAAACAACCATTGAGTTTACCGTTTGCCAATGTTCCAATTCATCCTCCATGGTGGGTTTTTCAATGGTTCCATCAATGAAGGCCATTTTTGTCTTAGCCCTCAATGATCCCTTGAATACCCTAGCCCATTCTTCATAATTCTCTCCCCTCAATTGAACATGGGTGAGAATCATTCCCGGATTGTCACTCGTAGAAAGAAAATATGGAGATCTCCTTTCATCCATAGTTTTCTTCTTGCCACTTCCCTCGGTACTCATGGCTCTGATACCAAGTTAGAATTCGAAATATGTGAAGAGGAAATTCTTATTCACTTCTTGAAGAATTATGAAAGATACAACCTACATATATACACCACAATCCTACTTTGACTAGGATTCTATTATGACTACATATTCTACTTTCCTACTTAGAAAAGAAGACTTCCTAACATACAATACATACGTAAGGAAACAAAATACTCCCTCCGTCCCAGAATAAGTGACACAGTTACTGTTCCGCACGAAAATTAAGGAAAAAGTGAAAAGGTTGATGTATTGTGAGTGTAGATAGTTAAGTAGGAGAGAGAATGAGTGGAGAGAATTGTAAATTATAATGGTGTTGTGAGTATTAAAATAATGTAGGAGAGAGAATGAGTGGAGGAAATAGTAAAGATTCTTTGCCATTTTAGGAAGTGTGACTTATCAGTGGGACGTCCAAAATAGCAAAGTGTGTCACTTGTTGTGAGACGGAGGGAGTATACAAGAAAAAGGAAAAGATATTGACAAAATCATTGACAAGATTTGTCAATATCTCAACATATCACCACCCCTAATTCTCCGTCAACCACCACCACCACCATCAATTCTCCCAAAATACGACCTCCACCCTCTAAATTTGACCACCATTAACAATGTTAAAGGTAAAAAAATAGAAGATCTGAAGATTAGGCTTCCAATATTGAAAATATTATGCACCGGGCTTCCATCAATTGAAGATATGAAATTGTGAATGTTGATAGGGGAGGGTCGGATTTGGGAGGGAATAAGAGAGGCGAACTGGGAGGGAAGAAAAGGGGGGGGGGCAAATAGAGGAGCTGAGGAATGGCATCCACAGGGTTGGGGAAAGAGGGGCTGAGGAGAGCAGGGAAAGGGAAGAAAGAAGGCGTGGTATGGTTTGGGGAAAGAGTGAGGGGTGGTGACAGAAAGTGAAACAAAATTCGGGGTGGTGAGGGTGGGTAGGGTTGGGTCACTGGTCAGAGAACGGAGAGGGGAGAGAGTGGATTGGCTGGGGAAGATGAAGATGATGATGAAAACATAGGGAATGAATCTACATGTGTGTGTTTTTTAGTTGTTTTTTATTTAGTTAGGATATTTTATTTTAGTTTATTTATTTATTCTTATTTTTAATTTAATTTTTAGATAAAGGGAGGGCAAATAGAGGAGCTGAGGAATTACATATTTGTTTTTATTTTATATGTTATCAGTAAAATTTATATAAATTATTAAAAATTAAAAGGGGCAAATATGAAGATGATAATATTGTATTACTTTAGATAAAGAGATAAAAGCTTAATATAACTAAATGATTTTAATAAGTGATTTTTTTTATTATTATTAAATAATTTTAATATTTTAGATAATAAATATTCTTTGTTTGATATTATTAATACTTACTCCCTCCGTCCCGGCCGAAAAGCCACAAAATGGAGAGCGCACGCAAATTAAGGAAAGTGATGTAGGAAAGAGAAAAAGTTTAAATGTTGTGAGTATGAAAAATTAAATAGGAGAGAGAATGAGTGGGAGGAATAGTTAGGAGAGAGAATGTTGTGAGTGTAAAAGTAAAGTAGGAGAGAGAATGAGTGGGTGGAATAGTAATAAAAAGTTTTCTTTTTGGGAAAGTGCCTTTTTAAATGGGACGCCCAAAATGGAAATTTGTGACTTTTCGACCGGAACGGAGGGAGTATATATTATGTAAATAAGAAAGCTTAGTTTGATAGAGAATGATAAATTAAAGAATATTTAAAAGTTAATTTGAGAATGACTAAAATATCCCTCACATTCACATGACTTGCACATGACCAATTTTTGTCAAATTTCTAACTTAATTAGGTGCTAGAGTGCAAAGTGGGATTACAGATTAATTAATAGTTCACTTTGGGACAAAATCCGCACCATGATGCAAAGCGAAATTGTGTACATACTTTAGAGAGGTAAACATAAATTTACTTTTTTAGAAATTTGGTGTTAAATTATTTTATATACTCCCTCCGTCCCTGAAAGATTGTCCCATTTGCCTCCCTTCGTCCCTGAAAGATTGTCCCATTTGTCATTTTGACTTGTCCCAAAAAGTATGTCCCATTACTAAACTTGGGCATGAATGTTAGTGCAAATCTATTAAGGTACAAGAAGGTAAAGCTCTTCCTTAATAATTGCAAAATATACAACAGGACAATCTTTTAGGGACGGAGAGAGTATTTATTAGTAATAAATGAATTATTATATACTCCCTCCGTCCCAATAAAAGCTTCACTAATTACCCAAAAGGGCGTCCCGTTAGAAGCTTCACCTTTCCTTTTTTGGCAAAGAATCTTTACTATTTCCTCCACTCATTCTCTCTCCTAATTCACTATTACACTCACAATACTTTTCAAATTTACTATTTCCTCCACTAATTCTCTCTCCTATTTTCAAATTACACTCACAACATTTTTTTTTCCCACCCATTTTCTTAATATGCGTGTCGAGCCAAAAGGATGAAGCAATTGTTGGGATGGAGGGAGTATATTTTTAGGAGAAAAACATGGTTCATCAGTGGGGGAAACGGGCCTGGGCCAAACAGGTCATTCAGATGGCGAGCTTGAACTCGGACCTCGCAACCTTAACTAGGTGTGCTCCTTCGGATCAACAGGTTTATTGGCGGATGCCGACAGACTCGGGCCAAACGATCTAGGTCCACAGGTTCGAGTTGAGCGGGCCGTTCGCGGGCTTGGGCCCTTATGGAACATCATCAGAAATAGATAGAAATGGAGATGAAGATGGCCAATCTTATCTCGAGACCTCGAGGGTGCGTTTGTTAATACTATGATGTTTGATATTTGATGCTTAATATAGTAATTAGTGATTTAGAGATAACATCGATACACATTTTTGAATTTGATTAGAAACAAGTATGAATATTTTGAGTATAAGTTTAGAAGAGTTGCAGGTAAAAAGACATGAACGATCACCTTAGATGGAAAAGATTGTCTAAGGTTCTGACTTACTTTCGCTATATTGAATATATTATTCAAAATGATGAATAATTTGATGGAGAAGTGGTCACATAGTTGATGCAAGTTGGTTGAAGTGGAAGAGTGTTCCAGAGTTTTTATGTGATCCTCATATGCCTATAAACTAAAGAAAATAGAATTCTACACTGCGTAAATTAGGCATACATTGATACATGACACTGAGTGTTGGACTGTAAATAGTGTCATATTCATAAAATGACTGTGAATGCATACGCTATGGTAGATGTGTGGATATATAAGAAAGGATCGCTTAAAAATGAAGTTATCAAGGGGAAAGTACAAAGTTGTACCCATTGAAGATAATAGGGTTGTTAGTGATTTGGTTTAAACCACGGTTTGGAATCGAATCAAATCAAATCACGCGATTTGGTTCGGCTTTTAAGCATGAGTGGTTTAGCTCGGTTTGAAAAATTAACAAAACACACGGTTTGGTTTAACTTGCGGTTACCACCTCAAAACCAAACCAAACCGAACCGAGCCAAACCATTGCAGATAGAACCGATTTGAGACCGTTAAACCTATTATGTTTCATTATGTACTTTAATCACTGTGAATTTTGTGGACACTCATTACTTATAAATCAATTTGCTGCTTAGTATGAATTTTAGAATTTTAATGAAAGGTATCATTGCATTAACAATTGCTCTATATTGTGATTTCAAACACTAACAGTGCATTAACAATTTTACTTTGATATAGTTTTCAAATTTAATTTTCGTTGAGGATAAAATGAGGGAAAATCGTCTACGGTGGTTTGGACATGTGAGAAGGAGACCGAGTGATGCACCGGTTAGGAGGCCGGAACAGTGGAGAAATGATAAAATGGCGAGGGGTAGGGGAAGACCCAAACAAACTTGGATTAGAGTAATTGAAAATGATATGAATTTACTTGGAGTGGATGAAAGTATGGTGTTGAAGAGGCCGGAGTGGAGGGCAAAAATCCATGTGGGGGGTTAATTTTTTTATTTATTATTTTTTATTTTTTTATTTTTATTTTTATTTTTATTTTTATTTTTATTTTTATTTTTATTTATTTTTATTTTTTTAATTTAATTTAATTTAATTTTTTTATTTATTTTTTTTCACGATAACATATGAGGATTCATGTTAGCCGACCCCAAATTATTTTGGGATTAAGGCTTTGTTGTTGTTGTTGTTGTTGTATTTGTAGCTGTGAACTGATATGTTTTGTTTTGTTATCTTTTAAAATTGTGTTTTTTCTTTTATAGGTATTTTCTATTTATTAGTCAGAAAATTTAAAAAAACATGATAATAGACTGGTTTGAGTTGTGGTGTATACCATGGTTTGGATGCGGTTTGAATCCCGGTCTAAATCGCAAAATCAAACCGTGGTTTAGACCGAATCGAACCAAACTATGGCGATTTGATTTAGTTCGGTCTGAACTTTAACATGTTTTAGCTCGGTTTGAGATTTCTCCAAATCGATCAGTAGCGGTTTGACTTTTAAATTTGCACAAACCGAACCGCTTACACCCCTAGAAGATAAGATAGAGGAGAATCGCCTAAGGTTGTTTGGTATGTAAGACGGAGACCAAATAATGCAATGATTAATAGGTTTGGAGAGAAGGGAAATGATAAGACGATGAGAAGTAGGGAAAAACTAGAAAAACATAACTAAGGATAAATAAAACTGATATAGGTGTAATCGGGATCAAAGAAAGTATGCTGGTGAAAAGAACGTAGAGGAAAGTTAAAATTCATATTAATTTTGGAGTTTGATTATATATATATATATATATATATATATATATATATATATATATATATATATATATATATATATATATATATATATATATATATATTAGTACTCTTACCCTTGCCAATGGCACGGTGACAATATGAATTTGATCGGTCCTATAAAATGTATAACGTATTATGTGATAGGGGGAATCGATTGCCTTAATGTATGGTTAAAGTTTTATATCATCACCTGAACATCAGTAGCATCATTGAGATAATATTTAGCCTTACTTGATTCGAACTTAATAGTTAAATTGATTAACCCGGTTAAAGAATGTAATTTTTTTTGTTAAACTACAATCTTAATATTTGATTAAAGCTATGATACATTTCAATTTGATTTGTTTCTTCTTTTCTAAAATTTCACTAAAGTGATTAATTATAATTATAATTATAATTTAAAATATTTTATATGTACATAAAAATTTTAGAACTTTGATTGATGCACAATTAAAATACAATTAATAATATTTTAATTTTTTAATCATGCATATTTAATGTGGCTAGATTTCGTTAAATTTTAAACGAATTTGTTAACAGAGTGAGAACATTTTGAAAAATGTTATAGTTCAGTGATGAAAATATGATTTTTGCCAAAAATAAAAAAAGAAATGAATAAAGGAAATCGCTCATTGTCAGCCCTTAGATTAGAGTTACTAAAAAATAATCCAACGATTGAAATTAAAAAGAAATAAAATCGTTTAATAATAGCCATTAGATGAGAGCGGTTATGGATTAATCTGTACCATTCTTTAAAGTCAATAGAAGTTATTCCTGGAAACAATCATAGCCGCTCTTTATGGTGGTTGAAGATAGATCTTGACCGCTATTTATCTTGCGGTTATTACCGAGCATTATTATAATATATACTCCCTCCGTTTCACGTGAATGCAAACTTATTTCTATTTTGGTCCGTCCCACGTGAATGCAAACTTCCCAAAATGGTAAAGAATATTCACTATTCCACCCACTCATTCTCTCTCATACTTCACTTTTACACTCACAACATTCTCTCTCCTCACTATTTCTCACACTCATTCTCTCTCCTATTTAATTTTTCATACTCACAACATTTAACTTTTTCTCTTTCTTACATCACTTTTCCTTAATTCCCACACCCAAAAAGTTAGTCCATATTCACGTGGGACGGAGGGAGTATATACTACTCTCTCCGTCCCAGCCTAAAAGCCACAAATTTCCTTTTTGGGCGTCCCATTTAAAAAGGCACTTTCCCAAAAAGGAAACCTTAAATCACTATTCTCTCCACTCATTCTCTCTCCTACTTTACTTTTACACTCACAACATTCTCTTTCTTACATCACCTCCCACTCATTCTCTCTCCTATTTAATTTTTCATACTCACAACATTTAAACTTTTTCTCTTTCCTACATCACTTACCTTAATTTGCGTTCCCTCGCCATTTTGTGCCTTTTAGGCTGGGACGGAGGGAGTATATATATACTCCCTCCGTCCAGTTACATACTTCACACTTTCTATTTTGGGCGTCCAATTACATACTTCACACTTTGTCTCCTACATTATTTTAATACTCACAACACCATTATAATTTACTATTTCCTCCACTCATTCTCTCTCCTATTTTACTTTTACACTTACAACATTATATCATTATTTTTTTCCTTAATCCACGCGTGAACAGTAACTGTGAAGTATTAACTTGGACGGAGGGAGTGTATATATATATATATATATATATATATATATATATATATATATATATATATATATATATATATATATATATATATACTCCTCTGTTCCAACAAAAGCTTCACTAATTACCCAAAAGAGCGTCCCGTTAGAAGCTTCACCTTTCCTTTTTTGGCAAAGAATCTTTACTATTTCCTCCACTCATTCTCTCTCCTACATTATTTTAATACTCACAACACCATTATAATTTACTATTTCCTCCACTAATTCTCTCTCCTATTTTCAAATTACACTCACAACATTTTTTTCCCCTCCCATTTTCATAATTTGCGTGCCCACCCAAAAGGGTGAAGCACTTATTTGGACGGAGGGAGTATATTTCTTCTATTTGTGTTTTTTTTTTCATTTTCTTCCTAATTTTTTCTCCGTTTTCCCAAAATTTCTTCCGAGCTGTTATTTCTTTTAAATTTGTTTCTCGTTTTCGCGTTTGCTCTATTTTATTTTATTTCATTTCATGTGATTTATATTATTATTATTATTATTTATTACTTTCTTTGTCCCAAACTAAGAGTTCAAATGAGATTTTTCACACTTATTAAAAAATATTAAGAAATGAATAAATAATTACAAGTTTGTTGAGGACTTTATTATTCAAAATACTAGATTGACTCCCATGCGATGCACGGGACATTACTATATATTCAAAAAATAAAAAATCTAACTAAAATAAACCAAAAACTCAATTCGCTTATACATTATAAAAGACTTCCTTAAAGGCTACATTGTCAGTACATAAAAATTAGAAATCAATAAAATAGAAATAAAACATACTCCCTCCGTCCCACTTCACTTGACACTAATTTCCATTTTGGGTCGTCCCACTTCACTTGGCACTGCCCAAAATGGAAAAGAATATTCACTATTCCCTCCACTCATTCTCTCTCCTACTTCACTTTTACACTCACAACATTCTCTCTCCTAACTATTCCTCCCACTCATTCTCTCTCCTATTTAATTCTTCATACTCACAACATTTAACTTTTTCTCTTTCTTACATCACTTTTCCTTAATTCCTACACCCAAAAAGTTGGTGCCAAGTAAAGTGGGACGGAGGGAGTAAATCATAATGATTATGCATTTCTCTGTATACAATTCTGTAGTTTTTATCAATTTAAAAAATTAAATAAAACAGACGAACATGTTTATCATATACGAAATAAGTTATTGAAATCAGTTTAAAATGTGAAGATTAGAAATCTAGTAAAAAAAAAAGGTGATATTTTATTTCATTTTGATGAAGAGAAATTTTTAAATAAGAACAAAAGATTTAGTCATACCAACAGGATAGTACAGTTATCTAATAAGAACTAATATCATTATTTTTCAAATGAAAAATTTCCATTAACTCATGATCGTACATCTAAAAAATCATGTCTTATTGATTTACATTAACTCATTATGAACATAATTATGATATTTATTTTCAATCTAACTTATTTAATAGTTAGAAGAAAAATAAACACTAACAATTTCGTTAAATGAAATTTTTTTTGGCCAAACCCCCCAATTCCTCATAAAACCCAACTCACTTCTTACTCCCCCTTCTTTAAAATACCGATTTATACTATCTTTATTTCTTCTAATATTGACATAAAATTAAATCAAAATTTTATAACTGATGGGCATCTTCCCCGATATTCGTCTTTATAAATACACAATTTTTTGAGACGAATACAAAAATTGATAAATTTATTAATACTTTATTTACAATGTTTCAAATACTTTTTTAAAAAAAAATTAAATTAATTGTTTGGTATATAAGCACAAGAACCATATTACACCATCTAACTTATTAAATAGTGATGCTGCAGGAATTGTGCTTTATCAATAATCCTCCACGTGGCAAGATTAATCACCTAGCTCCTTGACCTGAAATCAGAACCCACGACTAGCCGGATGTGTCTCCGGCAAATACGCTCGGGCGTGAGAGTAAGAATACCGTTGAATAAAGCTCAAAATGTATTGAATAATGAATTCAGAATACAAAATGGCAGTAACCTTTCACCGTTTGGTAGTGATGAAGTATTTATAGGAAAAAGTGATGTATTTTTGGGGAGGCAACATGTCCTCCGAGATTGTAGCGGCAGTTACTTGGTCGTGGGCACGTGTCTATAACGGTCCCTGATTTGTAGGGATGTGGTTATGAGAATTGTTTAACCAAATAAGCCGGCAAGTGTCAGGTCGTCATTTGCTAATTTAGGTCGAGGTCGCCACTTGTGTAATGGTCGACCTGACTGTCGGGTAGAGCATGGTTCGTACCCGAATTGTAGTATGAATCATGAGGTCGGACTAAGTTAGGTCGGGACCTGGTAGGTCGGACCATGGGCTTAGTCGACTGATGCTTGAGATGGGCTTTGGGCCTCGTTCTGATTGGGCCAGCCCTATTGAAAATGTGACAGTCAAAGCGGCCTGTGATTGGGCTTTACTCGTTTGGCCCAACTCGACATTTTTGGTATGTTCAGTGGCCCCCAACTTTCGAGTTGACTCCGTCGACTTGGAAGTTAAGAAGATCTTTGATGAGAACTATTTTATTCGCAGGTCGATACTCGTTCTGAGGTATAGTCGACTTTTGATGACGTGGCACCATCCTGGTCGTTGGCGATGGACGGTAGGAGATGAAGGAGCGCCGGTTTTAGTAATGATTGCAATTCTGACGCTTGGAACTCCTTCTCGAAAACCGCTTTAGCTTTTAATTTTGGAAAATTAATTTCTATTTTCTTTTCCCCTTCCAAATTTAGGAAAATAGAAATACTCAGTCTTCTTCTCAAATTCGATTTCTTACCGTTTCCAAACTCTCCTTCTCCGGCGATAATCACGGAATTGCAGCAAGATTTAAAACTCAGTTCTCGGCTTCAGCAACGAGCTCCCTTTCTGCAATCAATTAAGGTATTTCCCTTGTATATTTGCTTTAGGGCTTTGATTTCTGCTTTGTGTTTAATTCCGCCATGGCTAGGACCTTTAGTAGTGAACTAGGAGCTTGGTACGGGTATTGCACTGTTAATCGTAGAGTATGTAAGCACATAAACAGTGGGTGGAGAGAGATGTCATTGAGCGAGTGTGCCTCTATCTTGACCAGGTGGGAGTTGAATTTTAGTGAAATAGGATTGCCAGTTGCAGGAGAAATTGAAAATGTGGTGATTGACGACTCAAATGTTGTCGCTTTTCATCTATTTCATGAATTGCTTGATCATATCACTTTGTTTTATGTTAGGGATGTCCACAAACCCTCTTTCCTTAGGAACAGAATAGGTTTTCCAGGGGAGTTTAGGTCGCCCTTAGGTAGGTTATTTGCGTATGATCTTAGGGGACTCCCTGTTTCTCCTTCTTCTTGTACAGATATGACAACTCAAGAAGGAAATGCTGCTTCGACCTCTTCAGGCCCTCGAATTGTGGATGCGTTTGGCTCCTCTGTTGTACCGGGGAAGAATGAGAGAGGATATATACCCAGTAGGCCTCTTCGAGGAAAGAAAAATATGGAGTCCCGATATGACATGGTTTATGATTTCTGTGGAGTAAGTAGAGCGGATTATAGGGTAACCATCTTTAGTAAGGCGGATTTCATGGCCAAGTTCCGTACCAGCTTCACTACTGATGCCACTAGGGTGGCTTTCTTTTATGGACAGTTTGAGGCGGGGTTGAGGTTGCCCTTAGATCCCTTTATCAACGAGTTTCTGGAGTGCATGGATGCTCTTCCCCTCCAGCTTGGGGCCAACACTTGCAGAGTGCTAGTGTGCTTTGCCATGGTATGTAGGTTTCTAGGCCATGAACCTTGCATGAGAGTCTTCAAGGAATTTTTCGCTCCAAAGCTCGACAAGGCAGATTGGGGAATTAGTACTCCTTCCAAACCCAATTCTCCAAAATTGTTTGCCAACCTTCCCAATAAGCATAGCAGCTGGAATTCCCATGTGGTAGTTGTAGAGAGTAGGCTGGGATGGGAGTTCCCCTTGCCAAATAGTGAGTCTGACACTATTGACGAGGAAAACTACTGGGAGCCTCCATGGCACCAAACCTTGTATAGGAAGTTGTGCGCGTTGGTCAAGAAAGGGCCCATTAGCTGGGAGGTGCTAGGGACGACCAAGTATAACTATATCCAGGCTGGGATGATGCCTGGGGATGGAGTGGTAGAACCCCTTGTTCCTGTATTAAGAGGCCAGGTATATCCAGACTGGGTTACTCATTCCTTGGGTAGGTTGAAGGAGAACTGTCAATTCTGTCAGAAGAATGAAAATTATTGCAAAGACCACGGAGAGCATATTGGTGGTAAGGATTTACTTGACCTGCATTCATTAGCTCGTCCATTGTTAACTTGCATAAGTAACTTATCATTGGCACATAGCGTTATTTTTAGCTGCATACACAACTCTTAGATCGTCCGTTGCCTGCTCGTATGTAGAACTTAGTTAGCTCGTACATAGAACTATTTTGAATTGCAACTTTTTATCAAATTGCCTGCTCGTATGTAGAGTTATTCAATTCGTACATAGAACTGCTTTGAACCGTATCAATTACCTCGCCAATTGTTTACTCGTAGAACTGTTTAGCTCGTACATAGAACTGCTTTGAATTGCCGAGCTAACACTTGATTACTTTGATGTCGTGTAGTTTTAACTCCCGAACAAGAAGCGAATATGGTGCGTATTGTTGGGGTTTCTGATAAGAAGAAAGCCAAGAGGGCTCATGGGGCTGCCAATGCTAAAGCGAGCAGAGAGAGAGAAGCTATTACTCGGAACAATCTGCTCCCGAAGGATGTTGCTGGAATGATCCCAATGGAAGAGGTCGAGCTGGAAGACCCTTTGCAAAGCGGCACCCAATCCAATGATGCTAATGAAGGAGGTGACGATTCCCACAGGTCAGTCAGGGCAAGTCTGAGCTCCGACCCAAATCAAGATGCCAATGTGGAGACCTCTGGAGCTGGGATGGCTGGGGCTAGCCCTTTACAGGTTGTCAATGTTGATGACGATGATATGGAGGAAGATGAGGACGATCGTCCTCTAAGTTCGAAGAAGAGGTCCCGATCTGAGAAGGGAAAGTCTGTGTCCTCGAGTCAATTGCCTCCACCAGCCTTCTTTCCTCCCAGTAAGGAGTCTCTGGATGAAAAGATGAAGAGGTTGAGTGATGTTCCTCCGCTAGAAGGGTTTAACAGCTTGAGCCGCCGCTATCCCGACATGAGCCTGGGCCAAGTGATTGTTAGGAGGGCAATAGATGTCGACCTCCTAGCTCATTTCGCTGATAAGGGGATCACCCCCGAGGAATTTTCTGCTCGTTCTGGGATGGCTCATTGTGAGGTAATTTTTCATTTTCTCTTTCATTGTAGTTGCTTATCCCTTTACTCGATCCACTTAAATTACGAGCTAACACTTCTTCTGTTTCTTTGAAATGTAGAATCTTACTATGGTCGAGCAGGTGAAAAGCTCTTGGAGAGCTTCCATTGAGAGAGAGAGGCAAGCCCTTCAAGATTATTCCAAAAAGGCTAAAGAGCTTGCGGATATGAAGGAGAAGTACAACGATCTGGACAACTCGTATGAAGCTAATGAGATGGTGAAGACAAAAGCCCTGTCCGACCTCGAAGCTACAGAATCCAAACTCAAGGAAGTAACCTCAGAAAGGGATGCTGAGCGCCTTGCTCATGAGAAGACGAAGGTTGAGCTTACCACTGTCTCCAAACTTCTTGCAGATAAAGATTCTTTTTTGAAAGAGCTTAACGAGGAGCATAACTCAGCTCGAGCTAAGTGGAAGGAGGCTCTGGAGAAGGCTGGCCCTGATGCTGTGGAGAAGTACAAGGAGGGAGATGAATTTTATAATGCCATTGTCACTAAGGCCCAGGACTTCCTGGAGGTGGGTAAACGTCACATGGCGCGTCGGGCTATGGTGGATCCAACTGCTGAGGTCACCCTCGAGCAATTAGCTCGTTGGTTCTCTGAAGCCCAGTATGACATGCCAGCTCGTGGTGGACACTCCCTTGTTCCTTATCTTGAGAACGACTTGGCCTTCATAGCCCAGGAAGACCAAGAGGATGGCTGTGAGAAGTGGGAAGCTCCCCCTGTTGTCGATAGGAATTTTGATGTGGTTCTGCAGGAGCTTGAGGATGCCGCCACTATGGAAGAAGAAAACGAGCTGGTTTACACAGAGTCGGGTAAACCCATTGGCCCCCAGCAACAAGGAGATGGGGAGGGTCGAGATGCTACTGACGACCAAACTGGCGTCAGCCAAAACTCTTGAATTGCTTAGCTGAATTGTAATGAACAAGTCCCAACCAACATTTTTGTTTTTTTTTTTTTTTTTTTTTGCTTTAACATTATCATAATGCCTTGGCCCAGTTTTTTGGGAGGCGGAATGTTTTTGTAAATTAATTTTGTCTAAGTCTTAGCCCGTTTTGGGAGACTTACCTCTATCATAGCTGACTTTATTTATTGCATGTTGTATGCTTTTTAAGGTAAGTCTCGAGCTAGATATAGATAGGATGAATGAGTAAACTTGAGCCTAGAGGTGACTTGATCTTTATTTATTTAGTCGACCTCAGACTTGGTTAACTTTTGGAACGAGATTGACTATAAATCTAATATGTTCAAACTATTCAAGCTGACCAATGGTCGAGCTAATTAGAGCGAAGTCGATTAGGAATCGGACTTGTTAATTGAACAAAGCTGATTAAGAATCGAGCTAATTAGAACAAACTGACTAAGAGTCGAGTTTGTTAGAACGAAGTCGACTAAGAGTCGGACCTGTTAACTGAACAAAGCTGATTAAGAATCGAGCTAATTAGAACAAACTGACTAAGAGTCGAGTTTGTTAGAACGAAGTCGACTAAGAGTCGGACTTGTTAACTGAACAAAGCTGATTAAGAATCGAGCTTGTTAAAACGAAACTGACTAAGAGTCGAGCTTGTTGGGGTTAGTGTAACACTATGTTTGATCGAATAAACTGCGCTTTTTATTGAAGTAGGGAACATGCTTACATCAACTTGAAACCAGAACTAGCACGAGCTTGAACTTTGAAACTAAAAGTTAGAAGTAGTATTTGATGAGGTGAGTAGCATGCCAAGGATGTTTCAACTCGTCACCTCCGGGATGAGCTATCATGTAGGTTCCTTCCTTGACGACTCGAGTGACTACATAGGGACCTTCCCAGTTAGGAGATAGCTTGTTCCGCTGGGTCCTTCTACCCGTTGCTTTGATCTTTCTCAATACATAATCTCCAACTTGGAATGACCTTGCCTTGACCCTCTTGTCGTGGTAACTTTTAGTTCGCTGTTTGTAGTTGATCATTCGGAGGTAGGCTGTTTCTCGCTTCTCGTCGATCAGATCCAGGTCGATCAATCTGTTGGTATCATTTTGCTCCCGATTGAAGAAAGTCACTCTAGCAAATGGGGAATCTCGAGCTCGGCGGGTGCCATGGCGTCGATCCATAAGTGAGAGCAAAAGGGGTTTCCCGTAGGCCCCAGAGTGGTTGTACGAACCGCCCCAAAGAGCAAGGGGAGTTCGTCCAACCAATTGTTACGTCGACCTACGAGACTGTCTTGAGCGAAGATAGAACAAGTTTATTCGCCTCGGCTTGCCCATTTCCTTGAGGATAGGCGACGTAGGATTGCCAATGCTTGATTTCTACTCGATTCATCTACGCTTCGAAGGCTCGAGAACTGCGGCCGTTGTCGAGATACTATAGCTCGAGGAAAACCGAATCGACACCAAATAAAGTCATGAATGAAGTTGATAGCATTTTCCTCTGTGATGCGAGCTAATGGTTTGGCCTCAACCCATTTAGTGAAGTAATCTATGGCAACGATCACATACTTGCAGTTTCCCCGGGCGGGAGGGAAGGGTCCAATCAGGTCGACGCCCCACATGTTGAATGGCCAAGCTGCAATTACTGGAGTCTGCTCGGTTGTTGGCACATGAGGTAAGTTGGCAAATCTTTGGCATTGATCACATTGTTGAACAAAGTTGTGAGTGTCAGCTCTCATGTGTGGCCAGTAGTATCCCAAAGTGATTAACTTGTCAGCAAGAGTCCTGGCCCCCGGGTGTCCACCACAAATTCCACTATGCACTTCGTGTATCAATAGGGCGACCTCTTGAGGGTGGATGCACTTTAGTAATGGTCGAATATAGGATCTTCTGTATAGGTCGTCTCCTTGAATGACATACCTCGGAGCTTTCTTTTTGATAGCTCGAGCCTTCTTCTCGTTATCTGGCAGCTCACCACTTTCTAAGTATGCCTTCATTTCCTCGATCCAACACTTCTCCTGAGTCCAATTTCTTGAGGGATCATCTATGCATTGAATTTTTACTCTTTTATAGGCTGGACTTTCGAGGAAGGAGATAGGTTCATCATGTGGTTCATCCGAAGTGGCTAATTTCGAGAGGAGGTCAGCTAGCTCATTGTCTTCTCGTCCAATTCTCTGAATCTTCCAGAATTCCAAATCTTTTATCAGTTCCTTCACCGTGTCGCAGATTTGATCAGTGTGGCACTAAGCACCTCATACTCGCCTCTGACCTGGTTGACTATCAGTTGGGAATCACAGTAGGCCATGATCTTAGTAGCTCCAAAACACTTGGCGTACTCAATAGCTGCAATTAAAGCCTCATATTCGGCTTGGTTGTTGGAAGCATCAAACTTGAACCTTAGTGATTCCTCATACACAGTTCCAGACTCTGGCTCGATTAGCACTATCCCAGCTCCACTGCTATTCTTGGTCGCTGATCCGTCAGAATAGACCTTCCAACAATCGTTTGGTAGACTGATGGCGACCTGGGACTCTGGCTCTTTCCCCTTAGCTTTTTCTTTTGGAGCTCGATGCTCGTCGTCTTCCTTGGTGAACGTAAGCTCGACCAAGAAGTCAGCTAGAGCTTGAGCCTTCAGCGCCTTTCGAGGTCGATACTCAATGTCAAATTCAGTAAGGGCAATTGACCAATTGAGAAGTCGACCTGAACTTTCCGGCTTGTGAAGGATTTTTCTTAGGGGGGCATTCGTGAGAACAACAATTGGGTGAGCCAGAAAATAAGCTCGTAGTTTTCTTGAAGCCACGACTAGAGCATAAGCGACCTTCTCAGCGTTGTAGTATCGGCTCTCCACATCTGATAAGGCCTTGCTGATGTAGTATACTGGCTTTTGTTGACTTTCATCTTCTCTAATCAAAACCGCTGCCACCGACTTGTCTCCCACGGATAAATATACAAACAAAGTCTCACCAGTGGTCGGGCTACTCAGGAGAGGTGGAGTAGCGAGGTAATCCTTCAGCTGTTGGAACGACGAATGACATTCGGTCGTCCATTCAAAACTTTTCGTCCCCCTCAATGCTTTGAAGAAGGGGAGAAACCTCTCTGCTGACTTTGATATGAAACGGCCAAGAGCTGCTACCCTTCCGTTAAGTCGCTGCATCTCTTTGACGCTGGTGGGAGCCTTCATGTCGACTAAAGCCTTGATTTTTTCTGGATTAGCTTCTATACCCCGTTGAGATAACATGAATCCAAGGAACTTTCCAGCAGCTACACCAAATACACACTTGCTAGGGTTGAGCTTCATGTCGTTTGCTCTTAAATTGGCGAACGTTTCCTTTAGGTCGACCACGTGACGTCCAGTCTTTGTTTTGATGACCATATCGTCGACGTAGGCCTCCATGTTTCGACCAATTTGAGAAGCAAAGACTTTGTTCACCATCCTCTGATAAGTCGCCCCTGCGTTCTTCAATCCAAACGGCATCATGTTGTAGCAGTAGATGCCTCCAGCCGCTTGAAATGCCGTCTTGACTATGTCATCCTCATGCATCTTAATCTGGTGGTAACCTGAGTAAGCGTCGAGGAAACTGAGGGTGGAGTGACCAGCAATGGAGTCAACTAGCTTGTCGATCCTGGGAAGGGGATAGCTGTCTTTTGGGCAAGCAAGATTGAGAGTGGTGAAGTCGACGCACATCCTCCATTTGCCATTCGATTTCTTCACCATGACCACGTTGGCCAACCACGTTGTATGAGTGGCCTCCTTGATTATCCCTGCACTTAAAAGTTTTTGTACCTCAGTTTTAATAGCTTCTTCCTTGTCACGAGCAAAACTTCTCAACTTTTGGGGTCTAGGCTTTATGGTCGGGTTAACTTCAAGTCTATGAACGGCGACCTCTTCCTTGATTCCCCTCATGTCTTCTACCCTCCATGCGAAGACATCATTACTCTCCTTGAGTATCTCAATAATTTCTGCTCGCTCCTCGACTGATAGCTGCTTTCCAATCTGAATTTTTTGGTCGGGGTAGGAAAGGTTGGTAAGTATTGACTCTAGTTCGTCCACAGCTTCTAGCTCTGGTCCATCCCTGAATTGTAGAGTCTCAATTATTATCTCTCTGACCCTTTGCCTTTCCTCAGCTCCCAAATGTGGAGCTTCCTCAGCTATCATGTCATCCAACTTGTCTGCTACCTCGCTGGTGGTGGTGGCCCCCGAGTTATTGTCGAGCTGGAGGCATAGGTTGCCTATGAGGAATTGGTCAACCATAACTACATCTGGATCGACCTCTGTGGAGTTAGAGTGACGTGTCGACTCAAGCATGACCTCGTCATTTGAGCGATAGGTCGACTCTTCCACATCGGTGATTGTAGACAGCCGAGTAGTTTTGGTGACTGATTGTGACAGCTTTAAATAACCATCTGCAGTCTCGATCTCAAGCTCTCTCTTCTTCCTTTCTCGAAGAACATGGTCCAGGTAAGCTCGAGCTGTGCCTTGTACGCAGCCTACTCCAGCAGGTGTGGGGAACTTCACTCGCTGATGAGGGATCGATGCCACCATTCCAAGAGCGACCTGTCCAGGAATACCAAGTATGGCAGCGTAGTCACTATTTACATCAATCACAATAAATTGTACCTTTGACACAATCCTTTGGGGGTGATGGCCTAGATCGACGTCGAGTTCTATCTGGCCTTTAGCATCAACTCGATGGTTGGTGAAACCCTCCAACCTACCATCATATCTCCCAACCGCTCATCATTAAGACCCATTTCTTTAAAAGTTTTGTAGAACAAAATATCTTTGCAGGCCCCCGTGTCGACTAAGAGTCTGCTCGTCGTACATCCGTCTATGAGACCTGGGATGACGAGAACTTGCTCCCTAGCCGCCATATTAGTTGCCAATTCATGGGGGTAGAAGCTGATCGCTTCATCTCTGACTTCTCTTCTTGGAGGCACATGTGGGGCCTTATTGAGTTGGAAGATCTTGTGCTTGATGGCCGTGTTGCTTGCTTGCTCTGTAATGACCCCCAGGTTCAATCTAGGTTGCCTAGGTCCCTGCTGTCCACCTGCTGGCTGCTCGCCCCCCCGGCTTGAGGCCTCTTCACATAAGCGTCGAGCCTTCCCCGGTCGACCATTCTTTGAATAATGCGCTTCAAACCCAAACAATCTTACGTGAGATGACCGGTGTCTTTGTGGTAGTCACGGTACTTGCATTGTCCCTCCTAAACTTGTTGCCCGGGTTCATCGGGACAGGAGGAGCCCGGCTCGGACGGTGTTCATAATCTCTGTTCGACTCACCGTAAGGAGTGAAAGCCTCGGGCACTTTCTCTGTTGCCCTAGTCCTGTTCTTTCCATTTTTGTTGTTTCCTCCATTCTTGTTGGAGTCCTTTTTATCATCAGCGACCTCCACCTTGGGGCTTTTACCATTCTTTTTCTCTTTCCTTTCCTCAGCCAGAGCGACATTATACACCTTTTCAAACAACTCCTGTCGAGTTGTGACCGTTCGGACTGTGAGCTCGTAGTCCATGTCTTCCGAGGAAATACCACTTCGGAAGCAATTGATTACCTCCCTGTCTGTGATGTCCTCTTCAATCTTATCGACCATTTCTTTGAACTTGGTGAAGTAGCTCATGGAGCTTTCGTTTTTAACTGCACCAAGTTGTTTAAATCGATCCACCGTCACTTTCCGAGCTCCAGCAGTCGAGAAGCGATCTAGGAACTTGGTCCTCAAGCATGTCCAAGTGGTTATGATACCAGCTGCCAAACCATTAAACCACATCAAAGCTGCTCCTGTGAGGGTACTTACGAGGGCTTTGCACATATTGTCGTCTTCATTGGCGACAAAACACATCGTGGCCTCCAGGTGTGCTATGTGGCTTCTTGCATTGGTGGAACCAGAATACTTCTCTAGAAGGGGCAACCTGAAACTAGGGGGAGGTCGACTATCTCTCAGTTCCTTGGAAAGAGGTCGAAGAGCAAAGTCAATTCGTTCGACCTTTCCAGCATCCTTTTTCTTCTCCTCCTCCCATTGCTCAAACTTCTTTTTCATCAACAACCATTCCCTAGCATCGGGTCTTTCATCTTTTGGAGGGGGCGCAACATTTGACTTCTGGCCTTCACTTCTAGGGGGAGTCACCTGCCTACTCCTTCTGTCCCTGTGAGAATGAGCCCTCTCTGATCGAACTGGAGATCTGTGCCTGTCACTTCCTTGTGGCGACCTGCGCCTATAATCTCCGAGTGGCGACCTGCGCCTCTCCTCTCTTACGGGCGACCTGCGCCCGTTCCTGTCTCTATGAGACCCTGACCTCTGCGTCCTGGCTGGCGAAACCCATGCATTTCTATTGGCCGTTAGCGCGTCCTTAAGTCGACCGAGCCTCTTGCTCCCTGTTTACGTTGAGGCTAGCCCTTAGGTCGTTCTTGGGCACATGAGCACGTAGGAGCTCGTTGAACTATCCTGTTTTCACCATTCTGCCCCACACCTTCATTTGGCCTCAAACTCCTGGCCTGCTGCCCATTAGAAACCTGAGTAGGTGCCACTCTCTCAGAGCGTATGTCGGCCTGTTCTGCCTCCTCCATGGCTATCAAGTCGGCCAGAATGCGGGCTTTGCTCCAACATCATCTCCTTCTTGCTCATGGGGTTGGTGGAGGGGCACATACTGTTTCCAACATTCACCTGAGCCGTTGGACGCTTTGGAGGAGGTGGAACTCCTTGCCCATCCATATGCCTTTTCCCTCTCCTTGTGTCGTGCAATCCCACGCCATCAATCGACACCGGTAGAGCGTGTGGCTCTACCGTACGGGGACGATTTGGTGGGGGAGGAGGCAAGTTCAAGTTTTCGGCATTTGCGTTTGTATTCGTGTTGTTGTTGTTCACTTCCTCATGCCCAAGTGAAGCCTCGGATACGTGTCCGTCGAAGTCACCATTGTTGTAGGTTGATAGAGTTTTCGAGGTCAAGTTTAAAGCACGATTCCGTGCAATGGAACCAAAGCTGATCTTTGCGGGAATTGTGCTTTATCAATAATCCTCCACGTGGCAAGATTAATCACCTAGCTCCTTGACACTGAAATCGGAACCCACGACTAGCCGGATGTGTCTCGGCGAAGACGCTCGGGCGTGAGTAAGAATACCGTTGAATAAACCTCAAAATGTATTGAATAATGAATTCAGAATACAAAATGGCAGTTACCTTTCACCGTTTGGTAGTGATGAAGTATTTATAGGAAAAAGTGATGTATTTTTTGGGAGGCAACATGTCCTCCGAGATTGTAGCGGCAGTTACTTGGTCGTGGGCACGTGTCTATAACGGTCCCTGATTTGTAGGGATGTGGTTATGAGAATTGTTTAACCAAATAAGCCGGCAAGTGTCAGGTCGTCATTTGCTAATTTAGGTCGAGGTCGCCACTTGTGTAATGGTCGACCCGACCGTCTGCAGAGCATGGTTCGTACCCGAATTGTAGTATGAATCATGAGGTCGGACTAAGTTAGGTCGGGACCTGGTAGGTCGGACCATGGGCTTAGTCGACTGATGCTTGAGATGGGCTTTGGGCCTCGTTCTGATTGGGCCAGCCCTATTGAAAATGTGACAGTCAAAGCGGACTGTGATTGGGCTTTACTCGTTTGGCCCAACTCGACATTTTTGGTATGTTCAAATAGATATATATTATTATTATATAAAATAACCATTTATACTTTATAAATACACAATCGTTTTGTTTATAAAAATTCAACAACATTCCAACTCATCATCCTAGACCCCACCACGTTTATTTTATTTTATATTCTTTATTTTTATTATTAGTATTATTATTATTATTATTATTATATTTATCATTTATAATTAAAAATAAATACTTTACACTTATTTAATTTTTACAAAAAATATATAGAGAAATAAAAGACGAATTAACAAAGGATAATTAAGAAATTTATATTTAAAAAAGAGGAGTTTTTTTTCTCTATCCAAATCAAATGAAAGAAGTCTCCATTTAAAGAGAAAGAATTTATGAATTTTGGTGTAAAAAAATTTAAATAAAAATTAATTTATTATAAAATAATTGAGGGTAAAGAAATCGGTAAAAAAAATTGGAAATTAAGCAAGCCAATCAACGGGAGACATGTGTCAAATTCTTTAAAAAAAAAAAAGGAAAAAAACCCTACATACACGCACTGTTGTCGGCCCGTGCAGTACACGCCCTAGAGAAATGTCGAAATTGTCTTTCCACAGATGGACGACACATATGTCCAAAGTTAAACAAACAAAAAAAAAAAAACCTAATGAATTCACGCGCCTCTTTAGGCCCGTGTAATTTACTGACTCTCATAATTTTAATCAATAAAAAAATAAGAAATAAAATAAATTATTTCTTATACACTTTATTTGGGTAAATATTAATAAAAGTAATTTAATTTATTTCATAAAAATTGAGATTATAACTCATTTTGTTACTTGATATTTTTTTCTAATGTATTTTCGCGTGTGTGCACGTGTGTATGTTTAACATGATGTACAAAGCTTCTTAAATTAGCGACACACATGTTAGTAATGTTTTTGCTCTCCATAGAATTTCAATCCTAACCAAGTAACTACAAATGTGCCCTCGTTTATTTTAAAACTTATGCAAGTCTTTTTATATAGAGAGAGAGAGATAGCGATTTATAAATAATTATTTTATACTTATTTTTAAAAATATATTATATTCACTTGTATTATGTGTTTTAAATTAATGAAAAAATTAAACCAAGAAACTAATCTAATTTTGGAGTAAAATATTATTGTACTAATTTTCTCATTTCTCAAATAAATGTCAAAAAAAATATTCAACAATTGTGTGAAATGAAAAAAAATTCCCCAAACCCTCCATTCCCTCATCTAATTTTGGAGTAAAATATTATAGTAAAAAAAATTAATTTATTATAAAACAATTGAGGTCAAAGGAATGGGAAAAGAAAAAAATTCGAAATTCAAGAAGCCAGTAGAACGCCGCCAAGTGTCCCAACCAAAAAAAAGGAAAATATCTCTGCGTAAATGCGCCTCGATCGACGCAAATATGACACGCGCCAAATTTTCACCCTATCACTGCATGCCACGACAAATTTACTTCAACTATTTTTAGTTATGCCACAATATGAAATGACTTAAACTTTAATCAAAATTTTAAAAATGATGGTCATCTTTCCCGTTATTCGCTTTTATAAATACACAATTTTTTTAGACGGATAGATATTCAACAAATTTATAAATAGTTTATTTACTGTGCTTCAAAGTATTTTTTTAAAATAATTTAATAAATAGATTGATCTATCGAAATAAAATAAACCCAATAATCTATTACCCCATCCAATTAATCATCCTATACCCAACAAGTTTTATTTAATTTTATATTATTTATTTTCAAGATTAGTAAAATTATTAATATTATTATCATTTATAATTAAATAAAATATTTCACACTTAATTACTACTCCCTCCGTCCCATAGAACATTACCCCTTTTGCTATTTTGGGCGTCCCTCTTTAAAGTCCCACTTTCCTAAAAAGGAAACCTTAAATCACTATTCTCTCCACTCATTCTCTCTCCTACATTATTTTAATACTCACAACACCATTATAATTTACTATTCTCTCCACTCATTCTCTCTCCTCCCACTCACAACACCTACTTTAATAACATTATTCCTTATTTTCCGTTCTCAATAGTAAACGTGTAATGTTCTATGGGACGGAGGGAGTATTCACTAAAAATATATTAAAAAATAAGAAAGGAAAATTAACAATGGGTAATTAAGAAAGTTATATTCAACAATTGTGTTAAATGAAAAAAAATTCCCCAAACCCTCCATTCCCTTATCTAATTTTGGAGTAAAATATTATAGTAAAAAAAATTAATTTATTATAAAACAATTGAGGTCAAAGGAATGGGAAAAGAAAAAAATTCGAAACTCAAGAAGCCAGTGGAACGCCGCCAAGTGTCCCAACAAAAAAAAAGGAAAATATCTCTGTGTAAATGCGCCTCGATCGACGCGAATACGACACGCGTCAAATTTTCACCCTATCACTGCATGCCACGACAAATTTACTTTAACTATTTTTAGTTATGCCACAATATGAAATGACTTACACTTTAATCAAAATTTTAAAAATGATGGTCATCTTTCCCGTTATTCGCTTTTATAAATACACAAATTTTTTAGACGGATAGATATTCAACAAATTTATAAATAGTTTATTTACTATGCTTCAAAGTATTTTTTTAAAATAATTGAATAAATAGATTGATCTATCGAAATAAAATAAACCCAATAATCATATTACCCCATCCAACTAATCATCCTATACCCAACCAATTTTATTTAATTTTATATTATTTATTTTCAAGATTAGTAAAATTATTAATATTATTATCATTTATAATTAAATAAAATATTTCACACTTAATTACTATTCACTAAAAATATATTAAAAAATAAGAAAGGAAAATTAACAATGGGTAATTAAGAAAGTTATATTCAACAATTGTGTTAAATGAAAAAAAATTCCCCAAACCCTCCATTCCCTCATCTAATTTTGGAGTAAAATATTATAGTAAAAAAATTAATTTATTATAAAACAATTGAGGTCAAAGGAATGGGAAAAGAAAAAAAATCGAAACTCAAGAAGCCAGTGGAACGCCGCCAAGTGTCCCAACAAAAAAAAAGGAAAATATCTCTGCGTAAATGCGCCTCGATCGACGCGAATACGACACGCGCCAAATTTTCACCCTATCACTGCATGCCACGACAAATTTACTTCAACTACCGAGACGGAGGGAATAGTAAATTATAATGGTGTTGTGAGTATTAAAATAATGTAGGAGAGAGAATGAGTGGAGGGAATAGTAATGATTCCTTTGCCAAAAAAGGAAAGTGGAAGCTATTAACGGGACACCCAAAATGGCAAAATGGGAAGCTACTATCGGGACGGAGAGAGTATATATATATATATACTCCCTCCGTCCCGCTAATATTAGCACAAACACTGTTTGCGCGGGAATTAAGGAATATGATATTTTAATAAAATGTTGTGAGTGTAAAAGAATGAGTGGAGAGAGAATGAGTGGAGGGTGTAATAAATTATAATGGTGTTGTGAGTATTAAAATAATGTAGGAGAGAGAATGAGTGGGGTTGGGTGAATATTTTATTAATATAAAGTTTCCTTTTTGGGAGTGTGCGAATATTAGCGGGACGCCCAAAAAGGAAAGTGTGCTAATATTAGCGGGACGGAGGGAGTATATAGATAGATTATTGATGATTAAGTGGATAAATATAGGGTAGTATGTATTTTTTTATTTTTTTTGTAATTTGCAAAAGGAAAAAAATATAAATATCCAACTCATTTTTTTTATTTATCATTTTGAGAATAGTAGAATACATAAAGTAGCTCTCTTAGTATCTGATGTAACAAAAAGGAGTACTCCCTCCGTCCCACCTCACTTGACACCCAAGAGGTGGGCACAAGAACTAAAAAAAAAGAATAAAATAAAAAAAATGTGTGATAGAAAATGAAGAGATAAAATGAGTGGGGTAAATAGTAGTATTGGTTGAATAAATTGAGTGGTGGAAAATGAAGAGAGAGAATGAGTGGTGGGGTAGAGTGAATATAAAATTATAAAAAGTAGGCTATTTTGGGAAGTGTCAAGTGAGCTGAGACGGACCAAAATGAAAATAAGTGTCAAGTGAGCTGAGACGAAGGGAGTATAGATTATCATTTAGGGTGAAAGGAGTATTTGGTTTTTTTTTTTTTTTTATCATATCTTTATGAATTATTGAAATCAAGCTGAATCATTAAAAATCAAACTAAACCTAGTAATCCATATCCATATTGATTCAGTTTATTCTCAAATCATCCTAATTTGAACCGAATGGCTTAGTTGTAGTTGTAGTTGTAGTTGTAGTTGTTGGTGGGCTCATTCTACAACGACTTGGGTTTTGGGCGTGATTGATACGGAGTTGATATCACTTAAGGGCATCTCCTAGAAGTGGAAGAATGGAAGGAAGTCAATAGTTAGCAACTTCAATGGTTAACAACTTCAATAGTTAATAGGTAAAAATTGAGTTATCAAAATTAGATATTAGATAAGGAGTTAATCAAGTATTAAATTTAATATTTTGGCTAACTCTATTAATAGGTAAAACTTGAATTTTTATTTAATTTTAATTATCATCTTATTATATACTCCCTCCGTCTCGGTAGAAATTAAACAGTTACTGTTTACGCATAAATTAAGAAAAAAAATAATGGAGAAAGTGTTGTGAGTGTAAAAATAAAATAGGAGAGAGAATGGGTGGAGGAAATATTAATTAAAATGGTATTGTGAGTATTAAAATAATGTAGGAGAGAGAATGAGTGGAGGAAATAATAAAGATTATTTGCCATTTTAGGAAGTGTGTGATTTGTAGTGGGACGTCCAATGAGAAAAGTGTGTGATTTGTAGCGGGACGAAGGGAGTATAATATAGGTAGCAAATGAAAATATGACACGAGTGAAAATATATTTTTTAAAAATTAAATAATTATTTTTTTTTTAAAAAAAGAGATTTTTTTTATAAATATTTAAAATTATTTATTTTAATTATTAAAATATCTTTTCAATCAAATAAAATATTTTAAATATAAATAAAATATAAAATATAAAAAAAAATCAATTTTGATACCTTTCCTAACTAATGGTCATTGGAGATGGAAATAGTGCCTATGAATTGTGCTAAGGTACCAAAATTTCCTTCCACTAACTCTGCCATTAACTCTGCCATTAATAATAGCCTCCGAATGAGGCAAAAAAATTGACTCAGTCAGCACCATCAAACATACTCCCTCCGTCCCGTTCGAAAGGGCAATTTTATCTCCAAGCAAGAAAATTATGAAATGAATAAGGAAAGTGATGTAAGAAAGAGAAAAATGTTAAATGTTGTGAGTATGAAAAATTAAATAGGAGAGAGAATGAGTGGGATGAATAGTTAGGAAAGAGAATGTTGTGAGTGTAAAAGTAAAGTAGGAGAGAGAATGAGTGGAGTAGGAAAAGTATAAAAATAATAAAAATTTTCCTTTTTGGGATTGTGACTTTTTAAATGAGACGCCCAAAAAGGAAATTTGTGCCCTTTCGAGCGGGACTGAGGGAGTATATTTAACCTTGCGGCTTTGATTCGTCCCAGCAAGAACTTGACAAACACCCAACGCCAATGTTACAGGTTTCCTCCATAGGATTATTCGATCGGTGAGGGAAAAAATCAAACTTGGCCGGCCACTGCCAGAGAGTGATCAGTATTTCATTACCCCTCCTTGATCTCCGGTTAACAGGCACAGTGGAAGCCTCACCTCTAGCCGGCCGGCCGGGTAAATTCCTCCTCTCTGACTCCACTACTTTTTTCTTGTCCTGGTTTCTAGATGCTTCTTTCTTTCTCTGTTCTTCGATTTACTTTTATGTTTGATGATTTGTCCGATGTTTCTGTTTATGTAGCTTAGAAAATCTAAGTAAAAGTTGGTGTTTGTTTCATTTCACTAATTTCTCCAAAAGAATTATTAAGATGTTGTTTTTACTCCATCAGAAAAAATTACAAAAATTAAACATTTATTGCGGGGGTGAAGTCATACTCACTCTGTACCAAAATGAATGTCCTAAAAAAATTTCAAAAATTATATTGATAAAGAGTAAATTTAATTATTATTGTTTTGAACATTTTTTGTGGAACGGAGGGGGAGTAGTATTTTATAGGGTGAATCAACAAGAAGTTTTAAAAAAGTGGACAGTGGGAAAACTAATGTTGCATGTAAGGCTCTTATCAGAATCACCCAGAAACTGTTATCTTGAAAAAAATGGAGTATAACACAAACCAAACCAAACCAAACCAAAATGTGCAAGTTTCTTGCAAATCTAAAACTGAACTGGTGTGTAACATGACACGGTTATTTTTTTTACGGATCAATAAATTACTTGCTCGAGTTATACGTGTTTGTAACATTGTCCACTATGTTATGAAAATCACAGAGAAGAAATGGCAGAAAAATTGGCAGCTGATAAAAGTGCTAGCTTATTAAAGTTGGTTAAAGAAAGAGCATTATCAAAGAAAGACCTGGACGGAGTAAAACAGAAGCAGCAGCTGGATCTTGCACCTTATCTTCCTAAAGACTGCATCTCAAACATCCTTGTTAGACTTCCGGTTGAATCTCTTCCTAGCACAAGGTTTGTTTGCTGGCCATGGTATAACATCATTAATAGCCCTACTTTCAGTGATGCTCATCTCTCTCGAGCTGAAACCGTTTTAATCTTTCTAAGCTCATTTAATAGGAGGAATTTTTACCAAATTCCCAAAGAAAAGCCGAACACATTTTCTGTTGAATCAAAAATTTACCAAATGCAATCCATACATCCATTTCACCAACCCATCGTGGACCCCACATGTAAGTTTCATATCAAGTTCATGGTAGTAAAAGATGGGGAGAGCAAGATAGGCGAGTTCAATGCAACCTGTTTGGGCCAAATTAGAGCAACGTGTAACGGCTTAATTCTGCTCGATAACAAGATAAAAAAGGGTGGATTAGTTATTATGAATCCGGTGACTAGGGATTTGAGCCTGCTGCCTATAGGAACCATATATCCTGAAAAAGATGAATCTTATGGATTAACCTTTTGCAAGACTACTAGAAAATATAAAGTGGTTCATTTGTTTCGCGATGAAATGCATTTTATTGGCTGCGAAATACTACAACTTGGTGCAAGATCATGGAATTTTGTTGACGGGCCATCTTTTGGACTTGTAAGTTGGTTTGGGTATGAACCCGTTTCGGCAATTGGAGCTTTACATTGGGTTCCCCATATTGATCATAGCGAATACATAGTATCTTTTTCAGTAAATGATGAAAAGTTTCACAAGATATTGCTTCCAAAAGCTTGTAGATTAAATGATAGAATCCTAGAAATAGCGGAGGTACTAGGTTTTGTGACACATGAAGAAGAACTGATCAACCAAATTAATGTTTGGATCTTGAGAAACATATCGGAAAGCGGAGATTGGACAAAGATATATACAATCTCAGTTGGTTGCATAAGAGATATGATCCCTCTTTATTGTTCGCGAATTAACTGGGAAATGATATTTATGGATAAAGATGGCTCTATATTTTCTTATGATTTCCGATACAATGTTATGAGAAAGGTTGAGTATGATAAAGAAGCGTTTCCTATCCATGGCTGCTATCTGCCTCATGTTAATAGCCTCGTCTCGTGGCAGAGCAAGGACATGGGTGACTAATTGTGTATGTATACCAAGGATGAGTTATGGAAGCTCGACTTGTGTTTGGTTCGATTTTAAGTTAGTTTCCATCATTATGGTTCTGTATATCTTTGTTTATGTATAATATGCAATGTAGCTTCTGATTCTGTACACTAAGTCTATAATTGAGGTTGAAGGTGATATTTTGTAGTGTATGCTATCTTCAAATTTCATATATCATATTTTATTTTGTACTCCTCCATCCCAAAATGAATCTTTGGAAAAAAATAATTAAATTTGGTCTTGATCAAGAATAAATAGTCTTGACCCACTTTGACAGATTTCATGTCTTCGCCACTGCTTTGAACCTGTTTTGTTATCGACAGATTCATTTCAAGCTGCAAGAATGCTGACGCCCCGGGCTGTTGATGTCAGACTTTAATATTCCGGGGCTCGTCAAGTTTGGACCTTTGAACAAAAACGATGTCACTTGAGGAGCTGAAATATCTCCGATTACAGTTCCTTGGAACTGAATCTAAGCACTAGAGGTTGTCGAGTTTGTGTATGATAGGATTGAAATCCAGCTTTGAAACCGACAGGTATGGCCCGGTCTACTCCCCCATTAAACACTCAATCCGCCAGAAACTCCACCCACCACAATCCGCCATTTCCACTGCCTAGTAGCCTCAATTTCTTGCAATTACCTTCATCTTCTCTGTTTTTGCTTTGAGAATTGTTATACAGACTCTCGTAAAATTGTTAAGTAAATCCCTAAGTTCAATAACTTCAAAATTGTAATTAAATGAAATGACTTTACTACCCCTAAATCTATATGTCCATTACTCAATGTTATATACACTCGTAACATTTAAACCAAAATTTACCTACATTGTTATATACACTCGTAACATTAACTCAAATTTACCCATCATCAACGTTTCACCTTCCACACCTTCTCCCAATTTTTATCATTATATCAATCCAAAAATCACGCTCTTCATTTTATTTTTACATCAAAAAATTACCTCCCTTTCCTTCTACTATCAATTCTCACAAAAAAAAATAAATAAATAAATAAAAAAAAAGTTACATACATATTTGTTCAAGGTATTCGACATTATCATGGATAAAATGGCTGTACAATCGAATGTTAATATAAGTTTTCTTCACTTTCTAATCATATAAATCTGTTAAACTTTGGACTTAATAACTGTTGTTTTCGTTGCAAAAATTCGGCCAGTGTTGATCGAATTTTAACCCAGATTCGGCCAGTGTTGCCGAATTTCAACCCAGATTCGGCCACACCCATCCGAAAATTTGAAATAGTTCGGCAACACCCGGACGAAAAACAAAGAAATTTCGGCCCTTAATTGCCAATTTTGGGTTGAAATTCGGCCACACCCGGCCGATTTCTTGAATTTTTTCGGTCACACCAGCTGAACTTTTCAAAATATTTCGGTCACACCCATCCAAACTTTTTAAAATATTTCAGCCACAACCAGCCAAACTTTTCAAATTTATTCGGTCACCACTGGCGACCTTTTAAACAATTTCGGCCATTACCTGTCGAACTTTAGTTTTTCACCGTGCCCCTTCCTTATTGTTTCATAGAATTGTTGCATTGTTCACTGGGTGACAACAACTATGACCCAATTGATTTTGAAACTGTTTTGAGAGATTACACAACAGAATTCACAATACCTTTGTATTTTAGAGACCGTCAAATTATGTTTGAATGGGCGCGTAAAAAAGGGGAAGAACATAGATTTATCATCGTTATAGGTCGGTCAGATAACAGAAGCAGTAATTTCGCTTCTCGAATGACGCTTGTTTGTGAACGTTGGGAGAAATATAAAGAAAAGTCAATCTCTCTTTGCTCTCAATAATCTGTCAACAATGAAATTTTGGGTAAAAAAAAAAAGAAAAAATAGAGAAAGCATAACAAAGAAATGCGATTGTAAGTTTCAGTTGAACGCTAAACAAGTCAATGGTCAATGACAATTAAAAGTGGTATGTGGCGTTCACAATCATCCGATTTGTCAATATATGTTGGGTCACTCGTATGTTGTTGATTACAGAAACATGAGAAAGAGTACGTGATAGAAATGTCACATGCAAATAGCCGGACAAATGATATTTTATATGGGTTAAAAGAGAAATTTTTGTAAAACAAATCCTTAGTACGTACTATTTATAATTAGCGCGTGAAAAGCAGGACAACTGAGCATGCGAGTCGTTTTTAATCCAACAACTAATGTTTAAATTAAATGATTGTGGTTATCACTTCGAATATCGGCAATGCGAGCATACAAACGTCATTAAGGAGATATCTTTGCCATCCGAAAAGTATTGAATTGTTGAAAGCATTTTCATATGTCTTATTCATGGATTGCAAACTTACAAGACAAATAGGTATAACTTACCTTTGCTTGAGATTGTGGGCGTGACATCAACAAAAATGACCTTCTTAATTGATGTTGTATACTTAGAGGCTGAGAAAGAAGCAAACTACACTTGTGTAAGTACCCCAATTCGGATCGCTCCCCATCCAACACACGGGAAACACCGCGGACTCACACAAACGTGACCCCGAAGACTCGTAACCTTCAAAAACCCCAAAACCACCAATCAAACCAAGGTAGGATCCCTCCGGGATAAAATAAAACAAAAAGGACTTTTTGGGAATTATGAAAATTAGTCAGCCCGCATAATGGTCCGCACGGACTCTTTTGCACCCAGACATCATAATTACAAAATCCTCTTAAAGTCCATAATATTCCCTTAAATTCGGGAAAACCAAAAAATTTGGTTTTTCCATAACAAGTCGTGCGGACCATTTTGCACGTTTTCCAAGCCTATAAATAGAGGGCTCTCCCTCTCATTTTCTTCACGCCTCTATTCTCTCCTCTCTCCCCCAGCCTTCAAGCCCCCCTCTAAGTCCTTTCGAGGCAATCCCGGTCCCTTTCGGTTTCTTTCGGGGCCTTTCGAGCCCTTCCGAGGCGTTTCGAAGCCCTGCCGAGCGCTCTCGAGACGCTCCCGAGCCACCCCAAGGTGCTCCTGATGCATCCCGAAGTCCTGCCGGTCCATACCGAGCCATTTCGGTCCATTTCGAGGCATCCCGGTCCATCCCGAAGCCCTGCCGGACAATCCCGAGGCATCCCGACGCAAGTCGAACCTCTGTCGGACAATCCTGAGGCATCCCGAAGCACGCCGATCCTCTGCCCGAGTACAACCAACAATCCCGAGGCACGCCGAACCTCTGTCTGAGGACCCACCTAGCACTCCCGAGGCACGCCAAAGCTCTGTCCACAGACACCGGTACATCCCGAAGCAATCTCGGTCCGTCCCGGAGCACTATTCACACTCAAACACTATTCCCAAGCGGAAGATAGACACGAACCAACATTGGTAAGGCCTCATTCCCAAACTATTTCAATTCATTTCAATACATAGCATTCAATGTAGACATCATATTCAGCATGCACTTTTAAAAGCACATACACACACACACAACTTTTAAAGAAAGAGGGGTATCGAAAGACTCGTGTATACGAGGCGACTCGGGTGAGCTCTGCTATTCTCTTCCCAAGGCGTAACCTGACCTCCGAACTCAAAATCTCATCACACAACAACCTTTTTTAAACAAAGCCTTTTTTCAATGTTTTGAGCTATATCAAAACGGCGTGGCGACTCCTCCAAACAAACGCAGCGATACCTCCCGACTAACACAAAGCGAGATGTCCGGCCCGCGCTTGCGGATCGGGTAATTTCAGTTGGCGACTCCGCTGAAAAAATTTTGTTTTAAAAACTTTTAAACAAAAAAAAGATTTTTAAAACATTGATGAGGGTCAAACTTTCATTTTACACCTTCTTTAACTGTTGTGTGTGTGCATGTGCTTTACTTGTTTTTTCCAAAAAAAATAAAAATACAAAAAATTGCATTATAATACATCTGTGTACTTACATTTAAAAATTCTGCAAAAATTTCTGTTTTACTCAGAAAAAGAATTTTAGTGACCGCACACTACGCGCACTCTTATCTTGTACACTGCACACTACAACCCCAAACCCGGAGTGGTCTCAGTTGCAGTTCGATTGGTCTTCCTGGCGCCTTTCGGACGCGCACGGGATCATTTCAAACTTCCCATCCTAGCTTGTGTCAACCATGTACGCTTGCGTCACACTCTGTCCCGACTCGGTTGGTTTTTACCCAGTCCCTGTCATAAAGCCTGGATACATATCCCATGCCGGCCATTTTCTGATTCAGAGCTCGAAACTCAAGATCCCTTGCGCAAGCAAAGCGATGAAAGGTCATGCTAAAATCTTGACCCGATCTTGATTTCCAAAGCTACACCCAGACAGTGCTCCGTCCCGGATATATATCAATACCCACATGACACCATGTCATCAAGCCTTTAATACGTCATCCATGACAATATGACCTAGCCAACGCCTAACGTCACAGATCCCTTGTGCAAGCAAGGTAAAGAGAGGTCATGCCGAACTCTCGACTCGATCTTGACTCAGGTGCCGGCTCGGCTCACTATTCACATGACCGATGCATTAAAACGAACATGTCAAGCTCGGTCCTTAGGTTCGGTTTTTTCTTTTGGCCGGTGGAAACCGCTTGCTCTATGGGACCCTCGCCCGGGGCTGCCCACCCCGGGATGTCGAAATATAGGTGCAAAACGAGGGGCTTATAGTCGCACTGATGATCTCCACTGACCCAGGATCTAGCATAGTTGCGAAAAAGAAGAGCAATCTTTTCCAACCAACTTAGGATTCTTAGAAAACACGTTTTAAGTAAATTAAAACAACAAAAAATATAAAAGCATAAAAAAAGGGAAACAACATGCCGCATGAGCTTTCCCCCTTATCCAAAAAAAGGCCTTCCCATGTCTAAACCTTATCCGTCACCCCCTCCAGCGAACCGAGAGTGGTTGAGAGATACCCGGGAACCTCCTTTCCAGTGTCAAAGCTGCAAGGTCCGATAGCCTTTCCAATACAGCCACCAGAGCAGCCTGTCACTCCCCTATGGCAAGGTCGACATATAACAACGAGGGAAACGAAATCCTACCCCCCAAAAATTTCCCAACAATGGAAGAGGTGTGGCAAGCTGTCATGGCTCTCGAGAAACGCCAAGGCGAGCAACAAGCTTGGATGGAAGGTGTCATGCATCATTTCGGAACATTAGTCACCCCAACCACCTGGGGCTCCCGAGGACTACACGCTCCCGTAGCTCCCAACGTCTCTCATTGTCCCTCGGGATGCAATCATGCGCCTCTGTATGAGCCCCGTAGCTACGACATGAAGCCACAAGGCCCACTAGGGAAAGACCTTCCAAGTCAACACAGCGAGGTCCTGAGCCCACCACAAACTGCCGAACACATCTGGTGGGATGTATGCGACTGCCCCGCTTGTCTGGAGAGGGAATTCCAAGATGAAATACACGAGGACCGTCCCCCAAGAAAGAAGAAAACCTCCCCTCAACAAAAACTGAAAAAGAGGTACGAAGCCGGTGATTCCACCGTGGGAACCCTAGGTGAGCCATTTGGAAAGTTTGACTACTACGTCATCTACTCCAACAAATCTCCTCAGCCTGACTCAACTCAAGATCACGACAACTTCTGCTCCATGATTAGCTGGGACGAGCTCCGCACAGCCACCAACGACCCGAGGGTCCTGACACCCCAACCCCTATCTTAGGAAGAAATCAAGGCCATCGTTGACGCTCCTGTGATGTACCCGATTTTTTTTGTGAAAATCAAAACGGAGTCGCCACGCCATTTTTGTTTTAAGGGCCAAACCTTTGAAAAAAGCCCGAGATCAGAGATTTAGGTTCGGAGGTCATGTTACGCGTCGGGAAGGACGTTAGTGTGCACTCGGCGCGCCTCGCAAAACGAGTCTTCCAAACATTTGAAATCCTTTGTTGTGTGTGTGTGTGTGTGTGTGTGTTTTGGCCAAAATAAATTGAAACTGAGGAAAGTAAAAATTGGGAACTCTTTTTAAGGCTTTAAACTGATCTCATGATTTTTTGGATGATTTTTGGTTTGAGATTTGGTACTCAAAAGACCTTTTGAAGTTGAAAATTATTTCTGCCAGAATGAAAAAGGCAGTTGACCCTTGACTTTGAAATGGACTTTAGGGCTTCAAAAACTCAGAATCTGGAAAAAGTCCGAGAATGAAAGTTTCCTAGAACACCTTAAATAGGGTTTCTGAAAAGGAACTTTCCATTTTGGGGGTGATTTGACGGACCAAAACCTTCTGGAAATTTCAGATATGAAATCTGGATTTCCAGAAACTGATGAACTGACCTTTAAAAGAAAATTTGAAAAAAGGAGTTTTACTCACTCAAAAAATAACGTAAAAATATGTATGGAAAGATCTGGATGTTGGATACAAAAAGTATTTCTTAGTCAACACCCAATTCCAAGTTTTACTGTGTCCAAAAAATAGGAAAATGGACTGAGGTCTCAGAACAATGCTACTGGACAGCAAGATGTTCTTGAGGGAAAATGTGATTTTTGGGGGATTTGCATCTATGTTCACCCCATTTTCATCCCTAGACTTGATACCACTACTTTTTGTTAAGTGGTTATCATATTCAAGTCATACTTGGGGAATTTATGGGGTTTAAACATGTCCTTTGCAAAGGGAAAGGGGATATTTTGTAGAAATGAAATTAAAGAGACAAATCAACTAGAGATTTAAAATGTGGACCATTTGAGATGGTCATTCATGAAGATGAACTTCAAGATGACCATCTTGGGTCAAAACTTAAGTTAAACTAGACATCAAGTAGATCCAAGTAAGAAGAACAAGATGAACAAGAAGTTAAAAGAGGATTTTAGGGTTTTGAGAAGGAGGGCTTTACCAATGGTGACACCCTATCTTCCTAGGCTTGGAATTTGACTTGAGGAGTATCAAGATTTGGTGTTTGGCTTGAGGAGTATCAATATTTGGTGTTTGGATTTGTGTTTGGAGTGAGATTGGGAAAGATTCAAGAGAAAATGGTGGCAATCTAAGGATTCCCACTGTTTTCTCCCTATTTTTCGCCAAAGTGCAGCTTCTATGAGCAAAGTGTGTTGTGTAGACTGAGAGAGGAGGGTTCAATTTATAGTCCCCTGTGAGAGGCAATCCTATCCGCGCGGAGGGTATCGTCAGCGTGCACTGTTCATCTGCTGCAGTGCTGGCTTTTGGACAGGAGGAATATTATTCAAAAAATTACAGCAGTTTGTTTTTCAACTTGCCTAATTCGGATTTTTCCAATTTCTTTTGCTTTTTGAGATTCTTTTCTTGGTTTAACTTTAAATGGCAATGCCCACTTTACCCTTGCTTTGTTAGAAAGGTTAGGGTTTGTTAGAAATGTTGGAAATGTTAAAACTTTCGTTAATTTTCTAACGAAAATACTAACGGCTCAAATTGGAGCACTTACAAAGAGCCCCTGGCGACGGTGCTTTCGAAGGAAGCGGGGTCGTCGATAAGAGTAAGGCTCCATTTTTGACGGGATGATCAGGTGATCGAGTGGCTGGACCTAGCGATAGGCTACCTACGTATCCCTAGTGGGAATCAAGCCGGCCGTAGTTCGGGTCTTTGACCCTAAGATTTGACTATTTTTGGGGAAGTCGCCCTAAGATCTGACTATTTTTGGGAAGTCGCCCTATGATCTGACTATTTTTGGGAAGTCACCCTATGATCTGACTATTTTTGGGAAGTCACCCTATGGCTTGACTATTTTTGGGAAGTCGCCCTATGGTTTGACTATTTTTGGGAAGTCGCCCTATGGTTTGACTATTTTTGGGAAGTCGCCCTGTGGTTTGACTATTTTTGGGAAGTCGCCCTGTAATCTGACTGTTTTTGGGAAGTCACCCTAAGGTTTTGACTGTTTTGGGGAAGTCGCCCTAAGATCTGACTATTTTTGGGAAGTCACCCTAAGATCTGACTATTTTTGGGAAGTCACCCTATGGTTTGACTATTTTTGGGAAGTCGCCCGTAACTGTCATCGTTTTGGGAAGTCACCCTAAGGTCTGACTATTTTTGGGAAGTCACCCTATGGTTTGACTATTTTGGGGAAGTCACCCTATGATCTGACTATTTTTGGGAAGTCACCCTATGACCTGACTATTTTTGGGAAGTCGCCCTATGACCTGACTATTTTTGGGAAGTCACCCTATGGTTTGACTATTTTTGGGAAGTCGCCCTATGATCTGACTATTTTGGGGAAGTCGCCCTATGGTTTTGGTTTGTCGAATTAGGGGATGATTGCGTTTTATCGCTTTTCCTAGTGTTGTGTGTGATAGCGTTTTAGGTGCCTCAAACCTTAATGATGGAGTCTTAGGTGCCTTGAACCTTGATGATGGCGTCTTAGGTGCCTCGAACCTTGGAGATGGCGTCTTAGGTGCCTCGAACCTTGATTTGAAATGATTTCCCTTTGACGGTTTAGGATGGATGGTCCTTTGGTGGATTTTAGTTCAGGAATATGAACCTAAATGGGGACTTAGTTCAGGAGTATGATTCTAAATCGAGGTTTTGTTCAGGAGTATGAACCTAAATGGGGACCTAGTTCAGGAGTATGATTCTAAGTCGGGGTTTCAGTTCAGGAGTATGAACCTAAATGGGGACCTAGTTCAGGAGTATGATCCTAAGTCGGGGTTGAGGGAGACTGTTTGAGGGCATTCTTGCAGGGGAAGATTAGAGTTTATGATGATTATCGGGGGAAAAAGGGTGGCCGTGTTGGTCAAGCCTGGACCTAGGGTAGCCGCCACGTATCCTGAGTGGGAATCAAGCCTGGACGTAGTTCAAAAACTGTTGGGGATGGTCTTTGATGGTTTGACGGTATTTGGGAGTCACCCGAGGTTTGACTATTTTGGGAAGTCACCCTAAGATTTGACTATTTTTGGGAAGTCACCCTAAGATTTGATGATAATGTTCTTTTAGAAAAGTAGTTGACTAAGATATGCTTTCATACTGTCTTTGTGCTTACCCGTAGCTACGGAAGGACCGAGGCTACGGGTGATGTTGATGAAGAGTTGTTGGGTTGCCGTTCGTGGGACGGTTTCTGGCGACGATTTGCTTTGTCTTTGGAGGCATTTTGACCTGAAGGAGGAGTTTGGTTGAGTCTGTATCTTGCTGGTGATCGTCAACCTTGTAGAGGTTGTTGAGCTTGTCTTCACATTGGGACTTCTTGCTTTTGAGAACTTGGTGTCTCTGACCGCATTGTATTTGAGAACTTGGCGTCCCTGTGTAAGTACGCCAATCCAATTCGCAACCTTTTCGATGCATTTTAACATAATAAAACTGCATTAAGGGGTGTTTTGGTAAATTCCCGGCCTATCCCGAGACTTCCGGAAACATTCCATGAGTTTCCCGCGAAGGAAGTACCTTTTGGTACATCATTCATGCCAAAGGACCCCTTGGGAATAAAACCTGTTGGACCTTTTGGGTATTTTCCCGAAATGTTCCAGAAACTGGTTTTTGGCGCCAAAAGCGGTTGAGCCACCTTGTGTCACGCGACAGCTTGAGGCATGGAAAGTGGACGCGTAAGGTCGTGCGACATACTAAGGCAGCCAACTGCAGCCTATAAATAAGACCCTCCCCCTCATTGAAATAGATCCCGAAATTCCAGCCTACTGTTACTCTGCCAAAATAGCATTGTGACGAACATCTCAAACACCAAACCTCTCTCTCTCCTACCTTTCCAACCCCCTAATCCCTCTCTTCCAAACCCAATTCTCTACCCATACCAATTGGAACCCTTGGATCGTAGTCATGAGATCTACAACGAAGAATTGAAGGATTCTATATCTGACTAGATATAGAATTCGTGGAATCAACAAGGGTAACAATTCCCTAACTCTCTCTCTCTCTATCTCTCTCATTTAATTCCTTGCAAATTTTATAATTCTATTTTGTTTGGATTCAGTAATCAGATCCTAGCTATCTGAATTACTGAATCCCAATCGCAATCTCTCTATTTAACTTGCATATATTGTGTAATTGAGCTCATATTGATTGACTTGGTTGAATTTGGTGTTTGAGCCCCCAAGGGGGTGTGGATCTACCCATATCCACACTCCCGGGTCGATTCGATGTTGTTTATGTTTTTCGTTCATAATTCGGCTTGTTAATTAGATCTGTATAGCTTCTGTTAATTTCTGAATTCATATTGTAAGGTTTCTGCAGAAGGCTCATATGTGTCACGCGACACCTTCGTCCCCGAGTGATCCTGTGTCACGCGACACATGTGGTCACTGGTACGATGTGTCATGCGACACACATGACCCATCTGCAGTGACTCTTTTCCTTTGTAATTTGTTCTAGATTGTTTGTATCAGGGATGTGGCCTCCCTAAATAATGGGCTCACAATATGTAACTTCTCGTTTCATAATTAATAAGATGCATTTTATCACATTTCGTTTATTATCAATATTTGCACACACTTTGGATTTACTTGGATGTGTTTGATTGAAAGACTCGTCTATGGACGAGGCGTGTTGGGTGAACTCTCGGTTCTTCCCAACACGTAACCTGACCCCCGAACTCATGTTTTCTCTCTAAAACAAAGGTTTTCAATGTTTCCTCTTAAAACGGCGTGGCGACTCCTTTTCTTCTATTTTTTCGGGCGAGCGCACATTCAGTGGCGACTCTGCTGGGGATATTCACTTGAAAACCTGTTTTTCAAGTGTTAAGTGGGTCAAGCTTTCGTTTAGTCAAAAGACATCCAATACATCCATTTTGTGTACATTATTCGATAATCATTTGTGATACCTACATTTTGTTGATTATGGAACTTGTGAGCCCTTTGTGCTTGTGGTCATTTGGTGTGCATTAGTATCTCTGTGTTGCTCTTGATATGGTAAAGCAGGGGCTGATTTGATGATTTGAGGAGGCTGGGTTCGGTGACCACCCGAGTCGTGCGACACCTTTGTCTCCGGTTGTCCCGTGTCACGCGACAAGAGAGGAGGCCACCGAATGCAGTCATCGTAAGACCCTGGCTTTGAGGGCGCTCCCTTTAGACCAAAGCGTGACTCATTTGGTTATTGTTCCCTGTTTGCCTTGTGTGAGGGTGTGTGTGTTCTTTTTAAAATAAAAAAAAAATATAAATAAAAAAAATCTTGTTTTTTTGCAAATAAACGAATTAGTCATCCGCACACTACACCACTTAGATTTAGAACCCTCGGGTGCAATTGACGGCATCGCGGACGGCCATGAAATTCGCCTACGCTTGAGCGCCTGAAGTCAAACCTAAACCCCTAGTGCGTTATAGGTGGCACCACACTAAACCTTACCCACGGTTGGATTTTGATACGATGTTTTCATTACAACAAAAATGAATTGTTTTTGAAAAATATCATAGATTCTTATACCTTCTCCCAAAACCTCATACCTTGTGGGCATGTTGCCAAATGCAACATGATTTCACGTGGGAACATGTCACTCTCGTGGCATGTTCTAAACGAGAGGTCATGCCGCATTGCCAACATGTACCGACGAGAGGTCATGCCGGATTTTTCTTCGAAATTCTTCGAAAAGACCCGTTATCTTTGCCCAAATTTCCTTAGAAATTTGGACGAACCTCTTCGTTCCATAAAGATGTTAGGGTTTGGTTAGGTATCATTACCTATTATATGTTTCAAAACAAGACATGTGTTGTAATTCGAACGTCGCGTCACTAGGTTCCCCCGAGGCATAGTTAGCATGAATAAAGGCTTATCCTTTCCCAACTGTATTTAGGATTTAAAATGCGATTTATACTTAAACATAAATAAATTTGTGTTTGCGTGAATCATCCCGTTTCTTTCCCTCTCCCGTAAAAAAAAAAAAAAAAAAAAAAAGAAAAAATTTTCCTTTCAAACACCTTATAAACCCCTCTCTACACCTGCGGCTACGGCGAGTTGGGTCCGCTCATCCTGCTTCGGAGGTCGTTAATCCGTGTACAAGCAAAGGTCGGTTGGTTTAGAATCGAAATGGTGGAAATGGAGATGTTTTTTACTGCTCGATCCCATTGGAGGCTCGGTGACAGGGGTCGGACAAGTTTGAATGAGATGACTACGGAGGAATTGAGGGTGATCTTTGGAAGCCGCTCTAGCTCGGGAGCATGAGGCTTGTCTCTTAGTTCAAAATGCCAAGTCTCGTGAAGAAGAAGCTCACAACCGATTCGTAGAAGCTATGAGAGCCAAAGGGATTGCGGTACTTCGGGAGGATGGTTCCTACGAAGAGATTACGAAAGATAGCCACAACGAAATCGGATCCGCTTTCACCGCCACCAAACCAAATTTAGCTACAATACGATGCCTCCCCAGTGAATTACGTTCAAAGCATTCTCGATCAAGTAGCTTCTACAAGAATGGTGGCAAGTGACCAAGGAAGATTCATTCCCCCGTCTTCTCAAGGGTATGGCCAAAGTTATCCAACAAGGTGTCGGCGAAATGACGGTCGGCCCACAAATTTCTTTGATCTCACAGCTTCCCCAACTCCTAATGCTCCGGCACCACGGTTTCGGCCAAGATGGACCCCAAAACCCGGCTTTTCCCAAATTCCTCGGATAAAGTGTGTATCCTGGATGGTTATCGTAGTGTTCAAGATGGTGTTCACAGAATGGTCGCGCTCTCGGGAAATCGAGATAGTTCAGACGGTGTCTCAAGGTACCAGCGGTTTCGAGACTCAAGACAGCTTTTTCTCAACCAGCGGTATGTTCCACCCTTACTCGGCATATTTATGGTTCCACCCCTTACTCGGCTCCGTGTGTCACTCAGATTATCTTCTTTTGGTCGCACAAAAGTCACGGCGCAATACAACTCCCTTAATCTCGGTAGGCAATTCAATGGTTATGATATGTATGGGAACAAGATTCCGAGCTCGATTAGCTTGTTGGACAAAGCAATATTGGAATTCCTAGTACTTTTGGTCTTCCACCAACCGCTTTGCCCGTGGGACCTAATTCGATTTCCCAATACCGTCGTCAACGGTGGCTCCCGCAATTCCTCGACTTCAAGTTTGGCACCGTAAGTAGCCGCTTGCCGAAACAGATGCAACAACAGATTGACAGATTAACCGTGGGGTCTAGTGGTCTTAAAGTCGTGGATCCCGCCCAAGTGACACCTTTGCCGCACAAGTTTAAGATGCCCAAGCCGGATTTTGATGGTACCGCCCGTCCCAAGACGCATGTAGACACTTATGTGATGACAATGGGGGCAATGGGTGCACTCCCGAATTCATGGCTTCCCACTTCCACCTAACTTTGAAAGGATCGGCACTTACATGGTTTTTAGCTTTGAAGCAAGAATGCCGTACTACTTGGAGCCGTATAAACGTAAGCCTTCCTAGAGAAGTACAAGGGTAATTTGGAGTGGCGTACCACGCGGGATGATCTAGTGGGAACAATTCAAGTCGGATGAGTCAATCACAGAATTCTACAAGCGTTGGAATGCTAAGCTCAACGAGTTATCGGAACCAATCCCCCTCCAAGACCGGAAGGACATCTTTCTATCATGTGTTAAGCCGCACTTAGAGAAGCCATTGGGAAAGGATGGTACCCAGATCTGCGAGAGATGGTGGGGATGGGAGCAAGGAGTGAGAATAAGTTGTTCAACCAAACTCCATGTGCAAACACCACTAACAACAACAAGGGTGGAAGTTACCGATATCGGGCATCCAATCCTGTCTCAAGAATGGCGCCGAGAGGAAGAGAACCGGCCAAAGATAATAGTATCAATAATCTTCAAAAAGGAAGTAACAACATGCGTAATGTGATGAGGCTTCCTTTAAGCCACAACCGAGGTTTGATGATTTGGGTATGTCAACGGAGGAAGTTTTTAACGGTTTGCTACGAACCGGCATGATAAAGCCATTGGAGAACTACGCCCCGCTCGCCCTAATCCTCACATGGATGCTAGCAAGTATTGCCGTTTCCACCAATTTCCAGGGCACACTACGAACTCCTATTTGACTCTCAAGAAGATAATCCATGGTTTAGTGGACGACAAGAAGATAGAAAAATCTCCTCGCCCGAATATTGTCAACAATCCTCTGCCGAACAGCAATGTGAACCTTATTGACTTTGAGAATGATTATTTTGTCAATGTATTAGAATTTGGGGAACCCGTAGTTGGGGATGATAGCAATGGATGTAATGGGGTCGAAACTGATGTAATTTCCTGTTCTGATGAAATGAAAGATAACTTCTGTTATGTTCTGTATCTCGATGATTTACATGATGTGAATAATATTGTTGAACTTGATGATTACGAAGAACGCTTGATTGATAATGCTATATCTTCAATGACTCCTAGAGAATCCCCAATCTCCTTGGAGGAACTCAGAATAGCGGCTAGTTGGGAAACACCTTTGACCATTAATGAGATACGACAAGCGGCTTGGCCATACCGCAATCACTCTGTCCCGCTAACATTATCAGAACTCAAGGAGGCTAGCAAAGAGTTCGTAGTTGATGACCAGCAAGAAGTTAATCTGTTGACGCGCTCAGGAAGAATGTTGGGAGTAAGTAATCCAGATCCATCTGGAAAAGGGAAAGCAGTTGCAGGCTCTAACCCTCAGTCCTTTCAGAATCCTCACAGCTAGACGAAGAAGTTCAGAAGACCCGATACCGACGCAGCTTGAAAAGAATGCAAGCCGACATTTCTTTGTGGTCCCTACTTACATCCTCCTACCCTCACAAATTAAAGCCGGAAGAAGCCTTATCCAAGACAAAGGTATCCGTCAACGCTACTCCCGATGAAGCATGTCGGCTGATTGGAACGGCTCAAGCATGGGAATATCATTACTTTCACAGTATCTTGACTTTCCCGCTTACGGTGCGAAGCATAACGAATCCTTACACATTACGGTGCCTCCGGGAGGGACGGTTGATACCCCATGTGTTGATAGATAATGGATCAGCCATGAATGTGCTCCCCGCCAAAATGATGAGTATGTTGGATATCAACGCGCGTAACCTCAAACCCTCTAACTGCACCATAAAGGCTTATGATTCAACATCCCTGGCAAAGGTTAGGGATAGTCTCCCTTAATCTGATGTTTGGAGGCAAGGAAATGATGGTGGAGTTTCAAAGGTTATAGACATTCCCGTTACGTTCTCATCATTATTGGGTAGACCTCGGATCCATGAGATTGGAGCCGTAGCTTCTACGCTTCACCAATGCTTAAAGTTCAGGTAAGAGGGAGCGCCGACAACCATCTATGGTGACACAGTGTTACAATCGGAGAAACCAGCCAAGAAATACCTTACCAAGCAATGGAGATCAAGCTTGACCAAGAAAATCCAATGCTCGCCGGATTCACAATCGAGAAACCTAAGAGGCAAGTCTCGTACTATAGACTTGACGACATCTTCGTACAAGATTCCTCCCGTGTTGAAAATGCTAAGAGGTATGAGCTATATCCCCGGTCCGGGCCGAGAAAACGCCAACAGGGACCGTGTAGGCTTGTGTTGCCAGTAGCCAAGAGAAATAGGCAAGGTCTGGGGTATGCCGTGACTAAGGAAGATAAGGTGTATGACAAAACCGAGGCTTTCAAAGAGAAGATGACCTCTGCAGTCGGTAGAAAGTACAAGAGGCCCGAAATGCGCCCATACGCTGGTCTCCGAATAAGCACTTTGTCGAGCAGAGGATGGAGATATGTTTGTTTGTCCCGAGCCAAAGCTTACTCCAGCAGGAGAAAGAATGAAGATGATCCGTGAGGTTCGCCAACAGCCAGAATCCGATGAAGGCAATGTTTGATAATTTGCCCAAAAGACAAGGTGTGACCGCCACCTACGAGAGCAAATACCACTTCGGGGACCCGAATGCGAGAATCGCTTGAAAAGCTTGACTTGGATGAACCCATAATATGTAAAATCTCGCGTGCCGACCCCGCAGATATTGATGGAGAGTTAGCAAGATTTGTTTGAAGAACAGGGCCGTCGAGCCCGTGAGCGGTACGTCTTTGCAAAAATGAGAGATGGTGCTAAGGAGCCGATTGATCCGATTGACCTTCCTCTCGACAAAGGAAGTGATAGCTATGCTAGAATTCGGGAAGGAATCTAATGTGGAGATAGTCAAGCCGAGACCGCCGCAGTAAGGACCGTTGCGTAACCGGACTTCGTTCCGGGACCGGTCGCCGACAAAGAGACTATGATTGAAAAGCTAGGGCTCAAACCCCGTCCTTCTCCTTCCGAGTCTAAATTCACCCCGTATCTTGAGTCAGCCTCCCGAGTCTCTTGTCATAGAGTTTGAGTCTTCGACCGGTCCGATGTCCTCACGATCCGAAGACCGTCTTCGAGTTGTAAACACCGTATTTCCCTTTGCTTTAAATAAAGTGGTTGATCTTTCCGAGTACCCCGTGATTGCCAATTTAACAATTGAATGCTTAACGAAAAATAATCATCAAGATTTAAAAATAATTAAGCCTAATTCAATTGAAGATAATGCACTTAATCGATGAACAATTTTTAGAAAAAGATTCAAAACAGACTTGTGAGCAAAAGGAAAGTCGGGCCCAAGCCGCCGACGAGGTATTAACAACAAATGAACTTGGGAATGTACCGAAGAACCCAAAGAAACGCAGATTGGTAGCTTCTTCTCCGGAGATGAGCGAGGTTGCTTTGATTGAATTGCTCAAGGAATTTGTGGATGTGTTCGCTTGGTCCTACAAAGATATGCCTGGCCGGATGCTTCTATTGTGGAACCCGAATACCTATGGATCCGTAAATCAAGCCGGCCAAGCGTAAATTGAGGCGGATAAAACCCGAATGGTCATTACAAGTGAAAGAGGAAATTGAAAACTCCTACGGGTAGGCTTCATCAAAGTAATTGAATATCCGACCCGGTTAGCGAACATCGTAACAGCCACCAAAGCAAATGGAAAGGTTCGAGTCTCTGCGTAGATTTCCGAGACCTCAATAAGGCTAGTCCTAAAGATGACTTCCCTTTGCCCAACATTGACATGCTAGTGGATGCAACCGCGAACTTCGAGGTCAAATCTTTCGTTGATGGTTTTGCGGGTTACAACCAGATTAAGATGGTCAAGAGGATCAAAACAAGACGGCATTTACAACCCCAATGGGGTACTTATTGTTACACAGTAATGCCATTTGGCTTGAAGAACGCCGGGCTACCTATCGAGAGCAAGCCACTACCCTCTTCCACGACATGATCCACCGGGAGATTGAATTGTATGTGGATGACATGATTATTTATTCGAAAGGATCGTACGGACAAAGCATTTCATTGATTTGAGGAAATTCTTTAATGCACTCCGAGAACACTCCATGAGACCGAACCCGGCCAAGTGTACATTTGGGGTTATTCGAGGTAAAGTTCGGGTACATGGTCACCGAGCGCGGCATTGAAATAGATCCCAGGAAAGTTAAGGCGATTATTGAAATGAAGCCACCTGCAACCGTCTCTCAAGTAAAAGGATTCATGGGTCGCCTACAATACATCAAAGAGTTCGTCAACCAATTAACCACCATATGTGAGCTGATCTTCAAGCTACTAAAGAAGAATCGTGAAGTGGTCCGGAACGAGGAATGCCATCTAGCTTTTGAAAGGATCAAAGCCTACCTCGTCAATCCTCCCATTCTCTCGCCCACCTCATGGAGACAAGCCTTTACTTCTATATCCGACAAACACGGACACGGCTCTGGGCTATGCTAGCACAAGAAAAGAAGGATTCAAAGATTGAGAATGCCATCTATTTCCTCACCGTAAATTCTAAGGGAGTGAAGTGAATTACTCGCCCTCGAGAAGACTTGCGCGGCTTTGGTATGGGTAGTTGGAAAGCTAAAACACTATATCTTTGTCCCACACCGTACACTTAGTCTCCAAGATGGATCCGATCGATATCTATTCCAAGGTGACGGAGGAAACATCTCCACCCGATTGGCAAAATGGACTTTCTTCCCGGCGTAATTCGACATCAAATATGTGATTCGCAAATCAATCAAAGGCGTGCATTTGCGTACCGGTTGTCTGAATTCCCGGTCTGAAGATCAAGGGCCGGACCTCCGCCTGAGATGAAGGGATCCTCACCATAGAAAGCGGAAACAAGTGGCAATTATTCTTTGATGGAGCGGCTAACAAGAAAGGAAATGGCATTGGAATGGTCTTGATAGACCCGAACAGCAGTGCACACTCCCATAGCAATCAAGTTGAATTTCTCGGTCACCAACAATGCAATGAGTACGAAGCTTGCATAGCCGGTCTAGAAGCCGCCCTTGAGCGACATGTGGAAGAATTGGAAGTGTTCGGCGATTCCCAATTGATAATCAACCAGCCGCCAACAAATGGAAAATTATAGACCCATGTCTCCGTAAGTACCATGCTTACATCGCAGTAACTTGTCGGCCAATTCAAGGAAGTATCATTCCAATTCTTACCGCGGGACAAGAACACGGTCGCAGATGCCCCGGCTACCTTAGCCTCTTTGATGGAAATCCTGCAGGAAAATTAATCAAGCCTTTCGTGGTCGGCAAAAGAGAAAATCCCGCATATTGTTGTGAGATTGAGATCGAGGCTCGGTGAACCGTGGTACAATCGGATCTTTCAATACCTCAAGTATGGGAAGCATCCTTTCCTGTGGATCAAGAAGGAGATTCAAAAGAGTACATGCCAAAAGCTTGCAGGCCCTAAAGAGACTGTCGGCGCAATATGTCATACTCGGCAATGAACTATGGAAGAAAAGAGAAGGTTGTCCACTCCTACCTTTTGATCGCATCAGTAAAGAAAAGGCTCAAAGAGTAATGGAAGACGTTCACAACGGTGCTGCGGACCTCATATGAACGCTCGATCCCTCATGCATAGCATCATCAGCCGGGTTATACGGATCACTATGGAGACAGATTGCATCCATTTCGTGCGGACTGTGACAAGTGCCAAAGATTTTCCAATCTGCGAACCACATCCCGCCTCACAACTTATACTTGTATGACAACTCCGTGGCCTTTCGCAACATGGGGTATTGATGTCATTGGGAAGATTTCTCACTTTGGGAGCAATGGGCATGCATTTGTACTAGTGGTCAGGATTACTTCACGAAATGGGTAGAAGCCGCATCTTATAAAGTGCTCACCGCCAAGAAGGTTGCCCGATTCATAAAAGAACAGATCTTCGCCGCTATGGGTCCCGAACGAGATTATTTCGACAATGGCACTCATTTCGAGGGAGAAAGCGACCGATTGCTCACCGAATACGAGTTAAGTGCCACAAATCTTCACCGTACAGCCACGAGACAAACGGCGCGCTGAAGCCGCCAATAAGAACTTGGAAAGGATCATAAGGAAGATGGCCGAGCGAGGACGAGATTGGCCGGAAAAGTTGCACTTAGCATTGTGGGGCTATCGCACTTCGATCCGAATCGGCCACCGGTGCAACCCCATATGCTCGACTTACGGAATGGAGGCCGTCATGCCTATTGAGTTAGAAATTCCTTCCTCGGGATCTTACTCGAAAACGAGGTGAACGAGATCGAATGGCTCCAAAGTCGATATAATGAGTTGGCTTTGCTAGATGAACGCAGACTAAAAGCCATGGAGCATAACAGGGCATACCAGAGAAGAATGGCCCGTGCCTTCGATAAGAAAGTGAAACCCAGGGATATCAAAGTCGGTGATCTAGTTCTTAAAATGAAGCCCTCAAATCAAAGCAGTGCGTTGGGCAAGTGGGCACCCATTTGGGTCAAAGTCGGTGATCTGGTAAAGAAAGTATTCTTCGGAGGAGCTATGCAGCTGTCAGACTTGGATGGCAACCCATTTCTGCACCCCGTCAACGGCGATAAGTTGCGGAGGTATTTTGTATGATCGAGTCTTTCCCCTCTAAAAAAAATAAATAAATAAATAAAAAAATGAATAAATAAAGGCGCAACAAAATTGTCCCGAGATGAGGCGAAAACCTCTCAAAAGGCAGTCCATGCAAAAATAAGGGACGCGCCCGGTGCTAAAGAATATACCCAACTAGACCGAAAACCCAAAAGAGGGCGGTCTAGGTAAAAAACAGGGTTGCACCATTTCCCCCCTTCTATCTTCCCCTTTCTTAAACACTAAAGTCAATTGAGTCGAACTACGGAGACCTGAGCCCCTTAGTTCTCTTACAAAAGGGGAACGTAGGCAACCACTTGTGGTTCGGTCTAAAATTGCTGCAAAAATCTCTCTTTTTACCAAAATGCGTTTTGATTACAGTCCCAAGGCTTTTCAAAAGGATCATTTCGAGTTAATATTCTTTTTGATGAGTTCAAGCACGACCTACTTTTTGACTCAAAAAGACTGTTGCGAATAAAAGAAAACATTGATAACATCTATTCTGTCTGCATTAAGTAATCAAAGGGTACTCAGTTTTCATACAGATAATCCCTACTCTCAAGACATAAAGCAAAAGAGTCTCAAAACTCTCGAAGTAAAAGAAAATGTGTGTCTAGATACTCGTCCCCGCTCCCGAATTTGCTCCTCTATCCTTCCTCTTTCTCGGTCCCCGGGAGGTCTTTGGCTTAGGAATGTCAAACAAGTCGGTTTGAGCCCGTCCCAATTCAGGAATAACTCGCGCTGGCGGTTCAATCAGACCAGTCTCTCTCAAGGCAGCCCTAACAATCCTTGCTTGCCGCAACGCCTCTCTGTGAACTCTCATCTCTGGATCATCCCTTAAAGCAGCTCTCCGGATCTCTTGCCTCTCATAATCGTCAGCAGCATTGCCGGTGACATTGTCTGGGTTTCCTCGTGCCTCTGTATCTCTGAGATTTCGGCTGGACAGAGAGTGTGCTCCCAAGTATTCCCGGCGGCGAGCCTCTATAGCTAATCGCACGTAACCCCGATACTCCTCATACCAATCCGTATACTACGTGGTCGAAATGTAAATCCTCTAGATCGCCGAAGGAGCACACGAGTGGGAAGAAAGCCCTCCGTAAAAGATCTCGTCAAAAATCGTATAGCCTCGGGGCTCGGCCATGGACATCGGAACAAGATCGCCACCGCCTCTCCCTCAAGGCTCGTATGATCTGCCGAGGATACTCTATACCGTCTCGCTCACCAATGATGGGACACGTAGAAAGAGGATACATGCAAACCAGGCAACCGGACTACTACCGATCCATCCCGGATATCTCTCATGGTCCGTATATTCCAAGCGAAGAATCCAAAAGCTCGCATCGGTGGTCGTGTACCGTGACAACCTCACATGCCAACTATCAAGAACCTCGTCCCTCATCGCCCGCGTGGCCGAGTCACCCATGGCATTGCCATCCGACCCTCCGGTAATGGCCCGATCAGTGTAACCTCTCAGGAGAACCACAGAGATAACAAGCCGGGCCGCTCGCTCCCATAAAGTCTGATCCCCCTGCTAGCCTGTCAATACCGTGATAAGTCTCAGCCAGCAGCAGTGGTACAACATCCATCTCTCCTTGGCCAGAGCGAATTTGACGAGAATCTATACCCCGGTCACCTCTCATTTGCCTAACGATCTCCAACAAAGTGCTTGAGCAGACCCCGACATACCCGCAAAAGTAGTAAGCCGACAGGGTGAACAGCATGAACATATCCAGAGCGGTAGAAAGGTCAAACAGATCAGGACGGGACAGGCGCAACCTAGCCATCCGAGTCAAATCTATGGACCCATCACCCAGAATCATAGGCAATACCTGATCCGCAGGCAGATAAAAAGTCGAGCCAGTGCTCCTCAACTAACCGATCGTCCCGTGGGAATGCTACAGTGGGCGCCTTACCCAAGCCTGTCAATGCCCCGAAGTCTTCCATAGTTGGGGTCGTGTAATTGTATGACAAAGAGAATGCATGACACTCGGAATCCCGAAGCGTGATGCACCAAGCAAATCCCGCCAACCCTCCAATCTTTCAAGGCCCAAATGCAAGGCATACTGTACCGCTTGTCGATGATACTTCTATGTTGCCTCGTATGAAATCCCCAAATTTCGACGAATTCCTCGATGAAATTGGCACTCCCGGAAGCAATCTCTTGGTTATAATGTTCCATTTCAGCAAAAAGTGTTAGTCTTGACCAAAGAAATCGATTACCCGCCAAATAAGGGCCGCCGGGTTTTCTCTCGCTAAGAAGACAAATGATCGGCAGAATGGAGCCTCGGACCGACTTTGAAAAGAATCTCGTCACGAGCCTCCCTAAGTCGTGCGACGTAAGAAGCCAAACAGACACAACATGTCGGGCGACATACTTTGGTTGATAGCGCATGAGTGGAAAACCCGCAGTAATTACCCTGCAGCATTTTCCGACTCGCCGTCGCCGATATACCCCTTACCCTCATACACATACCCTGAAAATATACGGGAGAGGACCCCTACTATACACACTTACCTAAAACAATCCCAAAACACCATACATAAACCCGACAAAGCCGATCTTTAACCCAATAATTGCGTTCGCTTCCTAATGCATGCATTCACGCAAACCAAGCTAACATATAGTAATCTTTGCTAACAAGATAGGCTTATTCAAGTGTAGCGTTGGAGTTGTTGTTTTACCCCCGCAGTACAATAATCAATTGAGTCTCGACGATCGGCCCTCCGACCAAACCGGAGAAGAAAAGAACAAAACAAAAAGCAAAGCGTATCCGTGATGTACCCCAAGAAGAGCTCGACAATACCGTAACCAAGAAAGCCTCTCAAGCGAGCCAAAAAAAAAAAAAAAAAAAAAAAGCCTCTCAAGCGAGCCAAACCCAAGAAAAGCCTCTCAAGCGAGCCAAACCCGTAAAGCCTCTCAAGCGAGCCAAACCCAAGAAAAGCCTCTCAAGCAGAGCCAAACCCAAAAAAAAAAAAAAAAAAAAAAGCCTCTCAAGCGCAGCCAAACCAAGAAAAGCCTCTCAAGCGCAGCCAAACCTGAAAAGCCTCTCGCGCAGCCAAACCCAAGAAAAGCCTCTCAAGCGAGCCAAACCTTAAAAGCCTCTCAAGCGCAGCCAAACCTGCAAAAGCCTCTCAAGCGCAGCCAAACCCAAGAAAGCCTCTCTAGCGGAGCACACAAAGAAAGCCTCTCAAGCGGAGCACACATCAAGAAAAAAAGCCTCTCTAGCGGAGCACCCAAAGAAGAAAAGCCTCTCAAGCGGAGCACAACAGAAGTCACAGGTAAGCACAGCAAAGGTATGAAGACACGTCTCTACCCCTTTTCTTGCTTATGAATTTGATTTTGGTAATTCCGAACTACGATTTGGCTTGATTCCCTTCTTAAAGGGATACGTAGGAATCCTTTCTCGTAAAGGTCCAAACCCATAATTTTCCCCTTCTCACCCTTCTAGCCCTTCACCTTAACCCCAGCCGCTCATTGAGATTGGGTCTTATTTTATCGACAACCCCACTTTTTCCAAAAGTGACGTTGCCGAGGGGCTCTGTAAGTACGCCAATCCAATTCGCAACCTTTTCGATGCATTTTAACATAATAAAACTGCATTAAGGGGCGTTTTGGTAAATTCCCGGCCTATCCCGAGACTTCCAGAAACATTCCATGAGTTTCCCGCGAAGGAAGTACCTTTTGGTACATCATTCATGCCAAAGGACCCTCGGGAATAAAACCCGTTGGACCTTTTGGGTATTTTCCCGAATGTTCCGTAAACCGGTTTTTGGCGCCAAAAGCGGTTGAGCCACCTTGTGTCATGCGACAGCCTGAGGCATGGAAAGTGGACGCGTAAGGTCGTGCGACATACTAAGGCACCTAACCGCAGCCTATAAATAAGACCCTCCCCTCATTGAAATAGATCCCGAAATTCCACCTCACCGTTACTCTGCCAAAATAGCATTGTGACGAACATCTCAAACACCAAACCTCTCTCTCTCCTACCTTTCCAACCCCCTAATCCCTCTCTTCCAAACCCAATTCTCTACCCATACCAATTGGAACCCTTGGATCAGAGCTGTGAGATCTACAACGAAGAATTGAAGGATTCTATATCTGACTAGATATAGAATTCGTGGAATCAACAAGGGTAACAATTCCCTAACTCTCTCTCTCTCTATCTCTCTCATTTAATTCCTTGCAAATTTTATAATTCTATTTTGTTTGGATTCCGTGAATCGATCCTAGCTATCCGAATTACCAATCCCAACCGCAATCTCTATTTAACTTGCATATATTGTGTAATTGAGCTCATATTGATTGACTTGGTTGAATTTGGTGTTTGAGCCCCCAAGGGGGTGTGGATCTACCCATATCCACACTCCCTGGGTCGATTCGATGTTGTTTATGTTTTTCGTTCATAATTCAGCTTGTTAATTAGATCTGTATAGCTTCTGTTAATTTATGAATTCATATTGTAAGGTTTCTGCAGAAGGCTCATATGTGTCACGCGACACCTTCGTCCCCGAGTGATCCTGTGTCACGCGACACATGTGGTCACTGGTACGATGTGTCATGCGACACACATGACCCATCTGCAGTGACTCTTTTCCTTTGTAATTTGTTCTAGATTGTTTGTATCAGGGATGTGGCCTCCCTAAATAATGGGCTCACAATATGTAACTTCTCGTTTCATAATTAATAAGATGCATTTTATCACATTTCGTTTATTATCAATATTTGCACACACTTTGGATTTACTTGGATGTGTTTGATTGAAAGACTCGTCTATGGACGAGGCGTGTTGGGTGAACTCTCGGTTCTTCCCAACACGTAACCTGACCCCCGAACTCATGTTTTCTCTCTAAAACAAAGGTTTTCAATGTTTCCTCTTAAAACGGCGTGGCGACTCCTTTTCTTCTATTTTTTCGGGCGAGCGCACATTCACCCTGACCGATTTGTATTTGAGAACTTGGCGTCCCTGACCGATTTGTATTTGGAGAACTTGGCGTCTCTGACCGAACTGTATTGGAAAGCTTGGCGTCCCTGACCGATTTGTATTGGAGAGCTTGGCGTCTCTGACCGAATTGTATTGGAGAACTTGACGTCTCTGACCGAATTGTATTGGAGAACTTGGCGTCTCTGACTGATTTGCATTTTGAGAACTTGGCGTCTCTGACCGATTTGTATTGGAGAGCTTGGCGTCTCTGACCGAATTGTATTGGAGAACTTGGCGTCTCTGACCGAATTGTATTGGAGAACTTGGCGTCTCTGACTGATTTGCATTTTGAGAACTTGGCGTCTCTAACCGATTTGTATTGGAGAACTTGGCGTCTCTGACCGATTTGTAGACACTGGAGGCGGTCTTCATATGTTTGTGGATGTTGGGGGCTGTTTTCATCCATTTGAGGTCATCTTTGGTGAAGATCATCCTTGTCGAAAAGGGGGATTACGTTTGAATTCCTGCATTTGTTAGTGAAGAGGAAGATGCATATATGGCATTCATGATGGCGGATGCGTGCATAGAACCAAAAATGATTATGAGATGATGCATTTACTTGCTTTCGAAGATGCACTTGGCCTAAGCTTTTGGCAGGGAAATTATGATTTATGATCTTCAATCACTTAGGATTGTTCCTATTGACTCAAGTTTTGTGCATGCTACATGAGCCCTTGGGAGATTTTTGTGGGGATGCATGGGTATGGAGACTGCTTGGAACAGATTTTGAGCAAGTGGGGGGTGAGCGCCCTCGATCGCGATTAAAACAACGGCTGTTGATGAGGTTTTGTTAATAGTATCACATGGACCTCAATTTTGATGAGATTGGATTCGGATCCCGGGTCTTGATTGAAATTTTCCCTCTCATTCTTGGTCATTTGAAGCTGATGCTGACAGGCTCTAGGGCACGTTGATACGAGTGAAGCTTCTTTCATTTGGGTGAGCTGTGACTTTGGCCGAAACCTTATCCGGAGAATGGTTTGATGGAATTGCTAATGCCGGGAGAAACCCTGATCTTGAATTCCGATGCTACGGGAAGCTGCCGTGTACCAAGTTCTGAAGCTGAAATTCTTTCTTGCGACTTGATAAAATTCGGGCCCAAAAGACCACCTTGACAAAGCCCCCGGATCCTGAGTAGGCAAAGTCCAGATTTTGAAGAGGCGACTTGGCGAGTCTATCTCGTAGTGAAGAACCCAACGTGGACCCAAAGATGACTATATAAGCCCCAGCTTGAAGAGCTGCTACAGGAGAACCTGGGAGAACCGCTTAGCAAAGCCCCAAGAAGAAATTCAGAGTAGTCTTACAGAGGGGGCACCCATCTTTTCGCACCTTAGTCAACCGCCATCGGACAAGACTCGGAAATGCTTACGTGCAGGGGAATATCTTTTGAAAGGTGGGAATGTCTCCCGAATTTGTATATGACACTCTCGCTTTTGGTTTGACTCTTTTGAGAGAGTATAAGCATCACAAGGTGTGGAAAAGTGTATGGAGGCCCCCGCACGTAAAAGACAGGTGTTTGGCTCTATTTTCCTATGATGTAGAAAGAGAAGACTTGTCGAGACACTTGAAAACTTGTCTTATTCATGATGATCACAAGGCTGCTTAAAACCCTTTGTTAATGTTCGGGTTATTCAATCCCTAAATCTGATATGAACAAATATTTTGATTAATCACAAGGAGAAAACCAACTGATATCGAGAGTTGAGCTCGAAAAGTGTATAGGGACGATCCTTGATGAGATCGGATTTTTTTATTTTTTTTTTTGTAATTTGTTTGTGATTTCGACCGGACCATTTCTGGTTGCCTACGTTCCCTCCATTATGAAGAGCTCAGGTCGCCGTAGTTCGGGCTTATCCCGAATGAAAAGAGAACGAATGTTGAAATTCGAGGATCTGAGGACCTTTGGGGATTTTGAGGATTTGGAGGATTGAATAACATATCCCCTTAGAGTGTCCATGAAAGACACGGATGTGAAGCCCCAGTGGGACATCCACGGCAAGTGGTTGTGGAGTAGAAATGAATTATGCTCACATCAGATTTGAATTTGCACAATCTTTGATTGATGATTTTGAACCAAGATGGATTAGATTCCAATTTAAGCAAGCAATGAAGCATTAATTTGATATAGATCTTAAAGATATTGCTATCCGATAGGAATTGCAGCTGGGTTTCTGGGCTTCGTTAGGCCATCGGGTGATTCGGGAAATTTTGACCTCTTAAGATGAGAGGTCAGCTGGGCCTTTTGCTGACTGAGCCTCTAAAGATGAGAGGTTGGCTTGCAGGGATGTGTTTGGGAAATCTATGGCGGGGAAGATTGATTGCCTCTAAGAATGAGAGGTCAAATTTTGACTTTGTCCAAAGGCGAGGGTAATGGGAATATCCTCTAAAATCGAGAGGATGGCTCGGGATTGATTTAAGGTAATGGTGAGAGGAATATCCAAGCTATTGACAACTTTTCGCGAACTTGCGAGAATTCAGGCTCCTTTTTGATCATCGGAGAGCTTCTTGAGAAGTCGGGGATTTTTTACTGAATTGTGAGGATCGACAGTCCTTCTTTTTTTTTTTTTGAAGCTTCTTTTGCTTGAGCTTTTTTTTTTTTTTTTTACTTGGACAGCCTCCCGAGGAGTTGAGGATTGTCTTTGTCCTTCCTTCATGTCTTGAGATATTTTGTGCATCGCCGACTCTCGAAGCTAACTTCTTGGGCTCGCTTGGACTTTCTCTCAGTAAGGAGCAAAAATGATGGCTAAACCGGGTTTCAAAACACGCCGATCTTGAAATGAAAGGGTATTGTTTAGTGAGGGTGAGGTAATGGCTTTCCTATGGGTGAAAGGCTTCAACCGCAATCCCTACCGGATGACCTAAACGAGATTAAGTCTTCATTGCTTGCTTAAGCTTTTAAATGAGAAAAGATTCATGCAAATTCATCGAGCAACGAGAGGATGATGATGAAAGGGATGTGAGCATATGAGATGCAAGATGGGGAGTTGGTAAGCCCCAATTTGAGAAGGATATCAATTGATTTTCTCACTTCGATTAATTTAAATATTAATTATTTCGAAGAATTAGTGGTTGAGCAGCACAAGTGATCATTTTGGATAAAACCATTTCAATTAAGTGTAACGTGGGTGTGCAAGTGATGTCTCGAGTCTAGCAAGAAAAGAAAAAGACTTATATAAAAGTTAGACATTTAACTACTATGTCCAAAATGGACTACAACGACAAATGTCCAGGAAGGACTTAGGTGAAAAAGAAGTACTAGAACCTACGAAGGTTGACTTAAAAGACCATTTTAAAGATAGGTAGCCCCTAGTCTAGCCGCTCTTTGCTGTTGGACCATGCATCTACTCTTCGACGCTGGAGATGGGGGCTATTGCAGATCTTTCCATCAGGATTTCTTTGGCAATCTCTTGTTTAATCCAACCATTTTCATCGCCCTGCGATGGCCGGTTCACCGACCTCACAAAGGGGCGAGTCAAATTCCATTATGCCCACAAGTCTTGGATCACCAAACTCGACCATGTTGACATTCGGGTTGTTGTTTCTAGGGAATGGGTTACTGATAGTATTGGGCCCTTCAGGCACTTCTAACCTCCCTTGCTCAATCAACCCTTGGATTGCCTTTTTCAAGGGGACGCAATCATCTGTCAGGTGCCCGTGGTACTGATGAAAGGCACAATGCTTGGAAGTATCCAGAGGAGCATTGGGGTTTCTAGGCTGATAATTTTCCAAAGGCCGGAGCAAACCTTCTCTCACCAAACCTCTGAAGATATCACTCAAAGGCATCCCAAAGTTTCTCAAGTCTTGGAGCCGGGATCTGGATGCATCAGGTTTCTTGGGAACAAAGGAAGTGGCATTGTTACAGTCCTGTCCCGCGTAGCTGATCGCCTCTTTGCCTTTAGCGAAAGCGAGAGTAGTGTTGGAGGGAGGAGCCCGATATCCGTAGGCAGGTGCAGTAGTCGAGTGGCCATTGTAAGCCTTTTCAAACTTAGCCCCGAAATTAACCATTGCACGCAAGTCAGCGTAGGGGAAGTGGCTGAGGGAAGCTCTCAAATGCGGCTTCAAGCATGACTGAAAGATGTCTAACTGCTCCTCGTCAGAGGGAGGAATGGCCATTTCACTGAGCTTTAAGTTCCACCTCTTATAGAAATCCCCAATATTCTCATTAGGGCGCTGCATCGTTGTTTGCAGGTCAACTCTGTTTGTCTCCCATTCCAAGTTGGCTTTATACTTATCTGTGAAAGTACTGGTAATCTGTTCCCAAGTAGCCCTAGCTTCAGGCTGCAATCGGAAAAACCATTTCAAAGCCCCTGACTTCAAAGAGAGACTAAAGTAATCGGCCAACTGCTGGTTTGTGCATCCCTTAGCCTTCATTGCCAAAGTATAGGTGTCCAAGTGAGTTTTAGGGCATGCACTCCCGTCAAACAATTCCAGAGTGGGCATCACAAACTTGTGAGGCAGGGGGACAATCGAGTCAGGATCTGTGGTCCGAAAAGCAGTGTTCCTTTTGGCGGTCAATTCAGCAATCTGTGCTTTCATTTCCTTGTGTTGCTCCATAAACCAAGCCAGATGAGGGTCTAAAGGTGGAGCGGGAATACCTGAACCGATATTTGAGCTAGGAAGAGGACTAGCTGTTGGTGGTGCATTGGTGGAAGGAATACCATATCCCGGAGCATAGGTGAAAACCTGTCCTTGGCCCAAATCACCTTGGGGAGTGTAGGTAAGAGCTTGGGCAAAGGGATAGAACCCAGCGACTTGCTGTGGGCTTCCAATCGGCAGAGAAGATGGAGCCAGATCTGAGGTAGCCGGATAGCTCGGATTTTCGGAGTGAGGCCCATAAGTGGGCTTGAGCGCGGGCTGCTGTCCCTGGTTGTTGAATTGCATGGCTGGTTGTGGCGAGGATGCATAACCGGGAGGATACTGTGGTCCTAGTGATTCTGATGAAACTGGGATGGGGGCTTGGTAACCCATTGAACCCTGAGTGGAAGTCGTGTGAGGAGCAGCTAAGCTAGCACCATTCTGTGGCCCAGAACCAAACTGTGGCGGCATTCCGAACTGTGGTTGTTGCTGTGAAGGTCCGGATTGATCGGTCCCAAACTGAGGCGGGATCCCAATTAGCTGTGGCATTCCGAGATAACCCCAACCGTGAGAAGACATTCCGTACTGGCTTTGTTCCCACTGAGGGACTGTGGAACTGATTTGCTGGCGGCGGCATGGATCCAGTGGTCTGTGGTTGGGGAGCTGGCTGACCCGAAGACCGAGGAGCATGGGTTCTGGTAGTGGTACCGTAGGAGGTTGGTGGTGGCATCTTGGAGTATTCAGGACGACCGAGATTGGGATTGGGGTCCTCCTCTTCTTCCACGGTGAAAGTGCCATCGGGGTTGAGGCTGGCGGCCAAACCATGGCTCTTAATAGCCTCCATAAGGCTGTTCAGCTGTGCTTCCTGGCGCACTCTCATCTGTTCGGCTAGCTGATTCCACTGTTGTTCTGTCTGAGGAGTCCCGGGAGGCGGAGTGACGTTGTCCCCATCGTTACCACCGATGCGTACATTCCGAAATTCGGAGTCGGAACAAACGGTGAAGCCGACGATGCACTTGACTCTTCCCAACTGATCAAACGGTGACCCGGTGCCCGAAACCAAGCTTTGTGCGGAGTCATGCGGGGAAAGACACGAGGGTTCAGATGTCTGGGAATTGAAGGTGGGTAGGTGTTTGGGCTTTGGGCTCATGCAACATGCAATTATTTGTTCTTGTTTACTTAAAACATGCTTTATTAACCTAATCGGTTGGAAAAGATTGCTCTTCTTTTTCGCAAACTACTCGATTCTGGATCGCCGTGGGCCCCGTCACTACGTCTATAAGCCCCTCGTATTCCACCCGTATTTCGACCTCCTGTAGGTGGACCGGCCCCGGCGAGGGTCCTATAGGGCAAGCGGGTCCCACCGACCGAAAATGAAAACGATCCTAAAAGTCTGGCGGGTAATCGAGTCTTAACGAGCATTCGATGTAAATTATGGACAAAGCTGACGTCAAAGTCAAGATCACGTCCGAGGGCTCGACGAAAAGTCGGCATGATTTGGACTGATGAATGTCCATAATTGATCTTGATTTGTCGTCAATTAGGCCGTAATTAGGCATGGAATAATCATTAATCCTTGATGACTCAAGTGTCAATGCGGGAGTCGATGTATAATTTGTGCCGCCGAGCCGAAGTCAAGGCGCCTGGTCAATATCTTGGTCAAAGTCTGCGGCGGAAAACCGGCATGACTTCGACCGATAAGGGTCCCCGAAAGATATTGAGTCGGTATGCCGACAAAGGCTTGAAAGGAAAGGTCTATACACTGACGGGGCATGACACGGACCGGACTAAAACCAACCGGGTCTCGGACAAAGTGTGTCACGGACAAGTGCATGGTCGACACGAGGCTCCATGGGATGTTTGGGTAGTCCTGTGCTTGCACCGAGAGGCGTAATAAGACCAAACGGGCCGCGACAAGGATTTCCCCGGGTTAGGGACGTAGTGTGCAGTGTACGGTCACGTGCGCGTAGTGTGCAAGCAGTCTATCTTCTTTTTCTGAGTAAAATAGAAATTTTTTATGTGTCTTAAAAATATGATGCATGATTTTTTTTTTGAAAATTTTCTTTTTTTTTTGAAATTTTTTTTTTGAATTTTTTTTTTGAAATTTAATGAACACATAAGCACATAAGCACAAAAATTCCGACAGTTAGGGACATGATTCCGACAGTCAAAATTTTGACTTTTTCCGAGGCGGCCAAAACAACACGAAAATGTGTAAAAATCAACACACACAAAACAAAGGATTTTCAAATGTCGGGACGGAAGCTTGACCCTCAAAAGTTTTTTCTTTTTTTTTTTTTTTGAAAAGATAAAACTTGATTTATCCCCAGCGGAGTCGCCACTGTGATGTACCCGATTTTTTTTGTGAAAATCAAAACGGAGTCGCCACGCCATTTTTGTTTTAAGGACCAAAACTTTGAAAAAAGCCCGAGATCAGAGATTTAGGTTCGGAGGTCATGTTACGCGTCGGGAAGGACGTTAGTGTGCACTCGGCGCGCCTCGCAAAACGAGTCTTCCAAACATTTGAAATCCTTTGTTGTGTGTGTGTGTGTGTGTGTTTTGGCCAAAATAAATTGAAACTGAGGAAAGTAACAATTGGGAACTCTTTTTAAGGCTTTAAACTGATCCCATGATTTTTTGGTTGACTTTTGGTTTGAGATTTGGTACTCAAAAGACCTTTTGAAGTTGAAAATTATTTCTGCCAGAATGAAAAAGGCAGTTGACCCTTGACTTTGAAATGGACTTTAGGGCTTCAAAAACTCATAATCTGGAAAAAGTCCGAGAATGAAAGTTTCCTATAACACCTTAAATAGGGTTTCTGCAAAGGAACTTTCCAATTTGGGGGTGATTTGAGGGACCAAAACCTTCTGGAAATCTCAGATATGAAATCTGGATTTCCAGAAACTGATGAACTGACCTTTAAAAGAAAATTTGAAAAAAGGAGTTTTAATCACTCAAAAAATAAAGTAAAAATATGTATGGAAAGCTCTGGATGTTGGCTACAAAAAGTATTTTGTAGTCAACACCCAATTCCAAGTTTTACTGTGTCCAAAAAATAGGAAAATGGACTGAGGTCTCAGAACAATGCTACTGGACAGCAAGATGTTCTTGAGGGAAAATGTGATTTTTGGGGGATTTGCATCTATGTTCACCCCATTTTCATCCCTAGACTTGATACCACTACTTTTTGTTAAGTGGTTATCATATTCAAGTCATCCTTGGGGAATTTATGGGGTTTAAACATGTCCTTTGCAAAGGGAAAGGGGATATTTTGTAGAAATGAAATTAAAGAGACAAATCAACTAGAGATTTAAGATGTGGACCATTTGAGATGGTCATTCATGAATATGAACTTCAAGATGACCATCTTGGGTCAAAACTTAAGTTAAACTAGACATCAAGTAGATCCAAGTAAGAAGAACAAGATGAACAAGAAGTTAAAAGAGGATTTTAGGGTTTTGAGAAGGAGGGCTTTACCAATGGTGACACCCTATCTTCCTAGGCTTGGAATTTGACTTGAGGAGTATCAAGATTTGGTGTTTGGCTTGAGGAGTATCAAGATTTGGTGTTTGGATTTGTGTTTGGAGTGAGATTGGGAAAGATTCAAGAGAAAATGGTGGCAATCTAAGGATTCCCACTGTTTTCTCCCTATTTTTCGCCAAAGTGCAGCTTCTATGAGCAAAGTGTGTTGTGTATACTGAGAGAGGAGGGTTCAATTTATAGTCCCCTGTGAGAGGCAATCCTATCCGCGCGGAGGGTATCGTCAGCGTGCACTGTTCATCTGCTGCAGTGCTGGCTTTTGGACAGGAGGAATATTATTCAAAAAATTACAGCAGTTTGTTTTTCAACTTGCCTAATTCGGATTTTTCCAATTTATTTTGCTTTTTGAGATTCTTTTCTTGGTTTAACTTTAAATGGCAATGCCCACTTTACCCTTGCTTTGTTAGAAAGGTTAGGGTTTGTTAGAAATGTTGGAAATGTTAAAACTTTCGTTAATTTTCTAACGAAAATACTAACGGCTCAAATTGGAGCACTTACAGCTCCAACAAAAGCAATAACGGTGAACAAGCTGAAATGCGATGCATAGCCCTACGCCAACCAAGGCCCTTCCGTGACAGAAGCGGGAGAAACCAGTAAAGGAGTAAAGCCAGAAGTAAACGTACTAACACGTTTCGGCCAGATCCCGGTGAATCCTCCAAAAATAGACAAAAGACCAGCCATACCTGAGCCTCGAATCGAGAAAGGCCCCTACGCCAAAGGAACTGAAGTGCTTGACCCAAAGGCTGAAGATCCGATCTTGACCCAGCTCAAGTGCACTCAGGCCAACATATCCCTCTGATCCCTATTCACTTCCTCCTATCCGCACAAGCTCGAGCTGGAAGAAAACCTGGCCCAGACCATGGTGCCAATCAATGTGACACCAGATGAAGTAGTCCAAATGATCGGCAGCGTTCACTACGGTAACATCATTACCTTCATGGAGCTCGACTTACCGAAATTCGGAGCTGACCACAACGAGCCTCTCTACATCACAGTCCAACTTGACAAGCGCCGCCTTCCTCGGGTCTTGGTAGACGGAGGATCAGCCATGAACGTCCTCCCTTCCAAAATGATGGACTTGCTAGGAATCAAGCCGACCGATCTAAAGTCATCAACACAGACAATCAAAGCTTACGACTCGACGTCTCGCCCGGTCTTGGGGATAGCCACTCTGAACCTGTTGTTCGGAAAGCAGATGATGCCAACAGACTTCCAGGCTATCGACATCCCGATCACCTTTACTGCCATCTTGGGTCGGCCTTGGCTACACCAAATCAACGGGATGGCATCCACTCTACACCAATGCGTAAAGTTCGTCCAAGGAAGTGATCTCACCATCATTTACGGAGACAGCGTGACCACCGAAGGGACCAACACAAATGGCATCCCGGTCTTGGAAATCAAGCACGACAACGAAGGCATGATGCTGACAGGGTTCACGGTCGAAAGCCCAAAGGCCCAAGTATGCCACATAGACCTCCCCCTGACTTGGGACCGGATCCCTCCTCCCGTGAAGATGATGAAGCTCATGAACTACATTTCGGGGCTTGGTCTGGGCAAGCACCATCAAGGCACCCACAAGGTCATCGAGGTCAAAGAGCAAAACACCCGTCGTGGCCTAGGGTACGTCCCTACTCCCAAAGACGTTGCGGAAGACAGAAAAGCAGCTCGAAAATGCTCAGCTACTGACAAAAGAGGTTCGCACGCAATCTCCGACCTCCGCCCTTACAGCCTCGACATGGCCCGATACTTCACAAAGAAAGCCGGCAACTTGAACGAAGACACAGAAAAGGAGACAGATTTGATCAACGCCAAACAAAACTGGTCGGCAACAATGGACAAGCTCCAACAAAGCCTTGAAAGGTTCAGAGGCCTCAAGCCAAACCCCGTCAGAAGGGCATTCCTCAAAGCACCAACTCTACCGGGACCCACCACAACCACTATTCACAATGAATTTTGGTTTGGGAAAACCCCCTCTTTGGCGGAAGAACTCGAAAAGCTTTCTGTCAACACCCCTGCCGCAAACAAACGGGACGAGTCAACATTCGAGCTAGCAATGCCCAAGACAGAAAAGGAAGACTCCGCAGACAATGCCTGGAACGAGCCTTTGCTACAACAACTCTTCAGTGAAGAAATCGAGGTTCCAAACCTCATCGATTTTGTTTCTGATTACTCTATGGTAGCTGTGATTGGGGACAGCAGCATGAAGCCTTTCGACCCTCGCATCCTCTCAAGCCCATCCACAATGCCACTAAAGAACTGAGCCACCTTCTCCGGACATGCAGCCAGCAAGAAGGAAATGATCAAACAACTTGGTCTTACCCCTTGCGTCCTAGAGTCTAGATTCAAAACACATTCTGATTCTGTTGTATTTGAGTTCTAGTCCCTCGAGTCATCTGATGGCCTTACGCCAGAGGATTACGAATTCATAGCAAACCATGTATTCCCATATGCTCTTAATGAAAGTTTTGACCTTTCCGAGTATCCTCTCATTGCATCTTTAAAAACTGATAAATTAACTAAATCGCAAACAGTTAATAACGATTCACTTGACAAAGAAGCAAACACATTAAATGAACAATACATTAAACACATCTTTAAGCATGTTGTCAAAAGAGAGGAAAATCGAGCCCAAGATGCCGAGGAGGTTTTAACAAAAGTGAATTTGGGGACTGCTGAAGAGCCTAAAGAGACGCAAATCGGAAGCTTCTTCACTGGCACCGAGCAAGAAGCATTGACTGCACTTCTCAAAGAATTCGTGGACGTGTTCGCTTGGTCCTACCAAGACATGCCCGGCCTAGATCTAGCCATAGTGGAACATCGGATTCCCCTGAATCCCGAGGTAAAGCCCCTCAAGCAGAAGCTACGCCGAATCAAGCCAGAATGGTCCTTCCAAGTCAATGAAAAGATCAAAAAGATGCTCCGCGTCGGCTTCATAAGGGTAATCGAATGCCCGACATGGCTCTCCAATATAGTCACAGTCATCAAGGCCAATGGAAAAGTACGCTGCTGCGTGGACTTCCGAGATTTCAACAAAGCAAATCCCAAGGATGACTTTCTACTACCAAACATAGACATGTTGGTCGACACTACGGCCAACTTTGAGGTCAAGTCCTTCGTGGACAGATTCGGCGGCTACAATCAAATCAAGATGGCCGAAGAAGACCAAGAGAAAACAGCCTTCACAACTCCCTGGGAAACCTACTGCTATACAGTAATGCCGTTCGGACTAAAGAACGCTGGGGTTACCTACCAACGGGCAGCAACCGCCCTCGTCCACGACATGATCCACAAAGAGATCGAAGTGTACGTCGATGACATGATTATCCTCTCAAAGGGATCAGACGGACAACACCTCATCGACCTGAGAAAGTTCTTTGATTGCCTTCGAAAGCATTCAATGAGGCTGAACCCTGCCAAATGCACATCGGAGTCATCCGAGGCAATGTTTTGGGATACATGGTCACAGAATGAGGCATCGAAGTTGATCCTCAAAAGATCAAGGCCATAATCGAAATGAGACCGCCGCAAACCCAAACAGAAGTAAAAAGCTTCATGTGCTGCCTACAGTACATCAGCCGCTTCGTCAATCAGGTTACCTCCATGTGCGAGCCAATCTTCCGACTAATGAAGAAGAATGCGGACATCGAATGAACCCGGAATGCCAGGATGCCTTCGAAAAGATAAAAGCGTACCTTGTGAGTCCTCCGATCCTCTGTCCTCCCCACGAGGAGAAGCCACTCTTGCTATACCTGACTGTGACCGACACCACATTTGGAGCCATGCTATGCCAAGAAAAGAAAGAGTCACGAGTCGAGAACGCCATCTACTTTGTCAGTTGAAAGTTCCAAGGCAGCGAGCTCAACTACTCAGCCCTCGAGAAAACATGCGCAGCGCTAGTATGGGTCGTCAAAAAATTACGACACTACATGCAGTCGCACACAGTGCACTTGGTCTCCAAGATGGACCCGGTCAAATACCTCTTCGACAAACCATCACTGTCAATGAGGCTGGCCAAATGGTCTTTCTTCCTGGCGGAGTTTACCATCAAATACGTGAACCATAAGTCAATCAAGGAACGGGTAATGGCCGAACAACTGGCCGACTTCCCAACTGATGAGGCCTAAGGTCCCGAGCCACAGTTTCCAGACGAAGGAATCTTCGCACTAGAAGGCGAAAATCGATGGCAGCTGTTCTTCGACGGAGCAGCCAACAAAAGAGGCAATGGCATTGGAATACTTGGTTGACCTTTAAGACGAGCACACCTCAATCGCCATAAAGCTAAACTTCGAGGTAACTAACAATGCCGCCGAGTACGAAGCCTGCGCCGCCGGACTAGAGGCAGCCCTCGAAAGAAACGTCCAAAAGCTAGAGATCTACGGGGACTCAGCACTGATCATCAATCAAGTTTCCAACAAATGGAAAACAATCGACCCAGGCTTACAAAGATACCACGCCTGCATGGAAGACCTCATCACGCAATTCAAAGAGGCCACCTTCCACTACTTGTCAAGAGACCGGAACCGATTTGCAGACGCCCTAGCCACCTTGGCTTCACTCGTGGAAATCCCAGAAGGAAATGCGATAAAGCCATTCAAAGTAGGACGAAAGGTAATTCCTGCCTACTGCTGCGAAATCAAGCTGGAACCTGAGCCCATCAATGACCCGTTGTACAACCAAATCTACCAATACCTCAAGAACGGGGAAACCACCTTCATGAACGAGGAAGGCCAATGCAAAGAAGGAATCAAAGCCAAAATCCTCGTTGCCCTAAAACACCTTGCCTCTCATTTTGTCATCCTTGGGGACATGCTATACAAAAAACGCTACCAAGGACCGCTCCTCCGCTGCATCAGCAAGGAATAAGCGAACGAGCTCATGAACGAAGTCCACAATGGGGCTTGCGGCCCTCATATGAACGTCAGGGCCCTGATGCAGATCATTTTTCGAATGGGCTACGACTGGATCTCCATGGAGGCAAACTGCATCCACTTTGTCCAAAGCTGCGACAAGTGCCAACGGTTCTCCAACCTCAACCATCTCCCTCCTCATGATCTCTATTGCATGACCACTCTCTGGCCCTTCTCCACTTGGGGAATCGACGTCATCGGGAAGATCGCTCTGCCCGGAAGCAATGGCCACGAGTTCATCTTGATAGCCATCGACTGCTTCACAAAATGGGTCGAAGCCAAGTCATACAAAGTGCTAACTTCCAAGAAGGTCGCACATTTCCTCAAGGAAAACATCATATGCCGATACGGCATCCCAAACGAGGTTATATCAGATAACAGATCTCACTTCGAAGGAGAATGTGATAGACTACTGGCCGAATTCAAGATCACACACCACAAGTCCTCTCCCTACAGGCCGCAAACTAATGGCACAGTAGAAGCAGCAAACAAAACCCTCAAAAGGATAATCAGAAAAATGACCACACGAGGACGAGATTGGCCCGAGAAGCTGCACCTGGCACTTTGGGGCTACCAAACATCAGTCAGAACCGCCATGGGAGAAACTCCATTCGCCCTGACCTATGGGATTGAGGCAGTGCTGCCCGTCGAGTTGGAAATCTCATCACTCCGAGTGTTGATGGAAAACGAGATCAACGAAGTCGAATGGCTTCGAAGCCGACACGACGAACTGGCCCTGCTAGACGAACGCCGAATAAAGGCCATGGAGCACATTCAAGCCTACCAAAGCAGAATGGCTAGAGCTTTCGACAAGAAAGTCAAATCCCGAGACATCAGGGAAGGCGATCTGGTACTCAAAGAAAAGCCTCCCACCCGAACCAACCCACTTGGAAAATGGGAACCAACATGGATCGGCCCGTTCGTGGTCCAAAAGATCTTCTCTGGAGGTGCCATGAAGCTGACAGACCTAGATGGCAATCCCTTCATGAATCCAGTCAATGAAAGCAAACTCCGCAGATATTCGCCTAAAGAAGATCAACTTTTCGTCTCCCGTCACTCATTGTAGTGTCGAACTACGGAGACCTGAGTCCCTCAGTCTGGGGGGAACGTAGGTAGTCTTAATTGGTTCGGTCTAAAAACACACAAAAACAAAAAATTTGGATGCCAATCAAGGCTCAGATCAATCCAAACACAAAATCCAAAAAAAGAATGGATGCCGTCAAGGCTTAGGCTGGTTCAGTCCACAAAATACAACAGAAAGGTCCAAAGCTGGACGCCGCCAAGGTTCAGACAAAAAGCAAGCAAGAGATCTTGTGTCTCGACAAAGCTTTAAAAGTAAATCACAAATCACTAACGGTTACAACATTTCTTGATGAGTACAAGGACGGTCTACTCTCAAGCTCACAACATGCTAAAAGAGCTTAATACATTTAAAAAATAATGTGTCTGCAATGCAATGAAGGGATACTTAAGAGGTCATTCAGCGCCACTCGCGCTTGTCCCCTCGCCATTCTTTCCTTTCTTCCCTCGTCCCAGGCGAGTCTTCTTCCGCTCCACGAGAGCCAACTCCGTCTCTCTCATTCCAAGCTCAGGGGTCCTCCCCGTCGAGTTAAGCAAACCTGTAGCTCGCAAAGCTTCATTCGCCCGAGCCTCGGCCCGGATCTCCTCCCTGCGAGTTTGCAAAAGGGTACCTCTCTCCGTTAGTCAATCAACTCTGGTCTCGTAGTCAAATAAAGCGTCTCCCGTAATATTCCGAGGGTCAGACCAGGCTTCTTCACTTCTAAGGTTGTAGCTAAAATGGCAACCTTACCCCAGAATTGCTTCACGCCTGCTCCCCAAAACCACTTGGGTCTGCCCGATACGCTGCTCGTACCAATCCAGGTACTCGGAGGTCAACACAACACTCTCTTGACGTCGAAGGAGCACCACAGGAGGGAAAGCGGAATACTTCCATACCCTCAGAAAATACAGAGAGACATCTGGATCAGCCATGCAGAAAGAAGTTACCTCCACAGTGGCAATGTCGTTCCAACCCAGCAAAGGCTCCTGCCTCATCCCGAACTGCCTGGAAACAAGCGACGGAACATAGAAAGAGGACCAAGACAAACCCTGAACTCTGACAACATAGGAACCTTCCTGAAAGGCCCTCCTAGTCTCAATCCCCCAATGGGAAACCCACCAACGGATCTGATGCGTACCAAGCTGTGCCATCCATCTCTCCCAGGCAGACTGATCCATATCTAATACAAGAGGTCGCCGAGCGAACGTCCATGGACTAAGAGACGATGGAGACTCAGGCATGGATTGAAGCCTCTCTCACAACCACAAGGTGAGCAAAACGGGGCTTCCCCCTCGCATGAACCTATCCCCTGTCGACAAGCGATCAATGCTGTGAAGGGTTTCCCCCAGAACCAAGGGAGCAATATCCTCACCAGCCCGGCAATGCCCTACTTGTAAGTGCTCCAATTTGAGCTTGTTAGAATTTTCGTTAGAAAATTAACGAAAGTTATAACATTTCTAACAATTACTAACAATCCTAACTTTTCTAACAAAGTGAGGGTAAAATGGGCATTGCTATTTAAAGATAAACCTTCAAAGGAATCTTAAAAAGCAAAAGAATTGGAAAAAACCCGTAACAGCAAGTTGAAAAACAATTTCTGCTGGAATTTTTGAATTTTATTCCTTGTGTCCAAAGCCTGAGCTGCATTTAATGAACAGTGCACGCCTACGGGAACCCTCCGCGCGGACATGTATGACATTTCCAGTGTCCTATAAATTGAACCCTCCTCTCTCAGTTTAAAGGAGGAATTTGATCACAGCAACGAAGTTCTGGCGAAATATAGAGAGAAAACAGTGGGAATCCCTTGATTGCCACCTTTTTCTCTTGAATCTTTCCCAATCAAATACCAAACACACCAAACCTTGATACTCCTCAAGCCAAACACCAAATCTTGATATTCCTCAAGTCAAATTCCAAGCCTAGGAAGATAGGGTGTCACCATTGGTAAAGCCCTCCTTCTCAAAACCCTAAAATCCTCTTTTAACTTCTTGTTCATCTTGTTCTTCTCACTTGGATCTACTTGATGTCTTGTTTAACTTAAGTTTTGACCTAAGATGGTCATCTTGAAGTTCATCTTCATGAATGACCATCTCAAATGGTCTACATTTTAAATCTCTAAATTGATTTTTCTCTTTAAATTCATCTTTACAAAGATCCCCTCTCCCTTTGCAAAGGATATGTTTAAACCCCATAAATTCCCCAAGGATGACTTGAGTATGATAACCACTTGGCACAAGGTAGTGGAATCAAGTCTAGGGATGAAAATGGGGTGAACATAGATGCAAACCCCCCAAAAATCACATTTCTCCTCAAGAACATCTTGCTGTCCAGTAGCATTGTTCTGAGAACTCAGTCCATTTTCCTATTTTTTGGACCCAGTAAAACTTGGAATTGGGTGTTGACTACAAAATACTTTTTGTATCCAACATCCAGAGATTTCCAGACATATTTTTAATTTATTTTTTGCGTGAGTAAAACTCCTTTTTTCAATTTTTCTTTTAGAGGCCAGTTCATCAGCTTCTGGAAATCCAGATTTCAGATCTTAGATTTCCAGAAGGTTTTGACCCCTCAAATCATCTCCAAAATGAAAAGTTCTTTTACAGAAACCTTTTTTAAGGTGTTTTGAACATTTTTCATTCCCGGACTTTTCCCAGATTCTGGAGTTTTCAAGCCCTAAAGTCCATTTCAAAGTCAAGGGTCAACTGTCTTTTTCATTCTGGCAGAAATGGTTTTCAACTTCCGAAAATCTTTTGAGTGCCAAATCTCAACCCAAAAATCACCCAAAAAATCATGGGATCAGTTTAAAGCCTTAAAAAGAGCTCCCAATTTTTACTTACCTCAATTTCAACTTATTTTGGCCAAAACACACGGACACACACACACACACAACAAAGGATTTTGAATGTTTGGAAGACTCGTTTTTACGAGGCGTTCCGGGTGCACACTAACGTCCTTCCCGGCACGTAACGTGACCTCCGAACCTAAATTTCTGATCTCGGGCATTTTTCAAAGTTTTGGCCCTCAAAATAAAAATGGCGTGGCGACTCCGTTTGATTTTCAAAAAAAATCGGGTACATCACAGTGGCGACTCCGCTGGGGAACTAAGCTTATTTTTTTGTTTTTTAAAAAAATGGTATTTGGTATATTGGTGGAAACCACTAAATTTCCCGTTATCGCCTCCTAACACGAGTCGGGGATAAATTGTGGTCTAACAATCCCACGTACCGGTATCACCGTTTTCAAAAAAAAAAAAGCTTTTGAGGGTCAAGCTTCCGTCCCGACATTTGGAATCCTTTGTTTTGTGTGTGTGTTGATTTTTGCACATTTTTCGTGTTTGTTTTGGCCGCCTCGAAAAAAAAAAAGAGTCAAACTTTTGACTGTCGGAATAATGTCCCTAATTGTTGGAATTTTTGTGCTTATGTGCTTATGTGTTCATTAATTTTCAAAAAAAAAAGATTTTCAAAAAAAAAAGATTTTTCAAAAGAAAATTTTCAAAAAAAAAAATCATGCATCATGCCTTTTAAGACACATAAAAAAAATTTTATTTTACTCAGAAAAAGAATATAGACTGCTTGCACACTACGCGCACGTGACCGTACACTGCACACTACGTCCTTAACCCGGGGAAATCCTTGTCGCGGTCCGTTTGGTCTTATTACGCCTCTCGGATGAGCACAGGACTACCCAAACATCCCATGGAGCCTCGTGTCGACCATGCACTTGTCCGTGACACACTTTGTCCGAGACCCGGTTGGTTTTTAGTCTGGTCTGTGTCATGCCCTGTCCGTGTATAGACCTTTCCTTTCAAGCCTTTGTCGGCATACCGACTCAATATCTTTCGGGGACCCTTATCGCCGAAGTTCTCGCCGGTTTTCCGCCGCAGATTTTGACCAAGATATTGACCGGCGCCTTGACTTCGGCTCCGATCGGCACAAATTATACACTCGACTCCCAAAGATTGACACCGAGTCATCAAGGATTAATGAATATTCCATGCCTAATTACGGCTTAATTGACGACAAGTCAAGATCAATCGTGGACATTTATCGCCCAAATCATGCCGACTCTTCGTCGAGCCTCGGACATGATCTTGACTTTTGACGTCGCCTTTGTCCGTAATTTACATCGAATGCTCGTTAAGACTCGATTACCCGCCAAACTTTTAGGATCGTTTTCTTTCGGTCGGTGGGACCCGCTTGCCCTATAGGACCCTCGCCGGGGCCGTCCACCCCGGGAGGTCGAAATACAGTGGAATACGAGGGGCTTATAGACGTAGCGACGGGGGCCCACCGATCCAGAATCGAGTAGTTCGAAAAAAAAGAAGAGCAATCTTTTCCAACCGATTAGGTTAATAAAACGTGTTTTAAGTAAACATGAACAAATAATCGCATGTTGCATGAGCCTAAGAGCCCAAACACCTACCCTCCTTCAATTCCCGCCATCTCGAACCCTCGTGTCTTTCCCCCGCAGCCTCCGCGTAAAGCTTGGTTTCTGCACCGGGTCACCGTTTAATCCGTTGGGAAGAGTCAAGTGCCTCATCGCCTTCGCCGTTTGTTTCAACTCCGGGTTTCGTAATGTCTCGCATCACCGGTAACGAGGGGGACAACGTCACTCCGCCTCCCGGACTCCTCGCATGAACAAAGAATGGAATCCGCTAGCGTAACGTATGAGAATGCGACAGAAGCACAAATTAATAGCCTTATCGAGGCTATTAAGAGCCATGGTTTGGCCGCCACCTCAATCCCGATGGCACCTTCATCCGCGGAAGAAGAGGATGACCCCAATCCCAATCTCGGTCGCCCGATTACTCCAGATGCCACCACCAACCTCCTTCGGTGCTACCGTAACACATGTTCCTCGATCTCCGGGTCGACCACCGGATCCATGCGGCTGATGGGACGAATCAGTTCACAGCCTCCTCGGTGGGGGCAAAGTCAGCACGGAATGTCCTCTCATGGTTGGGGATACCTCGGAATGCCACAGCAGATTGGAATCCCACCTCGGCCGGAACCGATCAATCCAGACCTTCACATCAACAGCCACAATTTGGAATGCCGCCACAATCTGGTTCTGGGCCACAGTCAGGAGCCCCTCCTCATAATGGTACTGGTTCAGTTGCTCCTCACACAGCTTTCACAAATCCATTCACTCAGACTTCTATGGGTTATCAAGCCTTCATCCCGGTTTCATCCGAATCACCAGACCACAAGTATCCTCTCGGCTATGCATCCTCGCCACAACCAGCCATGCAATTCAACAACCAGGACAAGCAGCCCGCACTTAAGCCTACTTATGGGCCTCACTCCGAAAATCCAAGCCATATGGCTACCTCAGATCCGCCTCCATCTTCTCTCGCCGATTGGAAGCCAACAAAGAAGTCGCCGGGTTCTATCCTTTTGCCCCAGCCTCCTACCTACACTCCCTGTGGTAATTTGGGCCAAGGACAAGTTTTCACCTATGCTCCGGATATGGTATTCCTTCCACCAATGCACCACCAACAGCCTAGTCCTCTTCCTAGCTCAAATATCAGCTCAGAATTCCCGCTCCGCCTTTGGATCCCCAATTGGCTTGGTTTATGGAGCAACACAAGGAAATGAAAGCACAGATTGCCGAATTGACCGCCAAAAAGAACACCGCTCTTCGGCCTACGTATCCCGACTCGATTGTCCCCCGCTCACAAGTTTGTGATGCCCACTGAATTGTTTGACGGAGCGCATGCCCTAAAACTCACTTGGACACCTATACTTTGGCAATGAAGGCTAAGTGGATGCACAAACCAGAATGGCCGATTACTTTAGTCTCTCTTTGAAGTCGTGGGCTTTGAAATGGTTTTTCCGATTGCAGCTAAGCTAGGGCTACTTGGGAACAAATTACCGCATTTCTACGTATAAGTATAAAGCCAACTTGGAGTGGGAGACAAACAGAGTTGACTCCGCAAACAACGATGCAAACGCCCTAATGAGAATATTGGGGATTTCTATAAGAGATGGAACTTAAAGCTCAAAGAAATGGCCATTCCTCCCTCCGACGAGGAGCGCTTAGACATCTTTCGCCATGCTTGAAGCCGCATTTGAGAGCTTCCCTCGCCCACTTCCCCTACGCCGACTTGCGTGCAATGGTTAATTCCGGCTAAGTTTGAAAAGGCTTACAATCGCCAGCTCGATCGCTGCACTCGCCTACGGATATCGGGCTCCTCCCTCCAAAACTACTCTCACTTTCGCTAAAGGCAAAGAGGCGATCGGCTACGCGGGACAGATCAGAACAATGCCACTTCCTTTGTTCCCAAGAAGCCCGATGCATCCGCATCCCGCTCCAAGACTTGAGAAACTTTGGGATGCCTTTGAGTGATATCTTCGTAGGTTTGGTGAGAGAAGGTTTGCTCCGCCTTTGGAAAATTATCGCCTAGAAACCCCAACGCTCCTTTGGATACCTCCAAGCATTGTGCCTTTCATCGCACTCACGGGCACCTGACGGATGATTGCGTCCCCGAAAAGGCCATCCAAGGGTTGATTGAGCAAGGGAGGTTAGAGATGCCCGAAGGACCTAATACTATCAATAACCCGCTCCCTAACAACATGAGTGTCAACATGATCGAGTTTGGTGGTTCAAGCCTTGTGGGCACAATGGAGTTTGACTCGTCCCTTTGCAAGGTTAATGAACCACTATCACAGCAATGAAGATGGTTGGATTGAGCAAAAAGTTGCCAAGGAAATCCCGATGGAAAGGTCCGCGATAGCTCCCGTCTCCGGCCGTCGAAGAATAGATGCATGGTTCAACAAAGAAAGAGCGGCTAGACCGGGGCTACCTATCTTTAAAATAGTCTTTTGAGTCAACCTTCGTAGGTTCTAGTACTTTTCTTTCACCTAAGTCCTTCCTGGACATTTGTCGTTGTAGTCCATTTTGGACATAGTGGTTAAGTGTCTAATTTTTAATATAAGTCTTTTTTCTTTTCTTGCTAGACTCGAGACATCACTTGCGCATCCACGTTACACTTAATTGAAATGGTTTTATCCAAAATGATCACTTGTGCTGCTCAACCACTAATTCTTCGAAAATGATTAATATTTAAACTAATCGGAGTGAGAAAATCAATTGATATCCTTCCCAAATAGGGGCTTACCAACTCCCCATCTTGCATCTCATATGCTCACATCCCTTTCATCATCATCATCTCGTTGCTCGATGAATTTGCATGGATCTTTTCTCATATAAAGCTTAAGCAAGCAATGAAGACTTAATCTCGTATAGGTCATCCAGTAGGGATTGCGGTTGAAACCTTTCACCCATAGGAAAGCCATTACCTCACCCTTACTAAACACTACCCTCTCATTTCAAGATCGGCGTGTTTTGAAACCCGGTTTAGCCATCATTTTTGCTCCATACCGAGAGAAAGTCCAAGCGAGCCCGAGAAGTTAGCTTCGAGAATCGGCGATGCGCAAATTATCTCAAGCCATGAAGGAAGGACAAAGATAATCCTCAACTCCTCAGAAGCTTTCCAAGTCAAAAAAAAAAAAAACAAAAAAACAAAAAAAAAAAAAAAACAAAAAAAAAAAAGGCAAAAAAAGAAACAAAAAAAGAAGGATTTTAAAATCCTCACAATCTCGGATATAATTCCAAGCTACTCAGAAGCCTTCCAAAAAAAAAGAAGAAGAACTCAAAAGTCCCCGACATCTCAAGAAGCTCTCCAATGATCAAAAAGGAGCCCGAATTCTCGCAAGATCGCAAAAGTTGTCGCAGCTCCTGACTTCCTCTTATCATTACCTTAAACCAATCCCAAGCCATCCTCTCAATTTTAGAGGATACTCCCATCACCATTACCCTCGCCCTTGGCCAAAGTCAAAATTTGACCTCTCATTCTTAGAGGCAATCAATCTTCCCCGCCATAGATTTCCCAAACACGTCCCTACAAGCCAACCTCTCATCTTTAGAGGTTCGCCAAGAAAAGGCCCAAATTCGACCTCTCATCTTAAGAGGTCAAAATTTCCCAAAATCACCCGATGGCCGATCGAAGCCCGAAACCCAACTACAGCCCCTATCGGATAGCGCTTCATTCTAATATCCTCGATGTCGTGGATCAAATTAATGCCTCATTGCTTGCTTAAAATTGAAATCTAATCCATCTTGGTCCACAATTACCAATCAAAGATTGTGCAAATTCAACCCTTCCCTTCATGTGAGCATATTTCATTTCTCCTCACAAACACTTGCCGCGGATGTCCCACTGGGGCTTCGCATCCGTGTCTTTCATGGACACTCTAAGGGGATATGTTATTCAATCCTCAAAATCCCCAAAGGTCCTCGACCCTCGAATTTCAACATTCGTTCTCTTTTCATTCGGGATAGGCCCGAACTACGGCGACCGAGCTCTTCATGATGGAGGGAACGTAGGCAACCGTAAATGGTCCTATCGAAATCACAAACAAATCTCAAAAAAAAAAAAAAAATCCGGTCTCATCGTGGATCGTCCCTATACACTTTCCGAGCTTCGATCCTCGATATCGCTGGTTTTCTCCTTGTGATTAATCAAAATATTTGTTCATATCAGATTTAGGAGTTGAATAACCCGAACATTAACAAAGGGTTTTAAGCAAACTTTGTGATCATCATGAATAAGACAATTTTTCAAGTGTCTCGACAAGTCTTCTCTCTCTACATCATAGGAAAATAGAGCCAAACATCGTCTTTCTCGCCAGGGGCTTCCATACACTTTTCCACACCTTGTAACGCTTATACTCTCTCAAAAGAGTCAAACCTAAAGCAAGTGTGTATACACAAAATCGGGATTCATTCCCACTTTTCGAAAGATGTGCCCCCGCACGTAAACATTCCCGAGTCTTGTCCATTGACCTGGTTGACTAAGATCTGAAAAGATGGGTGCCTCCTTGGTCACATGATGACTCTGTCGCAATAGGACCGCTTCGTGTTTCTTCACGCCGGGGCTTGCTAAGCGGTCCTCCTGTGTTCTCCTGTATCGCCTCTTTAAGATGGGACTTCTATAGTCATCCTTGGGTCCACATTGCGTTCTTCACTACGAGATAGATTTGCCAAGTCACTTCTTCAAAATCCAGGCTTTGCCTACTCAGATCCGGGCTTTGTCAAGACGGTCTTTTGGACCCGAATTTTATCAAGAAAGAATTTCACTTTCGTAACTTGGTACACTGCAGCCTCCCGTAGCATCGGAATTCAAGATCGTGGTTTCTCCCGCATTAGCAATTCCATCAAATCATTCTCCTGATAAGGTTTCGGCCGAGGTCACAAACTCACCCAAATGAAAGAAGCTTCACTCATATCAACGTGCCCTAGAGCCTCGTCAAGACGCCTTCAAATGACCAAGATTGAGAGAGAAAATTCCAATCAAGACCCGGATCCGAATCCAATCTCATCAAAATTGAGGTCCATGTGATACCGCTGACAAAACCTCACCAACAACCGCCGTTTAAATCGCGATCAAGGGTTCTCATCCCCCACATGCTCAAAATCTGCTCCAAATGCTTCAGACACATACATAACCATGCATCCCCACAAAAATCTCCCAAGGGCTCATGTAGCATGCACAAAACTTGAATCAATAGGAAAAATCCTAAGTGAATTGAAGATCATAAATCATAATTTCCGTCAAAAGCTTAGGCTAGGTGCATCTTCGAAAGCAAGTAAATGCATCATCTCGCAAACATATGCAAAGTGATACTCTCACAATCATTTTTGGCTCTATGCATGCATCTGTCATCATGAATGTCATATATGCATCTTCCTCTTCACTAACGAATGCAGTGAATTCAAACGTGAAATCAAATCCCCTTTTCGGCAAGGATGATCTTCACCAAAGTCGACCTCCAATGTCCACAAACGGATGAAGACACCTCCAAAGCATCTACAGCTTTGGCAAAGACAAGCTCCGGCTCGCAACTTGCTAAAGACGACCCCCAATGTCCACAAATGGATGAAAATAACCCCCAACGAAGACCACCTCCAAGTGTCTAACAAATCGGTCGAGACGCCAAGTTCTCAAATACAAATCGGTCGAGACGCCAAGTTCTCCAATACAAATCGGCCGTGACGCCAAGCTCTCCAATACAAATCGGTCGTGGACGCCAAGTTCTCCAATACAAATCGGTCGTGGACGCCAAGCTCTCCAATACAAATCGGTCGTGACGCCAAGTTCTCCAATACAAATCGGTCGTGACGCCAAGCTCTCAATACAACTCGGTCGAACGCCAAGTTCTCCAATACAAATCGGTCAAGGACGCCAAATTCTCGGGAATGCAAATCGGTCGTGGACGCCAAGTTCTCAAATACGAATCGGTCGTGACGCCAAGTTCTCAAATATAATGCGGTCGAGACACCAAGTTCTCAAAAGCAAGAAGTCCCCAATGTGAAGACAAGTTCAACAACTTCTACAAGGTTAACGATCACCAAAGAAGATGCGGACTCAACCAAATTCCTCCTTCAGTCAAAATGCCTCCAAACACAAAGAAATCGTCGCGCGAAACCGTCCCACGAACGGCAACCCAACAACTCTTCATCAACATCAGCCGTAGCCTCACCTTTCTGGCTACAGTAAGCACAAAGATGTATGAAAGCATATCTTAGTCAACTACTTTTCTAAAAGAACATTATCATCAAATCTTAGGGCGACTTCCCAAAAACAAGTCGGATTACAGGCGACTTCCCAAAAATAGTCAAACCATAGGGTGACTTCCCAAAACAGTCAAGCACAGGCGACTTCCCAAAAATAGTCAAACTATAGGGCGACTTCCCAAAATAGTCAAACCATAGGGTGACTTCCCAAAAACAAAGATTACGGGCGACTTCCCAAAAATAGTCAAACTATAGGGCGACTTCCCCAAAATAGTCAAACCATAGGGTGACTTCCCAAAACAGTCGGACACAGGCGACTTCCCAAAAATAGTCAAACCATAAGGCGACTTCCCAAAATAGTCAAACCATAGGGTGACTTCCCAAAACAGTCACATACGGGCGACTTCCCAAAAATAGTCAAACCATAGGGCGACTTCCCCAAAATAGTCAAACCATAGGGTGACTTCCCAAAACAGATCAGTCAGGCGACTTCCCAAAAATAGTCAAACCATAGGGTGACTTCCCAAAAATAGTCAGATCTTAGGGTGACTTCCCAAAAATAGTCAGATCTTAGGGCGACTTCCCAAAAATAGTCAAACCATAGGGTGACTTCCCCAAAACAGTCAAACCACAGGGCGACTTCCCAAAAATAGTCAAACCATAGGGCGACTTCCCGAAAATAGTCAAACCATAGGGTGACTTCCCAAAAATAGTCAAACCACAGGGCGACTTCCCAAAAATAGTCAAACCACAGGGCGACTTCCCAAAAATAGTCAAACCATAGGGCGACTTCCCAAAAATAGTCAGATCATAGGGCGACTTCCTAAAAACAGTCAATCCCCGGGCGACTTCCCTAAAATAGTCAATCCTCGGGTGACTCCCAGATACAGTCAATCCTTGGGTGACGAACTATGTAGCCTACCATAGGTCCATCCACTTGACCAACATTGGTCACCCTTCTTCCCAATAGTTCTCGTAAGCCCGAGTCTTCCCCAGCGAGAACTCCTTCAAATAGCCTCCCTCAGATACAAAACCTGAACTAAGTTCCCATTTAGGTTCATACTCCTGAACCGAACCTCAACTTAGGTTCATACTCCTGAACTAAGTCTCCATTTTAGGTTCATACTCCTGAACCGAACCCCGACTTAGGATCATACTCCTGAACTAAGTCCCCATTCAGGTTCATACTCCTGAACCGAACCTCAACTTAGGTTCATACTCCTGAACCAAGTCCCAACTTAGGTTCATACTCCTGAACTAAATTCCCATTTAGGTTCACACTCCTGAACCGAACCTCAACTTAGGTTCATACTCCTGAACCAAGTCCCAATTTAGGTTCATACTCCTGAACTAAATTCCCATTTAGGTTCATATTCCTGAACCGAACCTCAACTTAGGTTCATACTCCTGAACTAAATTCCCATTTAGGTTCATACTCCTGAACCGAACCTCAACTTAGGTTCATACTCCTGAACTAAGTCCCCATTTAGGTTCATACTCCTGAACCGAACCTCAACTTAGGTTCATACTCCTGAACTAAGTTCCCATTTAGGTTCATACCCTCTCAAAAGAAATCCTTCCCGGCAGTAAAAACGTAAGACCGAGTGCCCCGAGAAAGATAACGGAATCCCGTATCTTTCATCAAAATCATTCCCGGCAGTAAAACGTAAGACCGATTTCCTCGACGAATACGTCTGATTTTCCCCAGCAAGGCTAACGAAATCCCCAGCGAAGCTAACAGAATCCCAAAAGCCAACGGAATCTCGAGTAGATTTCGAACTACGACCGGCTTGATTCCCACTAGGGATACGTAGGTAGCCTATCATTAGGTCCAGCCCCTCGACCAAAACGGTCACCCTATCCTTCGGCAGCAGACAAAGTCCACCGAAAGGCCATTTCAAATTAAGGTCCGAGGCGCCTAAAAAGCCATCATCATCAAGGTTCGAGGCACCTAAAACGCCATCATCAAGGTTTGAGGCACCTAAGACGCTATCACTAGGAAAGCGATAAATCGCAATCATCCCCAGCAGAGACCGAAAATGGTCATCCCTATCCCCAGCAGAGCGGATAGCCCTCCGATCAAAATGATCATCTCTTATCCCCAGCAGAGTTTCTCTCCAACAATCAACTGCAGGACTCGCTCATCAGGATTCGAGGCACCTAAAACGCCATCATTCCCCGGGTCAAAGACCCGAACTACGGCCGGCTTGATTCCCACTCGGGATACGTAGGTAGCCTATCGCTAGGTTCAGCCACCCGATCACTCGATCATCCTGCCAAATATGGAGCCTTACTCTTATCGACGACCCCGCTTCCTTCGAAAGCGCCGTCGCCGAGGGGCTACTGTAAGTGCTCCAATTTGAGCTTGTTAGAATTTTCGTTAGAAAATTAACGAAAGTTATAACATTTCTAACAATTACTAACAATCCTAACTTTTCTAACAAAGTGAGGGTAAAATGGGCATTGCTATTTAAAGATAAACCTTCAAAGGAATCTTAAAAAGCAAAAGAATTGGAAAAAACCCGAAACAGCAAGTTGAAAAACAATTTCTGCTGGAATTTTTGAATTTTATTCCTTGTGTCCAAAGCCTCGAGCCGCATTTAATGAACAGTGCACGCCTACGGGAACCCTCCGCGCGGACATGTATGACATTTCCAAAGTGTCCTATAAATTGAACCCTCCTCTCTCGCTTAAAGGAGGAATTTGATCACAAAGAACGGTTCTCAAGGCGAAATATAGAGAGAAAACAGTGGGAATCCCTTGATTGCCACCTTTTTCTCTTGAATCTTTCCCAATCAAATACCAAACACACCAAACCTTGATACTCCTCAAGCCAAACACCAAATCTTGATATTCCTCAAGTCAAATTCCAAGCCTAGGAAGATAGGGTGTCACCATTGGTAAAGCCCTCCTTCTCAAAACCCTAAAATCCTCTTTTAACTTCTTGTTCATCTTGTTCTTCTCACTTGGATCTACTTGATGTCTTGTTTAACTTAAGTTTTGACCTAAGATGGTCATCTTGAAGTTCATCTTCATGAATGACCATCTCAAATGGTCTACATTTTAAATCTCTAAATTGATTTTTCTCTTTAAATTCATCTTTACAAAGATCCCCTCTCCCTTTGCAAAGGATATGTTTAAACCCCATAAATTCCCCAAGGATGACTTGAGTATGATAACCACTTGGCACAAGGTAGTGGAATCAAGTCTAGGGATGAAAATGGGGTGAACATAGATGCAAACCCCCCAAAAATCACATTTCTCCTCAAGAACATCTTGCTGTCCAGTAGCATTGTTCTGAGAACTCAGTCCATTTTCCTATTTTTTGGACCCAGTAAAACTTGGAATTGGGTGTTGACTACAAAATACTTTTTGTAGCCAATATCCAGAGCTTTCCAGACATATTTTTAATTTATTTTTTTAGTGAGTAAAACTCCTTTTTTCAATTTTTCTTTTAGAGGCCAGTTCATCAGCTTCTGGAAATCCAGATTTCAGATCTTAGATTTCCAGAAGGTTTTGACCCCTCAAATCATCTCCAAAATGAAAAGTTCTTTTACAGAAACCTTTTTTAAGGTGTTTTGAACATTTTTCATTCCCGGACTTTTCCCAGATTCTGGAGTTTTCAAGCCCTAAAGTCCATTTCAAAGTCAAGGGTCAACTGTCTTTTTCATTCTGGCAGAAATGGTTTTCAACTTCCGAAAATCTTTTGAGTGCCAAATCTCAACCCAAAAATCACCCAAAAAATCATGGGATCAGTTTAAAGCCTTAAAAAGAGCTCCCAATTTTTACTTACCTCAATTTCAACTTATTTTGGCCAAAACACACACACACACACACACACACAACAAAGGATTTTGAATGTTTGGAAGACTCGTTTTTACGAGGCGTTCCGGGTGCACACTAACGTCCTTCCCGGCACGTAACGTGACCTCCGAACCTAAATTTCTGATCTCGGGCATTTTTCAAAGTTTTGGCCCTCAAAATAAAAATGGCGTGGCGACTCCGTTTGATTTTCAAAAAAAATCGGGTACATCACACTACTACATCAAGCAATGCATGGTCGCATACCCCAAGGGAGCTCACCATGAAAAGTGTTGCTATCACGCATAAAGCAAACGCGCTCCAAGAGACATCACTCTCGCCATCACCCATAAACTGCTCAGGCAGCGCAGAAATATCAATATGACCAGAATCAAAAGTCATACCTTGCGCTTCTTCCAACGAAGTCCGAAGAAAGCATGCGAGCTTCACGCTCACGGCCGCACCGCCGATCAAAGGAAGCGAGATGGCCTCCACCTCCGGTCCTCCAATCAAAGCCCAAAAATCCTCAAAGGTGGGCGTAATCTCATTATAGGAGAAGCTATACACATGCCTCCTAACATCCCATAAACTTGCAGCAGCCCGCAACAACTCCCAATCAGGAACTAACTCCCTAAGGGACCAAACCGAGCGAAGTCGAAATCGCACCTCGAAAGCCCGTTTGTTGTGCCTCATATGGTGCCTCATCCACGTCTCGAGCTGATCAAGGAAGTATGCTCGCCTCTCCTTTGAAAGCCTTGGCAAAATTCCCGAAACATACGAAGAATCCATGGCAAAAATGGAGGTTTCTAGAGAAAATTGGAAGAAAGCTCGAAGTTGACTGCAAATGAGAGTGGGGAGATAAGGGAAATCCATATTTTATGTAAATCTTATCCCCTCTTCAAAAGCAAGAAGCGTCCGCGCGGACCTCTTTGCATGCATGAAGTGTCCGCGCGGACCACTTTGCAGCCTGGCCAAATTTTTAGCAAACTGCAAAACAGTTGCTGTCCGCGGCAGGATTTTGCCCCCGACTGCTCAAAAGCCTTGCCAAAGCCGTTTCCTGCCCCCATACATTAACCACAAATGCATTCCCAGATCATGCGACATGCACAAAAATAAAATAAGCTAGTAACAATTCCTAGGTCAGTCCCCGGAATCATAAATACGTCATTACATCTCAAATAAAATACTTTGCTATGCCAAATACAAGTGTTTTATTACAGATACAAAATGTCTGTTGCTCTACAAATAAAAAAAATACAAAAAGGAGCCCTACTCCGACTCATCATCATCAGCCTCGTCAAACGAGAACTCCGGCATCTCGGAAAACCCGGCAGTCACTTCCTCATAGAAAAACTCGACCCCCTACTCGATCGAATGCTCGAAGTAGTCCGAAGGGTCAAACCCGGTAAAAGGATCAAAGAAGGGATGCGAGGACGAACCCTCACCCTGCGCACCTGACGGACGGAAGAACTGACGAAGGGTCTGCGGCCTCTGGGTCCCCGAAGATGTCCCCACATCAAAGTTATGCCGCTCCCGAACTGGAACCTCAGGCTGTGACTCTGCCTCAGCCCTCGAAGAATGAGTATCTATAGACCTCCTCGAAGGCATTGGCTCGAACGCCGCCACACTCCACGAAGATCTGCAAGACATCTTCCCCAAGATCTTCTTCGTAAAATCCCTTAACCCCACATATCGACGGGTGAGCACGTCCAAGGCCGCCCCGAGACCTTTGCAAACAAACAACCAAAGAACGCTCAGCAAAAGAGATACAAAGTACTCGACAAAAGAGAAAAATACAGAAAAGATGCCAAGACGGAAAAGAGTAAACACACTCACCGGAGCATCTGGGTCAACCCGATAAGCAGTAGGACCATGCTATGGGATGGGCACCGACACCTTCCTCCTCGAAGAGTCCCCACAAACATATGTGAAGTCTGGCCCATGCACCGGGACATCTGGAAGACGTGACGAGCCAGTCTGCCTCTCCCTCGCCATCATCTGTAGCATCCTCAGCTTCCGCCTGACAAAGGCCGCATACTCCTCGCCCTCTAGGACGAATTCCTCAACACTCACGCCGGCCTGGTACCTCTCATACCAGCACGTCCATATCAAGAGGACTCATCATATGGAAGGGTGGATCCCTCGGAGCCATAGGAGGCATACCTGCGCCATGCTGCCAGAAGACCCTCTCCTTCAGATACATAGAGTCGCAAGTGAGACCCCGCAGAAGCTTCGGCTGCCGCGTCACCCAGGGGGCACCCTCTAGCTCATCCTCGCCATACCGCGTCCAAGGGTACAGCTGAAACCCCTCCGGACTGTCCCTCTCCAGGTATCGCTGCACCTCCTGATAGGTGACAGTGATCTTCCCCCGGCTCATCCTCCTCTTCCTCAAAGAGCGAGCCCAGCACAACATGGCATGATACCCAAGCAAGGCCTCGTCCTCCCAGTCCCGCGAATGGCATCGGAAGACCTCATAGCACCACACCTGCAACAAAAAAGCAGATACTGCTCAGAACAAGGCAAGGAAAAGAAAAGGAAAAAGAAAAGGAGAAATGACGAAATGCTAAACTACAACAGCAATAAACTCATACCTCCAGTGCGAAGTCAAAGCATCCCAGGGAACTGACCACGCCCCGGCTGAATCGGTCCATAGCAACATTCGAGGAGGTTGATTATGACGACTGCAAGGTAGAGCTCGGCCAAGCCTGCCTTGCCCCAAGCAATCTCATAAACCCTCTCCAAGTCCACCAGACTCTCCAGCAGAGGGAAAAGAATGGAAGAGGCGTGATTCGAGAACAAAGTCTCGGAGAGGGCAAACCACAGAAAAGAGCGTGCCAGCTGCTCCGCCGTCACTACCCCAGTGCCCCGGCTATAATCCCTGATGTTAGCCGTAATCTTCGCCTCCACATCGTGGTACACCATACCCAAGCCCTTACGGGGATAAGGCGCAAAGCCCAACAGCTCAGCCAGCACCTCGTCGGACATCCTGTCTCGCCACTTCACCGACGCCCCCTTAAAGGAATGCCCGGTGATCGCCACAAAATCTGTGGGAGTCACCATTATCTCCCCCCAGCTAAAGTGGAAGGTATGCGTAGTGTCCCACCAGTACTCAGACAAGGCCAAGAAGACGCCCTTGTTCTTCTGCGTCTCCGCTATCCCGGCCAGGTTCTCCACGAACACGTTCATCCCCGTAGCCATCACTAGCCTCCGAGGACTAGGTTTCCCATCCTGGGAAATATCAGGCAGGCTCCACCACAACTCTACCATGGCCTCAAGAGATCCCCGCGATTTCATCCTTTTCGCCTTCCCAGACGACGGCAACTCATCCTGAAGGTAAACACAGCAAATGTACGTCAATAACAGTACTGAAGCAAATATACAAAAAAAACAATCTAACAAATCACAAAAAGTCTGTCCAAACACGGCAATCTCGCAAATAAAGTCTGTCCCAACACGGAAATTTTTCAAACAAAAGTCAGTCCCAACACGGCAATCTCACAAATAAAAGTCCTTCCCAACATGGCAATTTTTTCAAACAAAAGTCCGTCCCAATATGGCAATCTCGCAAATAAAAGTCCGTCCTAACACGGCAATTTTTTCAAATAAAAGTCTGTCACGAAAACACGGCACACATTACACATTTTCACAAAAAGGGATATGTCCCTACAAGACACATTTTCAAAAGTCCATCACGAAAACACGGCACACATTACACATTTTCACAAAAGGGGATCCGTCCCTACACGACACATTTTCAAACAAAAGTCCGTCACAAAAAACACGGCACACATTGCACATAAATTTCCCACACAAAGTCCGTCCCTACACAGCAATTCAATTTTTTCCACACCAAAGGCCATTTCCAGCAAGATTCATGCAGTTTGGTCCCTAAACCAACAAAGATAACCCCGGCCGTCATCGTAAGTCCGGATCTCGCCCACTAAACGGCAAAACAAACCCCGACCGTCATCGTAAGTCCGGACCCCAAGGCCCAAACGCCTTCGAACTTAAATCTCAAGGCCTAAACGCCTTCAAAACACAAAACATAAAAGTCAAACGGCCATCAATGTAAGATCGTACGAAAGTACATATCCCCAGCAGGTAAACCCCGACAGCCATCGTAAGCCCGAACTTTTCCCCAGCGGACAAAACACAAGGCAAACACGCCTCCCCAAAATCAAAACACAAGACAAGCACGCCTCCCACAAGTCTCAAACACCGGGTTCATACTCCTGAACCAAACCTCAGTCAGAGGACATCACACATCCTCATGCACGACACAACCTCAGTCACAGGACATCACACGTCCTCATGCATGACACAACCTCAGTCAGAGCACATCACACATCCTCATGCACGAAACAACCTCAGTCATAGGACATCACACGTCCTCATGCACGATACAACCTCAGTCAGAGAACATCACACGTCCTCATGCACAACACAACCTCAGTCAGAGCATATCACATGTCCTTATGCACGACACAACCTCAGTCAGAGGACATCACACGTCCTCATACAAGACACCACCTCAGTCAGAGGACATCACACGTCCTTAAGGCACAAACACTTCCATCCCCATCAGATTACATCACACGTCCTCATACACGACACAACCTTAGTCAGAGAACAACACACGTCCTCATGCACAACAGAACCTCAGGCTGAGGACATCACACGTCCTCATGCACGACACAACCTCAGGCTGAGGACATCACACGTCCTCATGCATGACACAACCTCAGTCAGAGGACATCACAGGTCCTCATTGTAGACACCCCATTCTGAACCAATAAATCATGATTACACTCTCGTCTCGCTTTTATGTTTTGATGAAAGCATATCAGTTTCGTCATGTTTCGTTAAGTTTCTAACTAACCTTGTTAGTTTTGGACCTAACTGACAAACGAAATAACTGAAGAGGACAAAATGGTCATTTGACTAGTTGTCCCGCACGGGACATACATGTCTCGCGCGAGATAACCCCTCTGCAGAAAGTGCAGAATCACTTTCCTTTTCCGTTTCAACCTCTTTTTGATAAATATTATCCAATCCGGTTCTCCAATAGCATTTGAGTTCTGAAACCTTCCTAGAGTGGTTACCCCAATCCGCCTTTACCTCTTAAACCCCCTATAAATACTTGATGACTTTCTGTATTTTAGAGGTTCCCGATTTCTAATCGAAAACACATAACACACACCATTTGTTGGTTTCTCTCCCCGAAAGATTCCTTCAAATCACTCACAAACAACTCCTAAATTCGTCCATCAACCATGTTGATTGACGAACATCAAGGCTCAAGCCTAGAATCAAGGCGAAGCTCTGCCCAAATCATTTCTCGACCGAGAAGACACCTTAGAACCACGTTCTAAATCAAATACTCCCTAAACACAAGGTAAACTCCTTTTACTTTCTTCTTCTTAATCCCTCTAATTGCTTTTAGAGTAGTGTAATCCCATTCAAAAGGGTTATCCTAGAGTCCCTTCAATCCATGGAGGTGATCTCGAAGCATACAACCCGACATTCCTAATCAAGAAATTGATTAGGGTTTTCTTGTTCTTTTATTTAATTAGTAATTGAAAAGATTGTTAATACTCAATTGGCAAGACCGATCTCCGGATTGGGTGGAATGGGTGCTCCTCGACCTTCCCATTCCATAACTTAACCCCAGAACCCTCAGATCTCTTTAAAATCAAAAAGGTTTTTCTTATTGTTTTCCTAAATAAATAATAAGTGGCAACTCTGTTATTCAATAAAAATATCAACGCTACACTCATGCACGACACAACCTCCGTCAGAGGACATCACACGTCCTCATAATGACATCACCTCAGTTAGAGGACATCACACATCCTCATACACGACACAACTTCACTCTCAGGACACCACCATGTCCTCCTACACCAGTCATTAGTTGACTCGGGCTTTATAATTAATTAATTTAATTCTCTCTCTCTCTCTTTCTCTCTCTCTCTCTCTTTATGTGGAACTACGACGGCCTGAGTCTTCCTAAATTGAAAGAAACGTAGGCAACCACTTGGTGCGGCCATTGCTTGTTTTTCTTTTGCTTTAAATAAAAACTCTCTATTTTCTCTATCACCTAGATTGACTCTCACACACGCGCACTCATACTATAACTGTCATTGCACTACATACTCTGATTAACCCAGGACCCACACTAAGGACGGATGACGGTAACCACCTAGTTGTCGGTCTCTCCGAAGTTGGATCATCTCACTCCGCGTCTTAAATCCATCTAGATTGTCATATCGCGGGGAGCCTAGCCTTCCAGCTCTGCATCGCCACATATCATGTAGATTTGTTTTTTAGGACACTCCGTGACCGGTCGGTTTGATCTTGGAGTCTTTGTAATCTCTTGTCAAGATCATTTTTTGTGCAATAAGCCATGGAAAAGAAATCAATAAATTGTCGCTTCGGAATTGTCTCTTCGGAAATGTCCATATGATTGTCCCTTCGGATTTGCCCCTAAAGAGAAAAATTTCTCACCAAATTTATTGCACAAAACTTGATGTTACTTGGGATGACTTCGACCCCTAGGTCCTTAGGTTTGGATTTCGAATGTTAGAAACCCCCAAAACGGATTTTCCGTCCGACCAAAAGTAGGACTAAAATCAGAAATTGTGACTTCCTATGGTGTTGTCTCGCGTGAGACTACTTGTCCCGTGCGAGACAAGTGTTCGGTCTTTTCGTGTTTTGGCCAAAATCTTCAAGCCTTCATTCACCTTTTTCAGCCGACTTGTTGGGACTCGATCATGGTTTAACACGGTTGCTACACATCTAGGTTCTTTGCCAAAGCTCGACACGATGTCTGCTTCTCCTTCTGTCACCGAGGCTGAAATCAACGAAGCTAAGGCCCAACTCATTCAAGTCCTACTTAAGATGGATGAACAAAGTAAGAAAATTGAGAAACAAAATGCTCAAATGACCGCCCTCGTGCAAGAGATCCACGATATGAAAGTCAAGAAAGGAAGAAAATAAAAGCAGAAAGAGGAATCCTCCTCCGATGAAAAGGAATCCTACACAAAAAAGAATAAGAAAACCAAAAAGTCAAGCAAGAAAGAGAAAGAATTTGATTCATCCTCTTCCTCATCATCCTCCGATGATGAGGGACATATCTCCAAGGTTACTAAAACCAAGAAAGAAGGCAGTGGTGAAACTACTAAACTTGGTGACCATGTTACTAAGAACTATCTTGAGAAAAAACTCGCAACCCTTGACACTTCAAAAGGATCATTCGTCTCATTTGATCCCGATGCTCTTCAACAATCCATCACCAAGTTTCCTCGCAAGTACAAGACACCCAACATTACCAAGTTTAATGGCACTACTTGTCCTCGAGCTCATGTTGAGACCTACACTTGGGCTATGCTTCCAATGGGCATTGATAACACAATCTTGGCCTAATGCTTTCCTCAAACCTTGGAGGGTGTTGCAAGGGATTGGTACATGTCTCTTCCTATTACTACAAGGCTTGACTGGTCGTCTGCATTCTTAGTCTTCCAAAGGCAGTTTGAAGACAACTCCACTTACCGTCCTACTAGGAGGGATCTTGAACAAACCAAGCAACATGCAAATGAGTCTTTTGCTGAATTTGCTAGAAGATGGAGACTAAAACTTACTGAAATTGTCGAAAGACCTACCCTCAAAGAGCAAATCCACATCTTCCTCCAATGCCTTCATGATGAATTTCAAGAGAAGCTTGCCGGTAATTACTTTCCTAGTTTCAATGAACTCCATGAGTCCGAAATTAGGATTGATGACTTCCTAAAAAGAAAAAATAAGGAAAGTACTTTCCGCTTCAACAAGCCCACCACGAGTAAGGATGCTTCAGTCAATGCTATTGCATTCAACTGCCCCAACACCGGCAAGTATTCTGCTGTTCCTCCTCCCGAAAAGAAAAAGAGGCACTATGAAAAACTTGAAGGAATCACTCAAGAAGAACTCCTCGATGTTATTGTCAAGAATGAAAAGATCAAACCAAGGAAAGGTGGTCCTCCTAAGGATTTGGGTCCGAATCATGCTCATCACTTATTCTGCAAGTATCACAACTTCACCGGCCACGACACCAACACTTGCCACCACTTGAAGGACATCATTCAAGACCTCTTTGACAATGGAGAGTTAGAACGTCCCAACATCATCACCAATCCTCTCCCTCATAATACATGAAGAAGATGAAGCTCCGAAAAGAAATCTACACTTACCACTTTGGGGCTAGAACTATCCTTTCCCTTTCTCCTTTGATAGAAGTAGATTAGGTTTTAAATTTTCAAGTATGAACTCGAAGAGTCGTTCTGTCTTTCTAGTACTTCTCACCTCCTCTAGTTTGTGTCATCTAAACTATCGAGTCTGTTTCAATTTCTCCGATTAATCAAAGATATTTTCTTTTCCTAAACACTTTCCCTAAGGTTGTCCTACCTCATGAGTATCATTTAATTCATGCAAAATAATGGACCCTCCATTCCCTAATTTATCGCAAAATAAATAGAAACTTCTAAGCGAGTTTAAGAAGAAAGTTATTCTTAGGAGGCTTAAGGGCTAAATATTACCCCTACTGAGAGTCAAAGGTCAACAAGCGAAGAAAGCCAAAGGTGCTGCTTTCAACCCTCATTCCAAGAAGAGTGGGGCTACTCAATTCAAAGCTTTGAGAGTACAAAAAAAAACACTCAAGCTTTCATCACCCCCACAACAAAGGTGAAAATTCAAATGCATGAAGGACTCTCCTACAAAGAAGAGGAGTCAAGTGATACCAACAAAAGAAATGAATATTACTCAACATCCTCTTATGACAAGTGAAGAAGACTTTCAGTATCAAGAAAGATGTTTACCCTTAAGTCATACTAATGATTGACTTTATTCTCAAACTCATTTAGAAATTTCTAGATGATGCACGGTTCATTAAAAGTAGAACAACTTTTCTAGATCTTTAAGCCAACTAGTGTTTCTTATTGAGTCTAGAGGCTTTCTGTTAGCCACTCTCATACACACTCTTGAAATCCATGCATCAAAACTGGGGCTTCCTAACCTTTCCTCCCCCAGTCAATCTCTACTCTTCAAAACAATCAAGTCTGCATTAGGAGCCTTCCTCTTTGCTTCTCTCTCTTATCATTAGAGAATACACTTCTCCAAAGAGCCAATGCTTGGATCACCTTCCAAAGAATAGAGTCCGTCTCTCCTCAACTAAATTTAGATCTCATATCTCTCTCCTCAATAAGATTCTCTCCTCTGAGTTCTCTTCGAGTTAACATACTATTTTCAAAATAAAAAGAAAAAAAAGAGATGCCCGCTAGATTGAAAACCCGAAAGGGCGATCTAGGAAAAAACCAGGGTCGTCACTAAGAAAAAATAAATCAAAGGACAAAGGGAGACTATTCTTCAGCCTTCTTTATCAAACATCATTCGATCCTCTTCAAATAAAATCAACAAGGAGAGTCTTCTTCGATCATCTTCAAATCAAGAGAGCAGACTCACAAGCCTGTTCACAAAGTCATCTACCACTTGCAAGCAACTTGGGGCTTGAGACAACAAAGGGCCTTGGACATAGAGCCATTACGACAGTCAAAAAATTTGTAGTCGTTTGCCTCCTAGAGACACGATTAAGAATGAAGATTCTCAATAGGCCTAGATGTGTTCACACAAGGTTACTCATCGAAATGCTACAACAATGAAGAAACAGTACGAGACAGCCTCGCTGACTAGCAACAGATTCTGCAAAACCTGATTTGGTCCCAACTTGTCAAACACAAGTTCACTCATACAGTTCACCCATCTCAAATATAAATCCATACAAATTTTCCTACATATCCGTATACCATATACGCATACATAAACTCACCACCAAAATGACCAACCGGCCATTTGCACGAACAGACGTAGACACCACCACATAAGTCCAGTTAAACAACTAAAATCTGAAAAATCTATTTGAAATCTTTATGTGCTAGCAGGTGCAGAAAGGTAAGAATCATTCGGGTCCATCCAAGACCAGCATATATATATCATTGCATTACAGGAGCCTATAGAACCTCCACCTCAATCAACATCAATAAAGTCTGTGACGGCAGCAACTTCAAGTCCATGACCTCGGCGACATCAACAAAGTCTGTGACGGCAGCAAACTTCAAGTCCGTGACCTCGGCGACCATAACAAAGTCTGTGACCTCAGCATCAAAGTCTGTGACGGCAGCAACTTTAAAGTCCGTGACCTCAAAAACCATAACAAAGTCTGTGACCTCAGCATCAATAAAGTCTGTGACGGCAGCAACAACAACAAAGTCTATGACCTCGGCAACAACCTCAGCTACGTCAGTAACCTCGGGCGGCGCACTTCAACAACTTCATCAGCAAACCAGTTATCATCGAAATTGGGTCAAGTCTTTGATTCCTCAGTATGATTTTACCTTTTCAAAAAAACATTCCTCTTCAATTTTCAAAAATGCTTTTCAAAATACCTAAAATAGCCTTTTTAGTGTTTTGGAGTCGAACTACGTTTTGGTCTGATTATTCGATAGAGATACGTAGGCAGCTGTGCGGCACGACCATCCCTATGTTCAGAATAATGTCTTTTATATCGACGACATGACTTCTTCCATAAGTCTTGTTGCCGAGGGGCTCTGTAGACACCCCATTCTGAACCAATAAATCATGATTACACCACTCTTCATCTCGCTTTTATGTTTTGATGAAAGCATATCAGTTTTGTCATGTTTCATTAAGTTTCTAACTAACCTCGTTAGTTTTGGACCTAACTGATTAACGGAATAACTGAAGAGGACAAAATGGTCATTTGACAAGTTGTCCCGCGCGGGACATACGTGTCTCGCGCGGGACATACAACCCCTCTGCAGGATGTGCAGAATCACTTTCCTTCTCCGTTTCAACCTCTTTTTGCTAAATCTTATCCAATCCGGTTCTCCAATAGCATTTGAGTTCTGGAACCTTCCTAGGGTGGTTACCCCAATCCACCTTTACCTCTTAAGCCCCCTATAAATACTTGATGACTTTCAGTATTTCAAAGGTCCCCGATTCCTAATCGAAAACACATAACACACACCATTTGTTGGTTTCTCTCCCCGAAAGATTCCTTCAAATCACTCACAAACAACTCCTAAATTAGTCCATCAACCACGTTGATTGACGAACATCAAGGCTCAAGCCTAAAGTCAAGGCGAAGCTCTGCCCAAATCATTTCTCGACCGAAAAGACACCTTAGAACCACGTTCTAAATCAAATACTCCCTAAACACAAGGTAAACTCCTTTTACTTTCTTCTTCTTAATCCCTCTAATTGCTTTTAGAGTAGTGTAATCCCATTCAAAAGGGTTATCCTAGAGTCCCTTCAATACATGGAGGTGATCTCGAAGCATACAACCCGACATTCCTAATCAAGAAATTGATTAGGGTTTTCTTGTTCTTTTATTTAATTAGTAATTGAAAAGATTGTTAATACTCAATTGGCAAGACCGATCTCCGGATTGGGTGGAATGGGTGCTCCTCGACCTTCCCATTCCATAACTTAACCCCAGAACCCTCAAATCTCTTTAAAATCAAAAAGGTTTTTCTTATTGTTTTCCTAAATAAATAACAAGTGGCAACTCTGTTATTCAATAAAAATATCAACGCTACACTCATGCACGACACAACCTCCGTCAGAGGACATCACACGTCCTCATAATGACATCACCTCAGTTAGAGGACATCACACATCCTCATACACGACACAACTTCACTCTCAGGACACCACCATGTCCTCCTACACCACAAACACATCTTTTCATAAGATTACCCATCTTCTAGTAAGATTACACACATTTTCTTAAGTTTTCTGAACTACGATCATACTTGATTCCCATACGGGATACGTAGGAATCCTGTCAAAGGGTCCAGCCAACCGACCTAAACGGTCACCCCAGGACAACGACACGTCCACCTCACCTTAAGACACCAACACGTCCGCTCACCATTTCACCCCAAGACACCGACACATCCACCTCACCTTAGGACACCGACACGTCCTCTCACCATTTCACCCCAGGACTCCAACACGTCCACCTCACCTTAGGACACCGACACTTTTGCTCACCATTTCATCTCAGGACACCGACACGTCCACCTCACCTTAGGACACCGACACGTCCGCTCACCATTTCACCCCAGGACACCGACACGTCCACCTCACCTTAGGACATCGACACGTCCGCTCACCATCTCAGGACACCGACACATCCACCTTACCTTAGGACACCGACACGTCCGCTCACCATTTCACCCCAGGACACCAACACGTCCACCTCACCTTAGGACACCGACACGTCCGCTCACCATTTCAGGATACCGACACATCCACCTCACCTTAGGACACCGACACGTCCGCTAACCATTTCAGGACACCGACACGTCCACCTCACCTTAGGACACCGACATATCCACTCACCATTTCATTTCAGGACACCGACACGTCCACCTCACCTTAGGACATCGACACATCCGCTCACCATTTCATCTCAGGACACCGACACGTCCACCTCACCTTAGGAAACTGACACGTCCACCTCACCTTAGAATACCGACACGTCCACCTCACCTTAGAACACCAACACGTCCGCTCACCATTTCATTTCAGGACACCGACACGTCCACCTCACCTTAGAACACCGACACGTCCGCTCACCATTTCATCTCAGGACACCGACACGTCCACCTCACCCAGGACACCGACACGTCCGCTCACCATTTCACCTTAGGACACCGACACGTCCGCTCACCATTTCATTTTAGGACACCGACACGTACACCTCACCTTAGGATACCGACACTTCCGCTCACCACTTCATCTCAGGACACCGACACGTCCACCTCACCTTGGACACTGACGCGTCCGCTCACCGTTTCATCTCAGGACACCGACACGTCCACCTCACCTTAGGAAACCGACACGTCTGCTCACCATTTCATCTCAGGACATCGACACGTTAACCTCACACCCAGGACACCGCCACGTCCAGTCAACCGACCCAAGCGGTCACCTCACACACGAACTACGATAAGGCTTGATTCCCATATGGGATACGTAGGAATCCTGTCAAAGGGTCCAGCCAACCGACCTAAACGGTCACCCTCAGGACACCGACACGTCCACCTCATATCAGGACACCACCACATCCTCGCGAACCAACCAACATGGTCACCTTCTCTCTCCCAATAAGGGATCCTGATCGGGACCCTTATCTTATCGACGACCCCATTTCCTTCATAAGTGACGTCGCCGAGGGGCTTCTGTAAGTACCCCAATCCGGATCGCTCCCCATCCAACGCACGGGAAACACCGCGGACTCACACAAACGTGATCCCGAAGACCCGTAACCTTCAAAAACCCCAAAACCACCAACCAAACTAAGGTAGGACCCCTCCGGGATAAAATAAAACAAAAGGACTTTTTGGAAATTACAAAAAATAGTCAGCTTGCATATGGTCCGCATGAACTCTTTTGCACCCAGACATCATAATTACAAAATTCTCTTAAAGTCCACAATATTCCCTTAAATTCCGAAAAATCAAATATTTGGTTTTCCCAAAACAAGCCGTGCGGACCATTTTGCACATTTTCCAAGCCTATAAATAGAGGGATCCCCCTCTCATTTTCTTTAAACCTCCATTCTCTTCTCTCTCCCCCGGACTTCAGGCTACCCTCTAAGTCCTTTTGAGGCAATCTCGGTCCCTTTCGATTCCTTCTGGGCCTTTTGAGCCCTTTTTAGGCGCTCTGAAGCCCTGCTGAGCGCTCCCGAGATGCTCCCGAGCTACCCCGAGGTGCTCCTGATGCATTCCGAAGACCTACCGGTCCATCCCGAGCCATTCAGGTCCATCCCGAGGCATCTCGGTCCATCTCGAAGCCCTGCCGGACAATCCCGAGGCATCCCGACGCAAGCCGAACCTCTGTCGGACAATCCTGAGGCATCCCGAAGCACGCCGAACCTCTGCTCGAGTACAACCCACAATCCCGAGGCACGCCGAATCTCTGCCCGATGACACACCTAGCACTCCCGAGACACACCGAAGCTCTGTCCGCAGACACCGATACATCCCGAAGCAATCCCGGTCCGTCCCAAAGCACTATTCACACTCAAACACTATTTCCAAGCGGAAGATAGACACGAACCAACATTGGTAAGGCCTCCTTCCCAAACTATTTCAATTCATTTCAATACATAGCATACAATGTAGACATCATATTCAGCATGCATTTTTAAAAGCACCTACACACACACAACTTTTAAAGAAAGAGGGGTATCGAAAGACTCGTGTATACGAGGCAACTCGGGTGAGCTCTGCTATTCTCTTTCCGAGGCATTACCGGACCTCCGTACTCAAAATCTCATCACACAACAACCTTTTTTAAACAAAGCCTTTTTTCAATGTTTTGGGCTATATCAAAACGGCGTGGCGACTCCTCCAAACAAATGCAGTGACACCTCCCGACCAACGCAAAGCGAGATGTACGGCCCGTGCTCGCGGATCGGGTAATTTCAATTTGGGCATATGAAGTGTTGAAATCTCTGATGGATAAATCTCATCTTTCTAATGTTATCATGATCGATAGGGAATTTGCTTTAATGAATGCAATTCGTGAGACGTTCCCAACAACAACTCATTTGCTCGATGGCATATCAATAGAAATATTCTAGCAAAATGCAAGGAAATGTTTGTACAAGAAATTTGGGAGGCATTTATTATTCATTGGAACGTAATGGTCAAAGCTGACACAGAGACATCGTTTAATGACTTTTTACGACGATTGTCAGAGAATTTCAGTCGTTATCTCGATGTGGTCAATTATGTCATAAAACAATGGATTGTGCCATACAAAGAAAGATTTGTCTCGTGTTGGACAAATAAAGTTATACAATTTGACAACTTGACTACAAACAGGTATATCGGGTGAACTTTATTTTTGATGTGTTATATATTTTGATGTTTCTTATGTTTTGTTAATTGTATACTAAAAAAATACGTAACTTATGTTAGGGTGGAGAGTCAACTTGCCTTGTTGAAGAAACAACTTGCATCTAGCCAGAGAGCATTTGAGACATGTTTAAAACAAATTAATAAACTCATTGAATGCTCTCATATTGCAATTATCACCTCATTTGAGAAAAACAGGACTGCGGTATAACATAAATTCAAGTCATTGCTATGGAGTGAGGTTAGAGATATGGTGTCTATAAATGCATTAAATTTGATTTTCAACTCATTAAATTTTGTATATGATGGTAGCCGAGACCCATTGTTGTGTATACAGCGTACAATCAACTCACTTCATAAATCAACGAGTCGGCCACGCTTCTCCGCTGTACGTATATACAGCGCATCTGATCTAGTGGCCCAACTTCTCTCTCTCTCACAACATCATCAATGGCCACTTTCACAGGCGCCGCCGCCGCATCCCGCCTCCTCTCTCCGGCCACAACAACCACCAAAAGCAGAGCTTTCCTCTCTCCGTCTTCTCTCCCCTCCGGTTCTCTCAAATGTTTCCGATCATCTCCCCTTCTCTCTCATTTATGCATCAACCAGGTTTCTAAGTTCATTTCGTTGTAGAATTCAATTTATATTAATTTGTTCCGGATTGTCTCTATAAATTCATCTGTCTAAATTAATGTCTCTATAAATCAATTCATCTGTCTAAATTAATGTTTGTGTTTATTTCTGTGTCAATAACAGCGGAAACTATCGTCGGTTCGTGTTCCCCGAAGCAATTTCAGTACCGCGAGTTCAGTGAAATCCTTTGCGTCGGATCCTGCTCAGCTGAAGAGTGCTCGAGAAGACATTAAGGACCTTCTTAAAACTCAATTCTGTCATCCTATTTTGGTATCGTTCACTGTCTCCTTTGATTTCAACTTTCCCTAGATCATTTCTATGTATAATAGTAAACACTCGTGTATATAATATAATCGTAAGCACGTGCTTGGTTGATAGTAATTTTCTCTTGTTTTTATGAAAGTAGAAGTTTTCTTATGTTTTGAATTTGAAATTTCCGTGTCTTGAGTTCAATATTTGAATATATGTGACTGGAGTGAATTCTTTTGATGATTGATTCAGGTAGAGTAAGAGATTTAATATATTAGCTAGGTTTATTTATTGCTTGCTCTTAGTATATGAGAGTAAAGATAATATTAAGTCAACACTCGAGTTCGGTCTTGTGGTTCACTCCTTCCTGTTATGGACATCTGTATTTGTCTCCCTCTTGTGTGTATTTGTAAGTGTACGTAGCAACATTAACTTTAGAAGCTTGCCGTACACTCTTGGAGAAATTGGAATTTGTTATGTTTGAACTTGATAGAGTTTGTATGCTTAAAAGTAATTGTTGGTTTGAAAGTTTAGGTGCTTTAAACCCACAATGATTTGGGGTCAGCTTACATGAACTGTCATATAGACTCGGCAATGAAGAGGTGGAAAATAAAGAAAAAGGGGAGAGATAGTTAAAAAAACATAATTATTTTTGTGATAGCTTAGAAGATATTTAAAAGAATAAATAAGAGGCAATTTTTACTGAAATTGGAAATAAAGTGAAAGATCTCCAAAGAAAGAAAAGTAACAATGTAAGGGACACAACATCAAGACAATAGGAAGAGAGGAGTAACTGAGAAGGACGCCAGAAATCATAATTTTACTGCTATCTAAATCCTCTTAAAGCTTTTCCTATGTGTTTCCCTTGTTTGAAACACTCGCTTATGCCGACAATCCACAATTTGACTAATAATTCATTTAGTTTTATAATTATTCTTTGCATCATTTATGATGAATTTGATAAAAAGATGGCGTTGGACTTGGAACTATTAGCCCCAAATCATTTTGGGACTAAGGCTTTATTGTTGTTGTTGCATTCATAATCTTACGCATTTCTTATTTTACCTAGTTTTGTGTATTATTTGAGCTTTAACTTTTGGTACCTTATTGTTTTACTATCATGCTCTCTATTCTACTGGCCACAAGTTCACTATTTCCTTGCAGTTCTATGTTAATTTATCATTTTATCTGTAATTAATTCCAAGATAATGCTTTTTTTTTTCTTTTCCTGCTTTGTCATTTCATAGCTTTCTGCCCATGTTGAAGGCTACCTTTTCTGCTGATTATGAATGCTTCCATACACCGACTCAACTCAACTTAGTCTTAGTGCTACGATCATATTGTAATATGATCATAGCAATAATGGTTTTCAGACAGGACATAGTTGAACGAAGCATATGGTATGATTTGAGTGTCTTCGTATGACAACAGGTTCGCCTTGGATGGCATGATGCTGGAACTTATAACAAGAACATTCAGGAGTGGCCGCAAAGAGGTGGTGCTAATGGAAGTCTAAGATTTGAAATCGAACAAAAACATGCAGCAAATGCTGGCAAGTCTTAGTAGGATGATGTTCTCGTTTTGTTTTTACTATGTCCAAATTATGTTACCTCACAAACTAGTATTACAGGGCTTGTAAATGCACTGAAACTTCTCCAGCCTATCAAAGACAAGTATACTGGTGTAACTTACGCAGATTTATTCCAATTGGCTAGTGCTACAGCAGTGGAGGTTGGTGTTAGTGCTCTAATACATTGATGATTTGAGAAACAGTGTCATGCTTTGATTGTTCTGATCAAAATTTGAATTACAGGAGGCTGGCGGTCCCAAAATTCCTATGAAGTATGGAAGAACAGATGTCAGTGGTCCTGATGGATGTCCAGAAGAAGGGAGGCTCCCTGGTAAGATAAGCTTTGCATGTATGCCAAAACATATATATTCTCCTAGACACCAAGAAGTATCAGCAACTAATAGCATTGGAATCATATTGATATAGCTACCTGTTTTGTATATTCTGTAGTGTTGATGAGCTAGCCTATGAGCGCCCTTTCAGTTAAGACCTACACTTTTCAGATATTTTTTGCTGTTGCACTTGCAGGAATGATGAATGATTGCGTTGTCTAGTAGGGCTTGCTTTCTTTTGCATTTGACAAATGGAAATTAAGCTGTGATGCACAGACTCTTCAATTTTGCCAAAGTACCCGTGTCCATAGGATATGACATGGGTGTGGGTGTGGGTGTGGGTATGGGTGTGACTATTTTACACTACATTTGGTGTCAAATCTTGAAATTTTGAGGATCTGATACTCGGATCCGTACTCGTGTTAGACACTCATACCCTGAGCATCCTAGAAATTAAACAGCATAGAATATTTCTTATATAAATTATCGGCATTAGTGGTAGAAGATTATGTATTAACTGCTTCTTGTTGGTCTTGTCTTGTGGTTAGATGCTGGACCTCCATCACCCGCTGCTCATTTACGCGATGTGTTTTACAGGATGGGATTGACTGACAAGGTTGACATCAATTTCTAGTTCTTTTATTTTCAACAGCTACTTTGAATGTTGTGATTCTCATAATCGGGCTGTTTTGATATTCAGGAAATTGTTGCACTATCTGGTGCACATACATTGGGAAGGTCCAGACCCGAACGTAGTGGTTGGGGCAAGCCAGAGACCAAATATACGGTATTTAAGCAACTTAATTTAACTTGGAGTATACTGTTGTGGAGAGCAGCCTATTATTGGACAGTGTCAGGAACTTTTCCTAGTAGTACTAGAAGTGGCCGTATTATAACTAAGTTTTCACTTACGACAATTTTGTAAGGTCTATGACTATTTTGGCACTACATAAGTACAGAGAACTTTTAAGTTTTTAAAGCTAGAATAATGTGAAAAACATTTACCAAGTCAGATTGTAGATAAGTATTCTTTAGCTGTAAACGATGAATCCTACTTCCTTTTTACGGATTACATTCACTTCGAGATCTATGCTTGTTTGGTTTCAATCCTGGCATAGTTAGTAATTTGAAGGTGGTAAACTGAAGGATTTTGTAATTGGTCGTCCTAAATTTGTTTCAAATGACACACCAGTGGCTTTAATCCCTCTAGGCTATTCTGTTAGCAGAAGTATATGAGTTATCTTCTCTATAAATAGGGATAATGACCATTTAGGGCAGCCTACTATTTCAAAATTTGCATATAAACTAGCATATTTTGAATTTGACAAGTAGCAGCGTACTTTCATATTGTTTTCAACTAAAGAAAAAACATGGATGCCCGTTTAAAAAGATATGGAAAAGTAGGCTACCTTAGTCAATCTACGTCGGAAATTATGTTATCTTTTTTTAACGACATCCAATTTTCCATAATTGAAAACAAGCATGAAAGTACGTTGCTATATTTGTGAAACTAAAAGCATGCTAGTCTATTTGTAACCTTTGGTATAGTATGCTACCCTAAATGGTTTTGTGTCTATATCTATATATATATACACACACACACATACTCCCTCTGTCCCATTATAAAGGTTACCAAATGTGAATCCGCGGAGATTGAGGAAAAAGTAAGTGTTGTGAGTATGAAAAGTAAAGTAGGAGGGAGAAAGTGAGGTAGGGAGTTTTTGTTGTGAGTAAGACAAGTGGGTCCCATTGACTATTTTGGGTTAGTAATCATTATAATGAGACGCTCAAAAAGGAAATCAGTAACCTTTATATTGGGACGGAGGGAGTATATATATGTAGATATATTTGCCATAGAAGCTTGAGTTTAGTAAATGTCTGTTTTTATCTCTTAAAGAAAAAGGAAGATAGAAGCTGTCTGGGGATTTCGTTAGTCAGATATATTGTATAAAGGTTTTTTCTGTCTGTATGTCTGTTTCTCATTATATTCGGTTTTACCCAAAAAAATAAAATACGTCAGGCGATTTCACCAAGATGGAAGTAGTTTTTCTCTCTTCTTTCATTTTAATGCTTATGGATTCAGGCATTAATCGTTGCTAATATTAATCCTAAATCCATACGATTTATCCGAAAAAGGGTAGATTATTAATTGATGTTGTTCTGCTATGTCAATTGCATCCTGACAGAAAGATGGACCTGGAGCTCCTGGAGGGCAGTCTTGGACAGCGAAGTGGCTAAAATTTGATAATTCCTACTTCAAGGTAGGATATGATAATAATCTTCTCCTTTTTGCTTATTTAGAAACAAAGATCTACTAACTTATTTCAGCCAAATACATTATATGGCACAGGATATCAAAGAAAAGATAGATGAAGACCTACTGGTTTTGCCAACTGATGCTGCCCTTTTTGAGGATTCTTCATTTAAGGTGAAAATGACTGAGATTTAAAGGTCATTTTTTTGGTTTAGTTTACCCTTTTTTGAATGTAGAATTAATATGTTTTACAGACATATGCTGAGAAATATGCTGAAGATGAAGATGCATTTTTCAAGGATTATGCTGAAGCCCATGCCAAACTCAGCAACCTTGGAGCAAAATTTGATCCCCCTGAGGTTTGTCAATTCATCTCTGTTTTTTCTATAATATTTTGCCTAATCTTCTAGCCAAGCACGACTTTATATGGCTTCTTTATCAATATTCTATGAGCTAAAATGCAACTCTGAAGAAACGATTCATAATGGAGTTCTAAAAATGCGAAAAGAATTTATCAATGTCCGTACACAAATACATTCATACGCTTTCTGCATCAGAAAACTTATGAGGGTTGTTTAGCATACATAAATATATCACAAGACAAGCCGATGAGCCTTTGGCTCAATGGCATAGGCCTTTGCCTTCCCTCGGGAAGGTCAAGGGTTCGATTCTCCCCACCCCCATTTGTATTTGGAAATGTTAATGTTGACAAAAATATCACAAGAGATCGACAACCCTTGTCACCTTTAGCTTGCCGCATATCTGATTGAATTCAATGTTCTCCATCTGTTAAAATTCTATCACTTTGTCCCGTGAAAGTCACCTGACTTTCTTTGATCAACTTTAGTAAACTTAACCAAATATATACAAGAAGTTACCTGTCGTTCAGAAATGATTTATTATGCTATTGATTGTGTTCTTGATATCGTTTCGATGATCAAAATTTATGAGACAAAACATACTGAATGTTTAAAACACTGATTTTGTGGTCCGAGGTTAACTTTCATAGTAAGTGCACTACGTTTTGGAACAGCCTTTTCATCGCTGATTGTGAAGAGATTATTCTCTGTAGACTTGCTTTGCTGATCCTCGTCCTGATTCAAAGGGATTTCTCTTATATTAGCTGTCTAACTTGTGTGCTTATACTAATCGTTAGGCTCTAATAAGGAACTATTTTATATGGGTAACATTAATACATTTGGATTTTTTTTATGCATTCGGGATGATATTCAAGCCCAATTTTCCCATGAATGGAGCCTTGAGAATAGCCTTGAAGGGGTACTTGTTAGCTTACTTATTTTAATCTTAGAATATGATACATCAACAGCCGATATCAACATATTTCATCAACAAATTGCTTTACGGTGTTGTACTCTTTACGAGTGTACAACCCCTAAATCATGCTGTTGCTGTTGATATTTGCTGTAATAACACTACTCTTTACATATAGCCCCTCCTTCCCAAAATAATAAATCTGTCCCACTTTTTGTTTTGGTCTGTTCCAAGAATATAGTTAATTTCTATTAGCCTATAAACTTCTACATTTCAAAAGATTATTTTTTTTCCAAAATATCACATTTCTGATACATATTGCTCAAAAATTTGTCATGTTTTTTCAAATTATATCAGATGTACAGAAGCATAAATATACTACTTGAAAATTGGTTTGCCAGTTGGGGTAGTTTTCTTTTGATGGACGGAGTATCATCTTTTTCCTGCTAAGCAATGTTGCACCATGTTTGTAAAATATACTCCATATGTAATAGAGGCTATGTTGTTCAAACATGAACATTTTGATCCCTTTCCTTTCGCTATTTTTATCCCCTTCAAATTGAATGATTTTTTCCTTATTACTTGTATGTACATTCTAGTGGCTGTTTAAAATGTTTGCGTCGTTTCTTCATTATTATCGAAGAATTGAAATGAAGTAATATGACCTCAGGAAGTATCTCTGATAACTTGTGAAATATTACCCAGGGTATCTCTTTAGATGATGGTCCAGCCCAAGCAGCACCCGAGAAGTTTGTAGCAGCCAAGTACTCGTCAGGAAAGGTTGTAACAATAACTCTTCTATATCATGTTTGTCTTTCAATTAATTGATACTCCCTCCGTCCCTAAATGAATCCACCCCTTGCTATTGATAGGGTCAAATTTTTTTTAATCATTTTAAATTTATTTTTAACAACTCCCCACTCCCACCACCACCACCACCTCAAGGTCAAAAAATATATTTTTTATTCATTTGAAAATTATATTATAACAACTCCCTCACTCCCAAACAATTTTTTAACAACCCTCACCAACCCACCCAACCACCAACCCCCCTCTCACGGTCAAACTTTTTTTTTACTCATAATTAAATTAATTTATTTTTTAACAACTCCCCCACCCAACCCCACTCCCCTACTCTCGGCTACCCACCCTACCTCCCACACTCTCGGCTACCAACCCTACCCCACACCCACCCCCACACCCTACCCTATCACCACCCTAGCCTACCATCTTCTTAGCCTTTACATTTCCCCCACCACCCTACCCCACACCCACCCACCTCACCCCTACTAATCCCCACCTCCTACCCTACCACCACACCTCCATCACCCTATCCCACCCTATCTCTTTCAACTTATCTCAAATTGTGTTTTAATTGAAAATTATTTTCCTTTAATTTATTAAACACATGAAAATATTTTCCGAAAAACATTTTCCTTACCAAACAGTTGAAAACATGTTTATGTCATTTTCCGGAATACATTTTACGGGAAATCATTTTCCGGAAGTCGTTTTACGCGAAACAAACGGAGCCTAAGATATGCTCTATTGCGTGGAAGAGTCGTGTCTAACCTTTATACACACAGATTGGTTAAAATATTTCACTTTTGATGGTTGCTGCAGGATTAAATTACAAGTAGTAATCGCGTTTTTAGAGTGCCATTTCTTTTTAAATAAACACAAGATGAAGCTAGCTAGCTAAAAGCAAATCGTGTGAAGTCAAATCTAAAACTTTGGAGAGAGGATAAATTCAAATGAGTGTTGCTTATTTGAATACGCAGAGAGAGCTGTCGAGCACTATGAAGGAGAAGATTAGAGCAGAATATGAAGCAATAGGGGGAAGCCCAGATAAGCCTCTTCAATCAAATTATTTCCTAAATATCATAGTTGCGATAGCTGTTTTGGCCATTTTGACATATCTACTTGGAAACTAATTTTGGTTTTTCATTGAGGTCTAACTCAATGGTGGTTGTTATCTTGTGCATTTGTTCCGTTTAGCATTTAAAGTGGTGCAGGTAGGGATTAATGTACTGTGTGCCGAAATGTTGTAACTTGCTTTGGCAATAGAAATACTTTATCCGTTCCGAATGAAGAGTCTATTTTCTTAACCATTCTGTTCTATGTTTGTAGTACAAATTTCATTCCAAGATAGTGCAAATAGAGTAGAAAGAAATCAAGATTCTTTGATACCAAATGATTTCTAAATAATTAAAGAGTGACCAATAGAATGTATCCGTTCATGGACACGCCTCTACTTACAAGAAGAGAGAAAGAAATGCTTCAAGTGAAGCGTCTAATAGGGACGACTTTTTGTGTAAGAACCTTCGCTAGAATGGTGCTATTATGTGATCCAGAGGTTAAAGTGAAAGTGATTTTGTGACAATCGTAGTAGTGAGTTGGTGGCGCGCACACACACACACACACATATACATATATATATATATATATATATATATATATATATATATATATATATATATATATATATATACTCCCTCCGTCCCATGAACATCGCCCGCTTACTATCGAGAACGGAAAATAAGGAATAATGTTATTAAAGTAGATGTTGTGAGTGGGAGGAGAGAGAATGAGTGGAGAGAATAGTAAATTATAATTGCCACAAGGAAGTATTAAAATAATGTAGGAGAGAGAATGAGTGGAGAGAATAGTGATTTAAGGTTTCCTTTTTAGGAAAGTGGGACTTTAAAGAGGGACACCCAAAATAGCAAAAGGGGTAATGTTCATGGGACGGAGGGAGTATATATATATATATATATATATATATATATATATATATACTCCCTCCGTCCGCCTAGTAAGTTCACACTTACTGTTTAACGTTAATTAAGGAGGGAGTATTATATTGAAAGTGTTGTGAGTGTGAAAATAAAATAGGAGAGAGAATGAGTGGAGAGAATAGTAAATTATAATGGTTTGTGAGTATTAAAATAATATAGGAGAGAGAATGAGTGGAGAGAATAGTGATTTAAGGTTTCCTTTTTAAGAAAGAAACAAAGTGTGAACTTTGTAAACGGACGCCCAAAATAGAAAGTGTAAACTTTGTAAGCGGACGGAGGAAGTATATATATATATATACTCCCTCCGTCCCAATAGTAGCTGCCCAATTTTTGGGGTGCTCGCAAATTAAGAAAATGAGGGGGAAGTAAAAATGTTGTGAGTGTAATTTGAAAATAGGAGAGAGAATGAGTGGAGGGAATAGTAATGATTCCTTTGCCAAAAAAGGAAAGTGGAAGCTATTAACGGAACACCCAAAATGGCAAAATGGGAAGCTACTATTGGGACGGAGGGAGTATATATATATATAAATATACAAGAATAAGCCCGTGTCCGAGGACACATATTTTTTTTCATTTTTTTTAATTAAGCCCGTATTCGAGAACACGTTTTTTTTTTTTATTTAATTTTTTTTAAGACAAAATGGGAAAGGAATAAAATAGTGAGGGCAAAATGGAAAATTCGGCCTATTGAAACTATTTATATATAGTACTGTAGCACCCCATACCACTTATACTATACTCCCTCCGTCCCACCCAACTGTGAACCATTGACCAAGGCAAGTCGATTAAGAAATATTATTAAGATAATGAAAATGTGTGGTAGAAAATGAAGAGAGGAAATGAGTGGAGTAAATAGTAGGTTGGTTGAATAAATTGTGTGGTGGAGAATGAGTGGAGTTAATGAGTGGGTGGGGTAGAGAGAATATAAAATATTAAAGGACATTCCATTTATGGTAGTTCACACTGGGCTGAAACGGATCAAAAAGAAAATAAGTGTACACTGGGCTGGGACGGAGCTGGGACGGAGGGAGCAGATACTATATATTCCCAAATCTTTTCTCTCTCTTCCCGTTTCTCTCTCAAATGTCGTCGCCGTGACTGAAGCAGGAGAGCCGTTCGGACTGTCCATAGCTCCTGTACCCATTTCTATTTCAAAAACCTAACCCCCCCCACTCGGTCTCCTCCCTAAATCTCATCCCCTCTCAATAAACACTCAATTGCGCTTTTTTTTTCTTCTCCCGACGCCGATTTACTGACCGGAATCCATGGAAGACGTTGAACTCGAAGTCGAAGCTGCGGTAATAAATAAATTCCTTTTTTTTCTCCCCTTTTTAATTTCACTTTCTCTTTCCTCTCCTCCACCCACAAAGCCCTTTTTAATTTTATTTTTTGTTTTTGAAGGTTTCTCTCTCTCTCTCTCATCTCGGCTAAAATCATTTTGTTGGTTGTTGGTGGTTTTTTTCTGGTTTTCTAGGGTTTCTACTACCAAGGGATTTCGAGTGAAAGAGTCGATTGGATTGGTGATTTTTCCTCGGTTTCCATGGTGTCGGGAGTGAGTGAGTGAATTTCAGTTGAGTTTTTTTTTTTTTTTTGAATCTTGTAAAGAAAACGTTTGATCTTGGAGAGATTAGCACCGTCGGAGGAACAATGGCGGTAGTGGCTTCGTCGGAGCGTCAAGCGAACCTGGAACAACTTTTTTTTTTAGGGGCAAAATGGGAAAGGAATCAAAAAGTGAGGGCAAAATGGAGATTTCCCCCCTTGAAACTGTTCATAGAACTGTTCAAAGGGGGTTCCATTTATACTATAGATATATACTCCCTCCGTCCCGGTTCACTTGGCACCAAAATGAATGGCACAATAACTAAGAAAAAAGAATAAAATAAAAGAAATGTGTGGTAGAAAATGAAGAGAGAGAATGAGTGGGATAAATAGTAGTGTTGGTTGAATAAATTGAGTGGTGGAAAATGAAGAGAGAGAATGAGTGGTGGGGTAGAGTGAATATAAAATTATAAAAAGTTTACCATTTTGGGTAGTGCCAAGTGAAGTGGGATGGACCAAAATGAAAATTAGTGCCAAGTGAAGTGGGACGGAGGGAGTATATACTAGTACATATGCTCGTGTCCGAGGACACGGGCCTTTTTTTTTTTAATTAACTTAAACATTTATAGTTACAAATTATAGTGATGTATGAACATAAACATTATGCCCTTGTTTACAAAAAAATAAGACATAAAATAACATCTAATTAACATATAGATTTTTATGAACATAAACATTATGCCCTTATTTACAAAAAGATAAGACATAAATTAACATCTAATTAACATATAGATTTTTAGCCACTTAAAGTAAAGATGTTGTCTCAATCGAAACAGACATTGGCCAGGTACGTTTACGTAAAAGCACCTGAAATAAATAAAAAATGAAATCAATATATTTTTATTAAATTAACAATATAATAATTAAAAAAATAATAATTACCTTATTATGCCCATTCCAAGCCCTTGTCGTAGGTTTGTGCAAGCGTCTATATTCTTTCACGCACTCATCCCATGACTACAAATATATGATTCAAATATTTGAGAATGATGATAAAAAAACGTATCTTTTAAAAAAAAAATTGTTTAGGTTATGTTATAATTACCTTTTCATAGTTATACTATAATAAAACTTCGGGTAGACAATGTTTGTTGTAGAATTTATGTTACTTTCGAGAGAAGAACATTAATACGTTCCGAGATGTGCATCTAGAAAGAGCAACATACGGTTGTCCATGACTAAAAACAGATTGCGCAAATCAATACCCACAAATTTCACCGATCGCCCTTGTGATTTGTTAATGGTCATCGCGAATGCCGACGAACAGAAATTGTCGCCTCGTCGTGTTGAAAGGCAATTCTCCGGATGAAGGAGTTAGTGATATTCTTGGGATAAAAACTAATTTTCCAAATTTCTTATCCCCCCGTCAAAATTTGAGCTTCAAGAACGTGTGGCGCACATCTAACGATCACTAATCGTGTGCCATTACAAAGACCATCATTCGGAGCAAGATTTCTCAATAACATAATGGGATGCCCAACTTTTAAATCAAGTTTAAAAGGTGGTAAGCCCGAGGATTTAGTGAATTGAGATACTCATTTGGATATCGATTTGTAATGTTCCTACTGGATTCATCATCGTGGCACATTTTATCGCCACTCAAATAAGAAACTGTTTCACCAGAAATATGTGAAGTGCCCTTTCATTAATAGAACTAACATCGTCATTTCTTGCCGATAAAATTGTGCGTTCAGTAAGGATTGATGGGTTCGCCACGCCTGCTACCCCAAGTTGTGGGTAAATGCTATCTAATAACTCAACGGGATTTTCACAAATCCTTATTGTTGACGATATTAATATAACTTCTTCAGATCAAGCTCCCAATCAATTTTTAATCATGAAATAAATTAACCATTTTAAAACATATATGTTAAAAGATTGAAACACAAATGTTGAAAATGTTAAAGTAATTAAAAAATACCTTCATCGTAAAGTTCGTAAAATCCACTCGTGAATTATTTGTGTTGTCCAGACGCATGTTAACATTTAACGTTAGGATATTAATGGCAGACCATAGAGGTGAACGTCTCAATGTTGCCCCAACTATCTGTGTTCGAACACCCCTTGGAACAACAGGTAGTACTTGTCGAAAATCTCCGCCCAAAACAACGGTGATGCCTCCAAATGGTTTGTCATTACTATCTCGAATGTCACGAAGGGTGCGATCGACGGCTTCAACACAAGCATCGATGTTGCATTGGCACTTCATCCCATATTATGAGTTTAGCTTTTTTGAACAACTCAAAGATGTATAGATTGCTTAGTAAAGCCACATGTTGAATTTCCATGAACATCAATTGGGATACGTAAGGTCGAGTCGCAGCTCTACCACCAATTAACAAGTAAGGATGCAATACCGTATGATGCAACAGTTAATAACAATGTGGTCTAGAGAACGACATTTAAGTGTTACCGTGTTGTACAGGAAAGTTTTTCCTGTCCCAGCACCACCATTCAAAAAGAAAGTTGTTCCACGATCTTCAAGAACAGAAGAAAGAATTGAAGAGTAAGCAACCCGCTGAGCATCATTTAGAGAACCCACCCTAGTATCGACATCATGTTCTTGCGCTTTGATGTTTAACTGACGGTGTTCCCACATCAACTTATTACCCGTGAACTCACTCCAATTTCTTGTAGGCAAGGGCATCGGTGGGAAGTCAGCCAAACTTTTTCCTGTTTCTTGAAGTAGCTGATTAAGAAGATACAACCCATAATCTTCTACAACTGAAATGCTGGGGTCTGGAATACCAAATTGTGTACGTATCTTATGAGCAAGGTCATCACAAATATGAAGACAAAATTGTTTCCACAAATTATATGGGTTTAACGGAGAACATTGGCTAAGAATTGTACTAAACAATCTTCGAAGCTGGTACCCAGTCTGAATAACATATGCTTCTTGAAGGCATTGTACCCACTCTTCATCATCTTCTACTAATCCATAAGCAACACATGCTAATTTAAAAGTGGGATACAAAACACCACCGACAAGCAAGGCGCAAGCTCTGAAATGAAGATGGACCTTTGACATGGGTGAGTAGCAACCGCAAGTAAAATCTCTCTCCGAACTGGGAAGCAAAGTACATTCTACCAATAGAGAATCCAATTTGTCTCGATTTCCACTCCTTCTTGTTGAAAATGAAAAATTGAGGAAACTCATGATATGAAAATTTTGGTGCATTCGGATTTGCTGTGTAATATGCAAAAAAAGCTGTTAGAGTCGATGCTTGATTGGCAGTTCTTGCAGATATATCTTCAGCTGTATCTTCTGGATTAAAATTCACGTGATGAAATCCTGGTAAATGAACAGCTAACCGCATGACCGGTGGATGTTCACCATGCATTGTGTTTCCAAAGATGTGCCAGCAAGCTTCAGGGGGGCTAATATACCTTCCATTAAGGTATTGTTGGATCTCATTAACTCCTCCAATAATCATTGTAGTGCAATCATGTCCTTTGTAAATGTACTTATTGATATACTTAACACAAACCAAGCCAGCACAAACTTCAACATTTATGTGGCAATTGAACATTCTCGAAAGATGTGGATTGTATGGCACAACATGTCGGTTATCAACTTCTTGTCCCCTGACCGTATAAGTTCGACCAGTATTCCTTCGACGATATGTTGGATATCCATCATCCGCCATGGTCGTTGAATCTGCATAAGCCTTCGGATATCTTTTAGTGCAGACATTTTTTTCCAAACACGAAGATCCACACGGTCCATGTATCATACAACTCAAGACTATTTCATGTAACACGGGATCATCTCTCTCGTCTGGAATTTCAGCACACACAATCTTATCAACTTGTGCACATGTCCTGATTTTGTCTCTTGCAGCAAGAAATAAAAGTAAATGCATATGTGGAAGTCTGCGCTTTTGAAATTCGATCGTGAAAACATGAGCAACTTTAGTACCAAAAACCCCATTCTTCTCAATTTCTTTCATTAAAGCTTTACGTTTCAACTCGAAAACACGCGCAACTAAATCAGGACGATCGCTTGCTGATTGATTTGGGAGCAACGCTTTAGTAATTTCTGGCCACTTGGGATTAGCAGTCATGGTAAGGAAGATATCCGGGTGGTGGTGGTATCGTGTGATTGCCATTGAATCTTGAAAAATTTCAAACATATATCTCGTACAATCACTTCAGTAAGGTCCTTATAAAGTTCACTTCGAAGCTTACTCTGATTCAATATCATGTAGGTCAACCGATTTTGCTCAATTGCAGCAAACGCGTCCACCACAAATTCCTGGTTTAACCTTCCACCCCTTAATATCGTTGAAAATTCGCCCTTACGCTGAAAAAGACGGTAGCTATAGTAATCCATCTGGGTAATGCGAGATGTAGATGGACAATTGGCATCGACATTCCATCTTTTCAAACCGGGTTCCCAGCAGAGCTTGCCAAATGGGAAGAACAACACATAATGCAAAGGTAAGTATGCAGGGTGACACTCATTAATTCGCATTAGTCCATTTTGCCCTCGTAAATGTAAGAGTATGTCCCTCATACCACTCGGATCATCATTCCCATCACCGGGTAAAATAACTGCAATCTCATCTGCTGTAGGTAAGTTGTATCTACGACGATCCTGTGCAGAGCTGTAATGTAGTCGAACCGGAATGTTTCGCATCACCTACTCCAGGTTGACATAAAATTTCATGAGCTTGACGGTACTTTGCCGGAATGGGTTGTGCTCCAAAGCAAAGTGTCCCTGATAATCTTCATCACGTCTTCTCTCAAATGTGGATTATTACGACACCGATATTGCAAAGCGGTATCCGGATCATAAATGTACAATTGCGCGTAAACCGGTTCTTTTTCCGGGTGGATGCATGAGAGATCCAGTTCGATGACGCAATTCACCGTGTATGACAAAACTTGGAGGACCTCTCCCATTGACAACCCTTTCATCAAGTTGAGCACCTAGACTTGTAAAAGCATGAGACGCATTATACTGTCGAATGTATTTCTGAAATGACTTTGATTGAGCATCATTTCCGTCATACAAAGATTTAATTGCTGGAGGTGGCGTTTTGAGTTCAGGAAGTCTAACCTTTCCACTCAGACAACATGTCCCAAAAAGAGGACGTGTTTTAGATGATTTTGTGAGTTTTTCATCCATCCAATGTAATGCCCCACAATGAGGACACTCAACATCCATTTCACCGAGAAAGTGACGAACTGTATTTCCACGTATTGGGAGGTTGGTGACATCATTTGGATTAGTTGTTGTCCTACAAAAGATTTAAAAAATACTATTTAAATCAATTTCTAAAGTATAATAGAGTATACATATCTCTAGTTATGTGAGCTAAGTTGAAAATTTACCCATTGGGTAGAACAACAACAGGAGAGGTAGGAATCGTTGAGAAAAATTCATCTTCAAGGTTTCGACGGAGAAGAATGATATTTAAATCAATATCTTCATGAATAATGGTTACTGTTACCGCATCATTCTCAGTCAGGGGAGTTCTTTCAAATGGCGAATGCACCTCAAGTCGGGGGTTCGTGGGGGGAAAGTTTCGCCTGACGTAAATGATCTCAATCTTTTTGATCCTATAAGATGAATCGACGGTGGCACAGTTGTGTTATTCGCCATCTTTTCCCTCAACATACGTCGTTTACGAGTTAAACTTGATTCGTTAACCTAAAAATCACATTATTTATTATATTTATATTTATTATATCTATAGTATAAATGAGGCCTGTGTTTGCTACCGTTCTTGCTACAGTTCCAACGGGCGAAATTCCCATTTTCCCTCACTATTTTGTCCCTTTTTCATTTTGCCCTTAAAAAAAATTAATTTAAAAAAAAATTAAAAAAAAAAAAATTAAAAAAAAAATTACGTGGCCTTGGTCACGGGCATGTGCTAGTGTTTAATAAAATTATTATATGTTTATTTGGAGGAGGTACTTCGTTTAAGTGGGAAAAAATTGTAGGCACAGCTTCAAAAACATTAAGGCAAAGGAAAGACAAAATAATTATTGACAGAATTATAATAAATTATAATAAATTAAATTAAATTACATGCATCTAAATTACATGCATTTAAATTACATGCATTTAAATTACATGCATCAAATAATAAATAAACAATAAATAATACTAAATATTTAAACTGAAATAAATTAAATACCAGTGGGGGCAATGCAGCTGTCGGTAGATTTGTTAGTCGATTTTGGTCCTAATAATGAATTATAAATATTAGTCAAAAAATTATAAATATTAGTCAAAAAATCTATATATATTCGTTAATTAATGTAAATACAAAAAAATAAAAAATAAAAAAAAATTTAATTTAACATCAAATGTTTACCCTTATCATTTCATCGTGTTCAAACGATTCTCGCATGACAATTGAGACATTGTTTCTTCTCAAAATGTCAATCTAAAAATCACATTATTATCACAATCACATATCACATATAAAATAAAAATCACATTATTATCACAATCACATATAAAATATCACATATCACATATAAAATAGTAATAGTAAAATATTAACTTACTGTTTCAATTAAAGCCGAATCACCATATCCATAAATGTTCAATGTTCCTTGATTGTTCATTTTTTTCAAACCTATAAAATTAAATACAACATAAAATTAAACACAATATTTAAATAATAATAATTAAAAATCTTTCTAATTTTACATTCAAATACAAAAAAAAAACTATCCCATCTAATTCTCTCTCACTGACTCTCTCTCTACTCTATCTCTATCTCTAATTCTCTCTCTCACTCACACAGGAACAGGAAGAACTACCCACCAAATCAGGACCTCCGCCACCGCCACCGCTTCCCCTTCCCTTCATCCCGTCCAGCCTCACCACCGTGGCTACCCCACCCCTCCCACAATCAGGCGACCCCCTTCCCTTCCCTCCCCGTTAAATCCTCCCACCGTCTATTCCGTCCAATCTTACAACGTGGCTACCCCACCCCTCCCACAACCATCGGCTATAATCAATGGAGGAAGCAACTACCCACCAAATCAGGACCTCCGGAGCAATCAATTTTTGGAGACGAAGCCCTAAATCACGCAAACCGTCCGCAATTCGTCTGGATCCGCCTCCAAACCGTCCGCAATTCGCCCTCAAATCCGGCCGCAATTCGCCCTCAATCCGGATTCAAGGTTGGTTCATCTTTATCATTTTTCCGGTTGTTGTTGTTGTATCTTGCGTTGAGGGCGTATGAAGATGATATGGGAGCTCGTACTTTGTATGCAAATGCAGGTTATAGGATGGTTTCAGGAGATTTTTTTTTTTTTGTTTTAACTGTGTTATTTACATTTCAAAGTTTGAAATTTGGAGATGATATGGGCGTATTAAAGGTCAAAGTTTGAAATTTGGATTCAAGGATGATCGGAATTTTGGTTCATTGTTCCAGTTGTTGTTGTTGTTGTTGGTTCTTTAACTGTGTTCATTGTTCCAGTTTTTGTTGTTTTGGTTAAACAGAGAAATTAACAATGTGTATGAACATTAAAGAATTAAAGAAGTGTATATAAATGAGAAAGTAAATACCTTTTGAAGTTTGAACTTTGGAATCTGTAAATTTTTTGGAGCTTAAATTTCAAATTTTTGGAGCTTAAATTTCAAATGAAACAGAGACATTAATAAAGAAGTGGTGGAGTATATAAATGAGAAAAGGGCGTGGTTCTGTGTTTTGACAAATTCAAATTTTAGGAGGGAAAGATTAAAGACGGTAAGATTATTTTGAAAAAAAAGGGCAAAATGGGAAAGGGACTAAAAAGTGAGGGCAAAATGGTCATTTCCGACTGTGCAACTGTTCATTCTACTGTAGAAAAGGATGATTCCATTTATAATATATATATATATATATATATATATATATATATATATATATATATATATATATATATATATATATATATATATATATATATATGGGTTTTGTTAGGATACCCACCATAGGAGTATCCTAACAAGTGACCCATTATTTTTAGGACAAAAATGTCTCTCATTTCTCAAAGCAATCATATGCATGGTGGGGGCAAAATTGTAATCATCAAAAAGAGAGAGAGAGAGGGAGGTAGTATTAAATAAGAGAGAGAGAGAGAGTTAGTATTAAATAAGAGATAGAGAGTTAGTATTAAATAAGAGAGAGAGAGAGAGAGTTAGTATCTCTCTTTGATGATTACAATTTTGCCTCCATCATATAATGCTTGCTTTGAGGAATGAGGGACATTTTTGTCCAAAAATAATGGGTCACTTGTTAGGATACTCCTATGGTGGGTATCCTAACAAAACCATATATATATATATATATATATATATATATATATATATATATATATATATATATATGTATGTGTGTGTGTGTGTGTATATGTATATTCCTTATTTTTGTTCCAAAAAAATATTTAATTTAATCTATGATCAAGAATAAAAATCGAAAATTAAATTAAATAAGAGTGAGTGAGAATCAAATTTTTGTGAGGACAAACTCAAGATCTTAAAGGAAATTTCTATTCCCACTACTACAATTCTATATACACTTCCTTTTCAATATTTTTCATGAATTGAGAAAACTATATCAAAAGTAACTCCACATTTAGCTATATTATAGGGTCATTAAAGTAGAAGATAGATGATGATAAATGTGTTTTGAGTTTGTGAGGCCACTTTGCATGCAACAAATACAATAATTTAAATAAATATTTACTTGTTTTGTACCCTTATTTTTAAAAATAAAATCAAAGTCATTACTTGTAGAAAAAAAAAACTTGTACTAAATATTTACTTATCGACTCGACTGTATCGATTAATATTCATTAATTTCTTTATAAGGCCTAATGTTTCTTACTTTTTTTTATCACCAAATTAATTTTTATTAAATTATGTGATAAGATAAATAATAATTTATACAAAAGAAACTATAAAATAGATATAAATATATAATAGGAGTTTTTTTTTAATGTGTATTGCATATAGTTCTTAATTATATAAAGAAAAATAGATATTTTTTACTTAGTTCTATTTATAATTCCACCTAATAATATTTATTTATTTTTGTCTCGATTAAAGGGAATAAAAAGAAAAAATGGATTAGACAAAATAGCAAAATTGTAATAAATAGACAACAAGTTATATGATTAAAGTATAAAATATGTATGAATAAAAAATATTAATATGTTAATAATTTAACAACATTTATTAAGAAAATATCAATCTAAGTGACAAATTCAACAACAAAGGTGACTAATAATAATTATAATATATAAAAGTAGAGTTGAAAAGAACATAACATATTAAAAATATGAAATAATACGTTGCCAAAATTTTGACTTCTTTAAATAATTTTAATATTATATAAAATATGATTGGAGGTTTTTTTCTATTTGTAAAAATGAAGGAAAATTAATAAATCATATGTGATTTGGTTATTTTACTAGAAAATAGAAAGATAAAAAATATGAATATAAATAAAACTTGTAGTGAATATAAATTTAAATCCTATGTAATTAAGTATTTCATTAACTCTTTCAAATATGAAAGGATAACTACGCTTATTATTTACGAGAGTTGTAGTAAATAAAATTAAATCATATATACTTAATTATTTTAATTGCACTTTATTAGTTGGTTTATGGTGAGAGGTAATATAAGAGAGACGGACATTAAATAAGGATAATTTGATCATTAAGTTGAATTAATAATTATATATTTTTTTAAATCTTGTAAAAAGTCCAAATTCAGCAAGTATTTTATATCAGAGGGAGTATTTAAATCGATTTGAGAATTAATGAGAAAAATATATATATTTATTGTAAGTACGAGTATAAATAAATAACTATTTATGACTTGTGATCTTGTAATAAAAATAGAAAATGATGATGCAGTAAATGGTCCATATCAGTTTTAGTATATCAATAAGTTATAATCCAGTTACTGGTGACCTGAAAACACGAACAAACGACTTGCCGGTATGTTCTCTGGCTAACACCCTTCGGCATGAAGATTAGATGTCGAGTTATATAGTGATAAACTGAATGGAAATGACGTAATATCAAAATTGCCAAGATAACATTATCTTTTTACGTTGAATGTTGTCTGGTATATATAGTGGTGATATGATATGTTTACAAATCCCTTAGATCATAGAGACAATGGAGGCGTAACGGTCTCCGCATTTGTAGGAGACGGTTACGAATTCGACGTGAATAAGCTCACCTGTTGTTTGGTCGAGGTCGCCTGAGTGATAAAGGGCGACCTGAACTCGTGCCTTGTTTAGGCAAAGAGAGCAAAAGGAGGGGATCATATGTCAGACAAAGCTAGGTCGAGACCAAGGATGGTCGGATAATGAACTAGGTCGACTAATCTCCACTGATGGGCTTGGGGAATTGTGGCTGCATTGTGGGCCCACTTTATTTGATGTGCCTATGAAATGTTGTGAATTTTGGGCCTTCTGCATTGGGGCTATCCCGTTACTTTTATTACGTTAAGTGCCCCCAACTTTCTGATTTGACTTTGTCGATCAGGAAGTTATAGAAAAATTCGTGATGACTTACGTAGAGCGTTGGTAGAGGGTCGACTTGGTAGAAGTAGGTCGCACTCGACGATTGAATTTTAGCGGTTGGATATGCCATTTATTGCGCCGTAATTTCCGCCTTAAATGGACAGTTTTGGCGATTGGACAACTGCATTGCGAACCGGCGTTGAGCCTTTACTCTGACATTCGAACGGTTATTTCCCCCACCCTTTCCAATTCAGGTAAGGAAAAGGAGGCATATATAAGGAAGGATTCTTTTCCTTTCCAAACTTTACAATCCTCAAGCATTCAAATACCCAGCAAGAACAAAAGCAACAAAGTTGATTCTCCGGCGCCGTCTAGCTTTTCCGTTTCACTGTCGAGCTCTACCCTTCTAAAATCAACAAGGTACCCTTCGATTTCTCTGCTCTAGGTTTAATTTTGAGTTTCCCCCTTTATTCCGCCATGGCTAGGACCTTTGGCTTCGAGCTATGAGTTAGGTATGGCTACAACTGTGTTAACCTTAGGATTTACAAAAGATTAGAAGGCCCATGGAGAGAGTTGACTCGAGATGAGTGTATCTGTTGGGTATGCTTATTATAAACCCCTCCTATTACTTGATTTGATTGATACCATCACCTAATTTATTTTATATGGACTATAGGATATTATGTATGAAGTTTTACAACTTCAATTTTAGTTAAGTCCATTTTTATAGTTTAGTTATTTAGGCTTGAAAAAGATGGCTCTTTAAATTAAAAGGCAAAGTCACTGTTTTGACCACAAGGCAATGTATTAACCAAAGCAATATATTGTCCACAATATATTGACCGCATGACATAAGCCTTGGAATCATTTTGAGCACATGGAAATACACTCTTTGACCGTGTGGTATTTATTGACTGCAAGCCATAGTTTTGGGTTCAAAAAAGGTATTGACCACAATACAATGAATTGACCACATGGAATATACTTTGACCGCATGCCTCAGTTGACCGCAAGAAATTATTTTGGACCACAAGGCAGGAAGGGATTGGACCGCATGGAATTATCTTGAAACTCTCTTGGACCGCATGACTCCTCAGCTTGACCGCAAGAATATTCTTCTTGGCCTCAAAATCACTTTGACCGCATGCAATGGCATTGACAGCAAGGAATTGTTGTAAGATAATGTATTAACCTCAAGTCTCAATGTTTGACCGCAAGCAATTGTTTGACCGCAAGAAATTGTTGCAAGGTAATGCTTTGACCGCAAGTTATTATTTGACCACAAAATATTTATTTGGACCGCAAATAAATTATTTTGACCACAAAGTATTTTTTGGACCGCATGGAATCTCTGTTGACCGCATGGAATTATTTCGACCACATAGTATGTGACTGACCGCACTCCCTCCAGTCCTAAGCCAAATTGAAGGTTGAAGATTTTGATGTTGGTAAAATGGATCACAAGGTAAACCTCAGTGCAAACCGCAGATCATGGCAGACCGCATCACATTCCAGACCACATAGCTTGCCAGACCGCACTTCATCAAAATTGAGAATTTAACTCTGATCACAACTCAGAGTTAACTCAGAGAATTTTACCGTTGCAGAATTTGCTTCAAAAATTCAAATTGGTGACAGCTGGGTTATTTCGTACAAAGGACACGCCAGTACACCACCTTGCCACTAACTCTGCAACATAGAGACAAAAAGGACACGTGCTCCAATTATACATCAACAGCACATTGTCCTTGAAGCTTGCTCAACACGAAATTCCAACGGCTACTTTATTTCTAAGACTATAAATAGACCTTGTGATCAAGCCTGAAGATACATATATATACAAGAGATTGCCAGATAGCTAGAGAGCCAGAGATTTGCTGGAGACGTCGTTATAATCATCAAGAAGTGTTGAAGCTCAAAATCTCCAGAATCCTTCGAATCTTCAAACACTTCTTCATCTTCAAAAGCTTTCAAGAATATCACTTACCCAGAAATCTCTCAAGCCTTGTAACCACTCCAGATTCATTAAGCTCTCTCATTAATATTATAAAGAGCTCTTGAATCTTGCACACACACACATACACTAGTTATTGTCTAGGATTTGCTTCATAGAAAAAGATAGTTAGATTTGAGATTGTTTGAATCTCAATTTGTATTTCTTTGTAACAGCTACTCAAATCAAATATACTATATCCATTAGAAAATCCAAGACTAACCATCTTGGTAGAGGACGTAGATCTTTAACGATTGAACCTCTCCAAATATCTTGTTATTACTTCCTGCACTTTACTTTTGTGTTCTTAAAGTTCTTCTATCATTTATTTTGTTTGATCTTCAATTGCATCTAACACCATATTGAATTGTGTTTATAGTACAAATCTGCCTAAGCCTATTTTCAACCTTGCGGTCGACCACACTCTCACTTTTGCGGTCGACCACACTCCCATTTTACTACTAAGCTTTTATACATAGAAACTTCCGCTGTGCATATTACTAAGCTTGAAAGTTGGTTTTTACTTAACCACACTTTCAGCCCAAGTAAGCCAAGGTTGAATTTTCAAAAAGAGTAGAAAATTTTATACAGCTATTCACCCCCGCTCTAGCTGTTTTCATACTCTTGTTGCACCTTTGGGACCAACAGTATCACCATCTTACATAGGTGGAGTCTATTTTATGGTAAGATAGGGTTTCCCGCAGGTGAGAGCATGGGGAATTTGGAGGCGGATGATCCACATATTATTCGTTTCATTCTCTTTAAAAAACTGATAGACCGCCTCATCATCTTTTATATTAAATCCAACAAACCACCTTTCCTAAAGAGAGGTTAGCTTTATCTGGGGAATCTAGGTCGTCCTTAGATAGCTCGAACTCATCCTCTACTAGGTCTAATTCCCCTGTTTCTATGTATTATGTAGATATGGCTGCTTAACAATCTTCAAACTCTGCCTTGTCGAGCTCCTCCTCTGGCAACATTGTGAACAAATTTTGCTCGACAGTGGTGCCAGGTCGGAACGAGAGGGGATATGTGGCCCCTAGGCCGGCTATTGGGAAGAAAATGCTTACTTCCGCATCAAAATCTTCCATGACTTCTTCGAGATGCCTAGAAAGGACTTCGATTTGACTCATTTTACTGAGAGGGAAAGGAAGGCTCAATCTTGGATACATTGGGGTTTGAGTAGCACCAGAGTATCTTTCTATTAAGGCCAATTTAAGGACGGCATGTGCCTACCTCTTGACCCATTCATCTGTGAGTTCTTAAATTGTTTGGCCGCTGTCCCCATGTAACTAGGTGCCAACACAGTTAGGGTGTTAGTGTGCTTCACTATGATCTGCAGGTTTGTGGGGGTATGAACCGTGCATGCACGTCTTTCGAAGATTCATTAAGATAGTTATGAACGAGAAAACCTTTGGGATTAGCACCCCATATAAGTCCAAGGCCCCCAAACTATTCATCAACTTGCCCGACAAGGTTTCTGAGTGGAACAGTCACATGATCCTAGCTGAGAGTAGGAAATGATGGGAGTTCCCCCTGCCTGAGGCGGATTCAAAACCAATGAAAGAGGAGGACTACTGGGTCCCAGACTGGTGCGATGAGATGACCCATAGGTTGACCTTAGTAGCTCGGAGGAGCACAGTTAGTTGGGCCACTCTAGGGTCGGACAAAGACTTCTTCATCCAGGATGGGATGATGCTGGGTGGAGATGAAGAAGTGACCCCTCTAGTCCCAATAATTAGAAGTCTTAGATACCCAAATTGGGTGATTCATGAGAGAGAGATAGAGAGAGAGAGGTTTGAAACCCAATGTCAATACTGCAAGAAGAAACCAGGTCACTGCAGGGGCCTTTTCCACTATGGCGGTTAAATGCTTGTCTTTCTTTCTATAATCTTCATCTTTTTGCTCGAATACTTGTATATTGACTTTCTTTCCTTTGCCTTGCAGTTCTCACAGTCGAACAAGAAGCTCAAATGGATCGTATTGTTGATCTGGGAGATAGGAGGAGGAATAGAAAGGCACATGGAGCTGCCAATGCTCGTGCTAGTAGGGAGAAGGAGGCCATGAATAGAAATGCTTTGCTCCCAAAATAAGGAGTAGGGATGATCACCGTTGATGGGACTGGGCAGGTTGAGCCCATCGAGCCACAACCTCAAGTGGAGGTTTATGGAGGAGAGGACCAGGTCGAGAGGTCAGCCGAGCACGAATCGGGCTCCGAGCCCAGGTAAGGGTTCCATGGGGAAAACTCCCCAAAGTATTATGGACCTGGATGTCGAGGTCGAAGAGCTCGAACTATCTGAGAAGGACCAGCCACTAGGTCGGCTTAAGAAGAGATCCTGTGTCGGCTGGGACATGAACATGCTGGGACTTCCAGGGCTGCTGACTCGACTTCCAGCTATCCTCTACCTCAAGATCCCTCCACCCGAAGCACCGAGGAAGTGCAAGCTTTAGTGGAAAAGGTAAGTGATGTTCCCCCCTCATTGGCGTCAATAGCTCAAGTCGCTAGTATCCCGAGCTGGGACTAGGACAAATTATAGTTAGGAGGGCAGCGATAGGGACCTGCTGGCCCAATTTGTTGAGGAGGGACTCACTCCTGAAGAGTACAGCGATAGGTCTGGCCTATTTACTTTCGAGATACTACTTGTTCCTTCATTTCATCTCTTTCTTTACTCTTTGCTTGATATTTCTTTGATCGACGTCTCCTTAACCATTTCTTCTTTCGACTGTACAGTCCCTTACCCTGATTGAGCAAGCTAAATGCAGCTGGAGGACTGGCATCGAGAAGGAGCAGATAGCTTCTGCTAACTACTAGAGGAAAGCTAGAGAAGCTGTTGAGCTCAGGCAGAAGCTGAAGGAGTCTGACTCCCAGTGTCGAGCACTCCAAGCCGCCCACTTTAACACTGAGAAGAAAAGGGATGATGCTTTGGATGCCCTGAAGATGGCTAAGGAACAAATCGTTCCTCTTCAGGCCCAGGTGGATTCTTGGACTTCGACTAAGGCTGCTCTGGAGGAGGAGGCTGCACTGGCACGACAGGAGAAGGCCAAGCTGGAAGGGCAATCGGGTAGCTAACTGAAATGGTCCAAGATCGCAATAATAGGATGATCAAGATAAGTGAGGACCATTAGGCTGCCCGGATCAGATGGGAGGAGGAAGCTCTGGCCTGGGAGAAGGCCGCTGTAGAGCAATTTAAGGGAAGTGATGAGTGCTACGACATCATAGTGTCTCGAGATAGATATATTTATGATGTTGGGCACCAACACATGGCCCGTCGTGCTTTGGTCGATCCCTTAGTCGAGCTAGCTCGTACTTACCACTCCATTGTCCCCTATAATGCCAATGACTTGGCCGTAATAGCCGGGCAAGATGCGGAGGACGGGCTAGAGCCTTGGGTTTCCCCAGCTGTTGAGCCAAGGAACTTTAATTCCATACTCCAAGTGCTTGATGATGCCGATGAAGATGAGGAGGTCACACAGGACCAGATGTTTGATGAGGCTGAACATCAAGGCCTGCATGATGACGATCAACATAGTTGATTTTTCAGTTCTTTGTCCTTGTAATGAACAAGTATCAACAATTTTTGTTTTATTGTCTTTAGTTTGTCTGTGCCTTGGCCCAGTTTGGGAGGCACTTTAACTTATGGTATTTTGTACATGGGTTAGTCCTAGCCCACTTTTGGGGGACTAACTACTTAATGCTAGTTGACATGAATCATTTGTGTTTGATCCGTGTGCTTTTATTTTTATTGTCGAACTAGCATAAGTAAGAGAACGAAACTGACTAATATTTTAGTCGATCTTGTTTGAGGACGAAGCTGACTAAGATTTAAGTTGAGCTTGTTTGAGAACGAAGCTGACTCAGGACTCCAGTCGAACCTGTTTAAGAACGAGGTTGACTTAAGGCTTTGGTCGAGCTTGTTTGAGAACGAAGCTGACTCAAGAATTCAGTCGAATCTGTTTAAGAACGAGGTTGACTTAAGGCTTTGGTCGAGCTTGTTTGAGAACGAAGATACTCAAACTTTAGTCGAACCTGTTTAAGAACGAGGTTAACTAAATGCTTTGTTCGAGCTTGTCAGATATTGAAGCTGACTCAAGACTTCAGTCGAACCTATTTAAGAACGAGGTTGACTTAAGGCTTTGGTCGAGTTTGTTTGAGAACGAAGCTGACTCAAACTTTAGTCGAACCTGTTTAAGAACGAGGTTGACTTAAGGCTTTGTTCGAGCTTATTAGAGATTGAAGCTGACTCAAGACTTCATTCGAACCTGTTTAAGAACGAGGTTGACTTAAGGCTTTGGTTGAGCTTGTTTGAGAATGAAGCTGACTCAAACTTTAGTCGAACCTGTTTAAGAACGAGGTTGACTTAAGGCTTTGGTCGAGCTTGTTAGAGATTTGAGATCGACTAAGAGTCCCACCTAATTTGAACATGCAACCATAAAGCAGTAATGTGGATATAACTTCTTGGGGGGTAACTCCTTCTTATTGTTGAAGTAGATCATTACATGGAGAGTTCAATCAGAAATAATATCTAATTAAGTGGCAAGCATGCCAAGGATGTTTCAGCTTGTCGCCCTCGGATGACCAATCATGTAGGTCCATCTTTAGCCATCCTTGTGATAATATAAGGACCTTCCCAATTTAGAGACAATTTGTTTTGGTCAGCTTTCCATCCTGTCACCTCGATCTTCCGTAGGACATAGTCCCTAACACTGAACGACCTCCTTCTGACTTTCTTGTCGTGATACCCACTACAAGAAAGTTGGTTATTTACGGCACTCATTTACGGCGGGGGTGATACGCGTCCGCCGTATATAATAGTTATATACGGCAGAAGACACGCGTCCGCCGTATATAACTAATATATACGGCGGTATACACAACCGCCGTATATATTTGTTATATACGGCGGACTCAAGCCGCCGTATAAACTTTATATACGCACATTTGACGTATACTTATTTGAGATTTAAGTTATATACGGCGGTAAATAAGTAGCCGCCGTAAATAGTTAATTATATTCGGCGGTTGACACGCGTCCGCCGTAAATAGTGCATTATATTCGGCGGTTGACACGCGTCCGCCGTAAATATTATAATTATATACGGCGGTGTATAATATCCGCCGTAAATATTAATAAATACCACGAACCCAAAATTTCCCACTCTCAGTTCGCGCAAAAACCAATTGTCGTCTTTCTCTCTCTCTCTCTCTCTCTCTCTCTCTCTCCTCTAGGGCAATTTGCGACGCCGCCGGTGACCATAGCGACCGTGTTTTCTTCGATCAACAACGAATCAGGTATACATTTCTTCCCCCTTTTCTGATTTACTTTTAATTTTTGGATTTTGTTGTTCTTGGTGATGGTTATTGAAACCTCTTGTTCGATTTATCTCTCTCTCACTCTCTCCTCTAGGGCAATTTGCGACGCCGCCGGTGACCTGCATAGCGATCGTGTTTTCTTCGATCAACAACGAATCAGGTATACATTTCTTTCCACTTTTCTGATTTACTTTTATTCTTTAAGTAGATACTTTAAGTAATGAAAGAAGCAGGTGTCAAGTTTGCCAAATCTGTAAGAAGAAATGGTATCATTCAAAGACTTGGATTCGGACAATGTCACCTAGGTTAAGTATAACTAGGTAGAATGATGCACTGATAATGGGTTCAGCTAAAAGCAAAGTTCAACTACAGAAAAATGGGATCAATCCAACTTGATGAAAAGATAGATAAAACCTTACATGGTCTGTAGCATTCTAGAGTTATTATTTAAGTCTGGTGAAGAAAACTTTAGTTGGATCCATAATCTTGTTGTTAAGATAGGTAATGCAAGAAGACTATAAAACCCCACACTCAACTCATTCCTCATAACTAAAGGGCTCCAGTACTTGATAGAGTAGGCGACCATACTCAACATGGGATTCCAACTAAAGGAAAACTAAGTTGAATGCCATGAAGATGACACATCAAGTCAATCTATAAGCATATTGCCATGATTGTACGACAGTAAAGTATCTCTGAATGATCAAAATAAAGATAACCAGAATACATTTTTATATGTGAAATAACTATTGTGTATGGTTTAGCAGAAATTAATGAGTTATTGTGCATGACTGGTTTTGAATTGGTACTGTGTATTGTTTGTAAGCATTCATTTGGTGTACTGGCTGCCATGTTGCTGACTTGCTGCTTCATATTGAGTATTGAGTATTGACCCTATACATGTGTGCTCAACAAATAAGCACATTGGAGAGCTGCTTCATTCCAGAGTGTTATTTGTTTGTGTCTAAACCATGTGTTATATGAACAGTTCAAGAACATTCCAAGAACACGAAGAACAGTCATGAACACCAAGAACAGAGACAACATGAATCTTAACCAAAATCAACAAAAAACATATCAAATGATCCTAACAAGGTATAGAACAATAATATAACAACAAAATTACATCTTTTACCCAGAATCATCAAGAAACATGAAGAACATAGAAATGGATTTCGAAAACCCTTAAACTGAAAATCACAAAATCAACAGCCAAGAGATGTATTGATCGAAAAATAAATTGCATAATCTGAATCCTAACAACATTTCGAGCAAAACCTAACAAAAATCATTCAAAATGGTTGAGTATGGAAGAGTCAACCAAGCAAGAACACTTCAAGGCATACGAACAATTTTTCAACTGTTCATCAATGGAGATTTTGCAGAAATCAAAGAGTTAGGGTTAGAGATCATACCATGTCGTTGAAAGGTTTCTTAGCTACTCTAGGAATTGCAGATTCTTTGGTTCTCTTGGCAGCCATTGAAGGTTTGAGTTCAAAAAGATGAAGGTTTATATAGAGAGAGAGAGAGAGAGAGTCCAGTAGATAGAGAAAGTGAATAGTGATAAGTATAGAAGGTTGGCACGTAAAGAGTCAATCAGTTACACTAAAACAGGTATATATAGGTGGTGTCTAGGATGGTGTGTAGAAAGGTGATGATGGTTCCACTAACTGTTGCACCCTTTCAACTTCTGCACAATATCCTATGACGGCTGACAAGAGGGTTTTTAATGCAAATATTCTTTTTGCATTAAATGCATATAAATTTTAAATAAACGTGGGAAAATATTTGTAAAAATACCCTTATGCCAAAAAATAAGGACCAAATAATAAATATAGAAAACTTACTTGAATCCACGTGGCATGCAGTTTGATATAAAAATTAATTTTTTTTATATTGGAAATATCAAATCGCTTTGGAGCTTCTTCAAAATTAAGAAATAAACTCAGTGAAAATTATCTGTGTTGAAACATGGTTTTGATTATGTGGTCTTGAGCAGCATGCGGTTAGGAGTTGCATGCGATCTTGACTACATGCGGTTTTGTCCACGCGGTTTCAACAAGGGTGAGGTTTGAAACCTCAACATGATTTTTAACCTAAAAACCACATACTTAACACACAAGTTAGTAATAAAAATTATGGACTTATTTAAGTTCAAGCATACCCATTTCTCCTCTGAGGAATGAAAACCTCTTGGAGTCAAGAGCTTTGGTGAGGATGTCAGCAATTTGATTATCTGTCCCCACATACTCTAAATCGATGTTCCCCTTTTCCACATGGTCTTTGAGGAAGTGATACTTGATGTCTATTTATTTGGTCTTTGAGTACATGACAGAGTTGTTGGAGACTGAAATTGTTGATGTGTTATCACACATGATTGGGCAGTTTCCTTCATCAATTCCATAGTCCACCAACTGTTGCTTCATCCAAAGAATTTGGCAGCAGCAATGTATTCAACCTCTGTAGTTGATACTGAAACTGAAGCTTGCTTCTTGCTGGCCCAAGCAACTAGTCTATTTCTGAGGAAGTGACAAGTTCCACTAGTGCTTTTTCTGTCAATGGTGCAAGCTGCATAATCTGCATCAAAATATCCTACAAGATCGAAATTCGAATCTTTGGAATACCAAAGTCCAAGATTAGTAGTTCCAGAGAGATAGCGGATTATACGCTTGACCGTTTGGTTTTCTGCTTGTAGTTAACCATTCTGAGTTGGGCGGTCATCCATTTTTCTTCGAGCAAGTCCAAGTCGATCAACTTTTGGAGTCGTTTTGATTTGATTCAAACAATGCCACCCTTGCTGTAGGAATATGTAGCTCGACGAGTGCCATGGCCTCCAACCCAAAAGTAAGAGCAAAAGGGGTTTCCCAGTAGGCCCACGGGTGGTTGTGCGGACTGCCCAAAGAGCGAGTGGGAGTTCGTCCAACCATCTACCTGCTCGTCCAACTAGGCCCTTAGGGTTGTCAATACTAACTTGTTTACTGCTTCTGCTTGCCCGTTACCCTGATGATAGGCAACTGAAGATTTCCAGTGTTTGACTCCCAACCTCTTCATCTTTGTATCAAAAGCTGTTGAGAATTGTAGTCCGTTGTCAGATACGATTGAATGTGGCACCCCAAAATGACACCAAATGTAATCATGGATGAAATTGATGTCCTTTTCCTCTGTTATCTTGGCCAAAGGTTTTGCCTCGATCCATTTGGTGAATTAGTCGATAGCCACGATCACGTACTTGAAATTTCCACGGGCGGGTGGGAAGGGTGGGTCCGATCAAATCTACCCCCACATGTCGAACGACCAAGCTGCAATTACATGAGTTTGCTTAGTGGTTGGTAGCTTTGGTAGGTCAGCATACCTCTGGCACTTGTCATATTTCTGCACAAACTCACAAGTGTCTTCCCTTAGATGAGACTAGTAATACCCCAATGTTATTATTTTGTCTGCCAAAGTTCTGGCCCCCGGGTGTACTCCACATATCCCACTGTGCACCTCGAATAAAAGATGAGGGACCTCTTGAGGATGAACATACCTCGGCAATGGCTTGATGAAGGACCTTCTGAATAAGGCTTCCCCGTGTATAGTAAACCTTGGGAATTTCTTACTTATCACTCTAGCTTTATGCTTGTCCTCTGATAGCTCGCTTGGTTCTCATATGAAGTGGCCAACTCATTTTCTTCACGACCTACCCTCTGAATTTCCCAAAACTCTAAGTCTTGGGTTAGCTTTTTGACCAGCTCGCAATATTTTATCAGAATTCAATTCCAGCTCCAGTAACATTCTTCGTAGCTGACCCGTCTGAGTAAACTTTCCAGCAATCATCGGGCAAACTTGCTAACTGTTGACTCGATGGTTCCTTCCCTTTCAAGCTCTTTCTTGGAGGAGCCTTTACGTTATCTTCTTTGGTGAACGTAAGCTCGACTAGAAAATCAACCAGAGGTTGGGCTTGTAAAGTTTTTCGAGGCTTGTACTCGATGTCGAACTCTGTCAATTCTATTGACCAATTGAGTAGTCGACCTGAGCTTTCTGGATTATGTAGGATCTTCTTCAACGGAGCATTGGTCAATACGACAATAGGATGAGAGGAGAAGTAAGCTCGTAGCTTCCTTACTGCTATTACCAAGGCATAAGCCACCTTTTCTGCATAAAAGTACCTCCTTCTACGTCGGACAAGGCCTTGCTGACGTAATAGACTGGTTTCTGGGTGCTATTCTCCTCTCTAGTCAAAACTGCAGACACTGCTCGATCCCCAGCTGTTAGGTAGACGTATAAGCATTCCCCTCGAACCGGGCTACTAAGCAAAGGAGGAGTGGTGAGGTACTCTTTGAGCTATTGGAACGACGAAGAATATTCGGCCGTCCACTCAAAGGCTTTCGTCCCCCTCAAAGTTTTGAAGAATGGGAGAGACCTCTTAGCTAACTTAGCTATAAATCGACCCAAAACAACAACCCTTCCATTCAATTGTTGAACTTCCTTGATGCACGTAGGATCCTTTATTTCAACTAAGGATTTGATCTTCTCTGGATTGGTCTCAATGCCTATTTGTGATAGCATGAAGCCCAAGAACTTTCCCGCTGCCACTCTAAACACACATTTACTGGGGTTATGTTTCATGTTGTTTGCTCGTAGATTGGCGAATGTTTCCCTTAGTTCGACTACATGACGACCAAACTTGGTTTTGATGACCACTTTTCACCCTTGATTTTCCAAATATCATCCAAACATTCCCTAGTTTCACTTTCTTGAAAAGGTGAGAAAATAGTGTATAAGTTCAAATGGTAGGATAATGTAGGTACAAAAAAGGTGAATGTTGGTATAAGATAACCTCCCACTTTGTGATAGATTCCATTTTTTTAAAGTTCAAAAGGGGTTATAGCGAAAAATTTATAAGTGAATAGAAAGTTAAAGACTCACAAATTGGGTTCAAAGAAAATAGCCATATATCACTTCCCGAATAGCCTAATTGATGTGTTATTGACAGTAATGCAAACATGTCTAGGGACCCCGATAATGCCAAATTGATCATATAAAGGTTTTCTAAGTTGGTAACAATACAACAACAACAACAAAGCCTTAGTCCCAAAATAATTTGGGGTCGGCTAACATGAATCCTCATATGTTATCGTGAAAAAAAATAAAATAAAAAAATAAAAAAATAAAAAGTAAAAAATAAAAAAATTAACCCCCCACATGGATTTTTGCCCTCCACTCCGGCCTCTTCAACACCATACTTTCATCCACTCCACGTAAATTCATATCATTTTCAATTACTCTAATCCAAGTTTGTTTGGGTCTTCCCCTACCCCTCGCCATTTTATCATTTCTCCACTGTTCCGGCCTCCTAACCGGTGCATCACTCGGTTTCCTTTTCACATGTCCAAACCACCGTAGACGATTTTCCCTCATTTTATCCTCAATGGGCGCAACTCCTACTTTACCTCTGATCACCTCATTCCCCAATCGATCCTTTCTTGTATGACCGCACATCCATCGAAGCATACGCATCTCCGCCACATTCATCTTATGCACGCGACACTGTTTCACGGCCCAACATTCGGTGCCGTAAAGCAATGCCGGCCTAATTACCGTGCGGTAGAATTTTCCCTTTAATCTATTGGGCATGCCGCGATCACATATAAACCCTGTAGCACTCTTCCACTTCAACCAACCTGCTTTAATCCTATGAGCCACATCTCCATCTAATTCTCCATCCTTTTGGATAATGGATCCAAGATAGCGAAAAAACTCAGAAGCTTGGATAATATTTCCATCAAATGTGACCGCCCCTGACTACCTACTTCCAACTCTGCTAAACTTACACTCCAAATATTTAGTCTTGCTTCTGCTTAATCGAAAACCTTGAGATTCCAAAGTGTGTCTCCACAACTCTAATTTACTTTCAACACCCTCTCTTGTCTCATCAATCAGCACAATATCATCTGCGAACAGCATACACTTTGGTATATCATCTTGAACTGACCTCATCAATTCGTCCATTATCAAAGCAAAAAGAAAGGGGCTAAGTGCGGAACCTTGATGCACTCCAATCTTTATAGGGAACTCTTCAGTCTTCCCAACACTAGTCTGTACACAAGTACTAACTCCATTATACATGTCCTTGATAATATCAATATATTTATTTGAAACACCCTTCTTTGCTAATGCCCACCAAAGTACCTCTCTTGGCACTTTATCATACGCCTTCTCCAAATCAATGAAAATCATATGCAAATCTTTCTTTTGATCCCGATATTTCTTTGAAACACCCTTCTAAGTTGGTAACAATGATGAAGAAAAATAATATGGAGGTGAAAGGTGAAGTAATCATACTTTACATGTTTCAATACAATTATATCCCCATATTGATAATAATAATTAAGATTTTAAAAATTAAAACACCCTCAAATCATCGACTCTTGTCAAAATCCCAAAATATTAAAAGAACAAAAATTTTAAATTTTTCTATATTTTTAGGGGCACACTATATACACTCCCCTATAAACCCACAAACTCGGAGAGATATCTATCCCAAACTCAAAACATGCTATGTCCTCATTTTAAGAGAACTAAAACATGCCTTGGGTTCAAAGGATGATATGACACAACAAAACAAAATAAATAAAGCAATAAAACATACCTACTTGGGTTGCCTTCCCATAAGCGCATTTGGTTAAGGTCGTTAGCCCGATCAGATTCCCACTTCAATGGGGATTAGAACATTGATTATTTGCGAACATTGATTATTTGCGAACAGTTACTTGACCAGATTGGGGGTTTAATTGAGATTTTTAATTAATTCCTAAGACGGGAAAAATAAACTAAGCGTTTGAAACAATAATTTAAAGAAACTTCAGACTTGATACTGTCACCGGATTTTAATTCTAATATCACTAATAATTCTTTTCACCGTAAATTTTATTCACTTGATTACGAGATGTGTTTCAATCTCTGTCTCTTCTTTCAGTTTAGTTTATAGCTGTGACACACTCATTATAAACCCTAATTAAAATTAAACCTAAACTGACACAGAAAAAGTCTAAAGATTAATTGATGATGTTTTAAGAGACTAAAATCAAGAACGCATTCTAAGGTTAATTAGATAATCGTCTAATCTTGCCTACTTCCCGAATTGCTATGGCACATACACAATTCGTGAAGATGCTACAATAAAAACCCTACTTCTGGCACAGAACGAGTAATCTAGCAAAGATCAATAAAGAGGACAAGTGAATTGGCCAAATCCACAAACCCTAGAAATCAATATAAATCAATACAAGCAAGATTATGAACAAGAATTAATTAGGAAAAAGAAATACCTCAATAGCAATAAAAATCCGAATCAAGATCTCAAATCCAAAGTAATGGAGTTTAGTTCTCCATGGAAATTCAAAACTTGAATCTTGTTCTAGGAAAACTAAGAAAAATAGAGGATAACCCTAAAATAAAGATAAGAGGTAGTATTTATACTTCCTACCTAAAACCTAGTTAAAAAGGAAAAGAAAAATAAATTAAAAATATTAAAAACTGCCAAAAATCCGTCAATTTCTGTTGCCAGCCTGCTTGGGCACGACTCGTCCTCCCAGGCACGAGTCGTGCCTTTACCTCAATCTGGTGGTCACGAGTCGTGACATATGAGATGACTCGTCCCTGAATGGTACCCCTCTGAATCAGTCGTCCCCTTTTTGGGGAATAGTTAGGCATAAGGGGGACGACTCGTCCCCTGGACCAAAATCACAGATTTCTTCAATTTTTTCTCTTGACTCCTTGGCTCGCTTCCGAACTTCTTCGGTTGAATTTGACTTGACTTCCATGGGTGTAGAACTGATGAACTTGAGCTAGTTTTGAGAACCAAAAACGATTACATCATAAACTCTCTAAAATTCTCTCAAATCACATAGTTTCTCTCATAATCCTCACAATACATAAAATCACTCAAAATACATCAAACCTAAATAATTACATGGAAATAAAGAAATATAAGAACGGAAAACATAGGAATTACATAGTAAAAATCCGCCCTATAAAATACCCCCACGCTTAGACCATTACTCGTCCCTGAGTAATATCCTAAACTCCAATCTAACACCGGTCTAAAACAGATGCATGGAGGGTAAATGATTCCTAGTCTCCTCTAATCTGCCAACAAACGTCAATCAAAAGTCATTAACAGAGTAAAAGAATCTCCATCTCCTTATATCACCAATAAATATAATCAATGAAAACAATGACCTTAACTTGATACCAACTCCCAATATAAAACGGTATCCAAGCTAAGGTCCACACCCAAAAGCCAAGGGGAACTAAATATGACCTATGTTTCCCCCACGCTTGGCTCACACTACATCACCCCCCAAAATAAAAAGTTGTTCGGGTGTTAATCCCTCACAACTACCTCATGAAAAACTCCTATGCCCCTTATTACTCCAGAACGAATGAGGATTTCTATCCTATCTCCTCTAAGCCAATCCTCCTACTCCAATGAAAAATCCTACCCAAAACTCCGAATCCTCCCTTATGACTCCAACTCCGGTGATAAAAGATAGTCTACAATTCACTTCCTCACCTTTTGCCTAGGTGCCGTTTTCGATTTTCACCTAGCCTCTCATTTTATTATTATTATTATTTTTAATACTGTACAGATAGAAACATCCCCATACCCCCACGCTTAAACCACACAATGTCCTCAATGTGTGAAATAAAGAGTAATTGCGATAAAAACGAAAAGGGAAGGGAAAAAGATATACCATCACCAACGAGAGTCGGAGCCTTCCCCCTGATAATAGGATTGTCGGGAAGAACGCCTCTGAGCACGATCAGCGGATCTCAACTGCATCATAGCCAAGTAGTCATCCGAAACTGGCTCGTAACTCTGGGTCTCGGGCTGCATCGCCCATGCTTCTAACTGACGAGATCGGGCTCCCAAAATGGCAACATCATCCTCCAAACCCTCAAAACGGTCCTGCACCTCCTCCCATCTAACATCCTCTAGAGCCTGTCGGCTCTACTCCCGAGCTAGCCGTGATCGCTTCTGCTCCTCCAGAAATGCCCTCATCATATCCCATTGATCAAAAGAACCCTGTTGGCTCTGGTTCTGCTCTCCTCCCTGACCACCCTGCCTCTCCTGATCCTGATACTGCTCCTCATCAGCCTCCTCATCAACTGGATCCATTTCATCATCAACACCGGGCATACACCAATGCCTGGCCTGCGCACCACTCGGAAACGTGGCCCCTACCGTGCAAGAGACCGATCTCCTGGGAGTACCATATTCAAACAATAAAGACCTGTTGTCTGCCGCCCTCGGGTCCCTCACAAACTTGTCATACTGCACTAGCCAGTCTCTTGAATAAAAACTCGTGCCCCCCATCAATTTCACCGCCTCGGGTTTTAGTTCCCCCAAACAAGCTTTCGCAATCAACGTGATCATCCCCCCTATTGATATGTTTCCCTTTTTGCTAAGGGCAAATGCCTCACATCTCCTAACAAAAATATCAACCCAATCAGGAATCACCTGAAAACTCCTCAACCCCGTTCTCAAGAGGTTTACCATAGCCACATTCAACTGAGCGGGCTCCCCATTTGCCAACCAATACATAGATAGCCCTCTGTAAAATAATTTCCAAGCTGGGTGAGAAAGAGAGGAAGCCCTAAGGTGTTTCTTATTGCAAGGCAATCTTGTGAGCTCCGAAAAGAAAAAACAACTCGCCCCATCAGCCTCCAACAAGTTTCCCCTCGGCTGATCAACCCCAAAGACTCCCCTCAACTCATCATAAGTCACTCGATAGGCTTCATCATCCAGATTAAACCGAATAGAATTGGCTTGTGACCCCTTACTTACTCCAAAGTTGAAAGGAACTCAAGTGAATATCTCAAATATGTATCTGCCCTCTTCCCCAGAAAGTTACCTAACTCGGCTTGCGTCATCAATTTAGTTACTAATGTCTCTAAACCTAAATCCCTCAAAACTTGTAAATGAAGGAAAGTGGTGACTTGGAATTTCCTACCCTCCAAATTTTGCCATTTTTTCTTTTGAGCAGAGGTCAATTGAATCAATCCCATATAAGGTAATGATGCATTAGGGGGAGTGGGATCATTTGGGACTACGGGCGGTGGATTTTGTCTACCCCTCTTAACGTCTCTCTCCTTGGGAGGCATAATTTTCAACACCAAAAATCAACTACAAATCCTCCACAAAATTCACCAATTAAAAACAACAATAAACACCACCTCAACCAAAATCTCCTTTCAATTCCCAACCGAACCACCGTACTACAATTTCATCATAACCCAACAAATTAAAAGTGCAAGAGAGAAAGTGATGAAATTTTACCTTACTATAGCAACCAAAGCAGTCAACACCCTCCTTGTATCCTCCAAAGGCAGCCTCCCACGAATTTTGACCAAAAATTTCGACTTTGACTTTCAAGGGTTTTGTGATTTTTCGATTTTTGGAAGGATTGAAGGCTAAAATTGAGGGATGTGGTTCGAAATTAGGGAAAGAGGGTGTTTTGTGGTTTTATTTCGAAGAAATTTGGGAGAAATTGGGTGGAAAATAGGATTTAGGGTAGAAAGAGAAAGCTTGGATTTTAATGGAGATATAAGAGGTTGAAGATGAAGATAGAGAGGGAATGGGGCTCGGTTTTGGTGAGGTAAGAGTATGGGGGTGGATATTTTTGATGAAGGGACCGGAGTATGGTGGATTTGGATGGTGGTAATGGGCGAATTTGATGGGTGTTAGGAGAGAGAGAGAGAGAAGAAGAATGGGAAAGAGAAGAATAGGGGGGGGGACGAGACTGAAGGGTTAAAACCTTTGCCTTAATTTTTTTTTTTCGAATTTCTGGACTTCTCACGCCCAAGGGATGAGTCGTCCCAAGGGGCACGAGTCGTCCCCATTACACCCTTCTCTGATAGACTCGTCCCCCCTTTGGGGAATAGTTGGCTTGGAAGGGGACGAGTCGTCCCATGGCCTGTTTCCAGCTTTTTTTTTTTAGCCCAGATGCCCTCCAGATTTCCTGCACATCATCAAAAACAAAAACATACCTTTAGTAGCACCGATTCTAGACATGAATAATAAATACAAAAATTAAAAACATAATGTACAGAATAACCAATAAAATAAGCAATTAAATCCCGGGTTGCCTCCCGGCATGCATCAAAGTTTAAAGTCTTTGACAAGACTCGGACCTAAAGCTATCAAACATATACTGGGTCTTGGAGATCAATCACCTCCAAATTCGCGGTATTCACGACTTCGTTCTCAAAATACGGTTTTAACCGTTGACAATTAACTTTGAATCCTTTTGTAAAGACCCGAAAATTTTAAAATTTTTTTAGTATTATTTTAATTTGAAAAATAAATAAAATAATACTCCCTATTTAGTTGGATTTGGACTTAATTGGGTGGACCAAGAAAATGATTTAATCAAGTGGGCTAAGTTGTGGGCTAATGAGGTTAAAAGACCCAAGGAGGTTAAAACCTAGCTATAAATAATAAAACCTCCTCATTATTTTCCACAATCCTTCATTAAACAAAGAAAAAAAAAATCTAAAAATCCTAGAGAGAGAGAGAGGGGCGGCGGCTGGACTGAAAGGAGGGGAGAACAGCCGAATTTTGGTCTTCTTTGGCCAATATTTCTTCGCCATAATCAAGGTAATGTGATACCCTAAACCCTAGTTTTCGTTTCGTTCGATTCGGAGTAATATTGAATTAGTTATGGATTTTTGAAATTTTAAAACCATTTTATTTTAGGTTGTTCATTCTTAGATTTTTAATGGTTTAATCTTAAAGCCTAATGAATAAATTGAGGGTTTGAATAATAGGGAATTGAATGTTATAATGAAGTAATCATAACCCTAGTTCATCTTGATTAGGAATAAAAAAGGGTTTAAATCTAAAACAATTAATATGATTAAAATTGTTTTAATTAAGGTGTTTGTGAAATAAATGATTTGGTTAATGCTTAGAAAATAAAAAGAACAACAAAAACAATGTTTTGAATCACTTAGTGATTCGGCAGAATGACCTAGATGTGTTTGGGTTGTGTTTTTGTTTAACCGTTAAACTTTTGGTCTATTTTGGAAAAGCATAGTTAGTTTTCAAACTGAAAAAGGGACCAAACTGGAAGTTTTAAAAGCTGAATGGTTAGATTCTGAGTTTCAGTTAAGTTAATTCATTGAACAGTTAACTAAGGGACTAATCTGAAAAGTCCAAAGTTTCTGAGGGACTGTTTTGCAATTATTTAAAAGTTGAGGGATTGTTTTGCAATTATTTAAAAGTTGAGGGACTATTTTGCAATTTTTCAAAAGCTGAGGGACTATTTTGTAAAATTCTGAAAGTTAAGGGACTTCTTTGTAAATTTTAGAAAGTTAAAGGACTTTATTGAAATTATGAAAACTAAAGGGACTTTTCTGGAAATAAGAAAACCTAAAGGAACCTTTTGAAAGTAAGGAGAAGTCCAAAGACTTTAAAGAAGTTATATCAAAGGGAAAGAAGAAAAATAACACTTTAGTATTAGAAAGAATACTAAAAGACTTAGGTTCCGAGAATGTTAGGGTTTCGAAATAGAAAGCTTCTGAAGAAGGAAACTTTCCAAATAAAGAAGGTTACCCAAAAGAGAAGAGGGACCGTAATTAGGAAGCTATCAAGGAATTAGACTTCCATGGAAAGGAATGAACCTAAGTTTCCTCGTGAGGAAAGATCCATAAGAAGAAAGTTTTTAAAATTAAGAAACTACTAAATTAGGAAAGTTTCCTAAAAATAGAAAGTTAGTTAACCAGTTAAGGTGAGTCTAAGAGTAACTCATAGGTTAACTAAAGAAAGGAAGTATAGGTACATAAGAAGTAATAAACGATTACTTGTGCCTAAGTTATGTTATTCCGTGATTGTAGATTTCGCGTAAAGGCGTTGCTTAAGGAAGGAAAGCAAGGCTAAGGTAAGGGATTATACATCTTTAAGTTATTTGATTTCCGTTCCGTTTCATTTTTAGGCTTCCGCATATTTCTTGGCGATGTACGTTCCTTTGATACGTAAAAGCTGACACGTGCTCGCTAACCTTACCCTTCTTCTTACTCCTCTCCTTCTGATTCCTCTTCAGAGTACACAAATCCTTCAAAAACTTCGCATACCTGTAAGTACCCAAATCTGGCTCATGCCTTCCGGCAAGTTTCCCGGCAATTCCGGTAATTCCCCGGACTTTCCTAGAGTTCCGGAATAATTCCGGAACTGTTCCAAATCATCTAAGGGAAAAAGGGACTACTTGGAGCCAAAGAAACACGTTTTTCTTTTATATGGAATTCCTTCTAGAAGACTGCCACCTTGCATGTTTCTAGAAGGAACTGCATGTGGGCTCCTTATGTCGTGCGACATAACAGCCCAGGGAGAGTTCTAGAATCATGCCACCTTGCATGTTTCTAGAAGAATCTGGAAGTGGCTACTTATGTCGTGCGACATAATAGGCCATGAAGACTTCTAGAAGCTTGCCACCTTGCATGTTTCTAGAAGGAAAACGGTTATGGCTTGTTATGTCGTGCGACATACTAAGCCCATGCAGCCAGCCTATAAATAGAGGCCTTCACCTCTCATTTGAGGCACCTCTCCCTCACCCCTCGGTCCCTCTATAGGAAATATGCCCAGAAGCCTCCCCTCTCCTCATATACCTCCCAAACCACACTAATCCTCCCAAATCAATCCCACACACACTTCCCACACACACACTTCACACACACATCGAGAACCAAAGGTTCTCAAGGAGCTAAGGCTTGGTTTCAGTCCCCAGAAGTTGCTGTTTTGAAGGCCCCTATATCTAACTTGATATAGGGAGTCGTGGTCTTCAAGGATAACGATTTTCTACCCTTTTCCTTTCCCCATCTTCATTATACATGAAATCTATATGCTAAAATAGGTTAATAATGATGTATCTTGATTAAAGTTGCATGCTTTAGCTTCATATCTCATAGATCCACATCTGATTTCATCACATTTCATGTAAAAGCCTCGGCTTGACTTGGTTTTGCATGAACACTCGAGATGAGTGTGGATCCCTCATATCCACACCCTCTTGAAGTGTTCATTACTGAAATACTAGCTCCCTGAGACCTATTGGTGAAGTAACTTGGCTATTTTAAGGCCTTGTTACCTCTGTAGATCTCAGCTGCTGAAGACTCTGCAAAATGGCTAGTTATGTCACGCGACATAGGCAGCCTATGTCACGCGACAAACATAGCCAGTTTGCAGAAACTTCCTATTTTCAAGCTGTAATCTGATGTTAACCCCCATCATGCTATAATCTGATGTTTATCTGCAATTTAGATAATATCTATGTACATAAAATGCCATCTTTTCAATACCATTTTCATACATAAAGGTGCATCCTTTGCACCTAAATTCTATTTTCATGCATTAAAATCATTCTTTTTGCACTAAAAATTGCATCCTTTGCATTTAAAATCCCTTTTCACATTAAAGATGCATTTTTTGCACCCAAAACCTCATTTTCATACTTAAAAATGCATACTTTGCAATTAAAAAACCATTCTTTGCCATTTTCATGCATCATTTGTACATTAAATGCTATTTTCCAACATAAAAATGCATTCTTTGCACAAAATCATTTCTTTACATAAAAAAGCATCCATTTTACAACCAAATGTTATCCTTTGCATCCAAAAATGTTATATTTTCACTAAAAATGTCATTTTTACATGCATTCCCCCATGTCCCCATTAGCAACCTTGGAACGGACCGATGTAAAAGATCCTATCTTTATATCGTTCCTTCCATAAAGGTTTCATGGTTTCTTTAGAAATGAACAACCTTGAACCCTATATCTCCGATTATCACTTAAGATGAGTATGAAGCATCTATATAAGCTCGACCGTCTGAAAGTGTAGGATTGATGGGCTAAGGATCCTCTTTTTCTAAAGAACCTCATCTTTGACTATAAAGAGAGTCATTCTCTCGATCATGCAAGTCCCGAGGTTAAAAATGCAATGATCACAAGTCCAAGAGGAGGACGGGATCATAATCCTGAATACATAAAATCCAAAAAATCCCGAGCGACAACCAATAAATGGTTTGTACGTCCGGAAGACGACTTGGGACATTCCTTCCCTTATTTTCAAACACATGCACACAAGAAAGCACGCAAGCAAGCACGATTAATGAAATCTTGGGAGACTTGCTCCGGCAAGGCACCTTGGGTGAACGACGATCCGTTCTTCCCAAGGGGTAACTTAACCTCCGAACCCATAAAACCTTTTTTTCAAAGTTTTGAGGTAATCAAAATGGCGTGGCGACTCCATTTTTCAAATTAAACCGGATGTCTTCAAACTTGCGTGAATTTCCAAAATACAAACAAAATTTGGGTCACACATTCACAGTTTGGCGACTCCGCTGGGGATATCCCAAAGGAGAAAAGCTTTTATTTTCAAAACAAAAAATCGATACTTGGTATATAGGTGGAAACCACTTAACCTTCCTGTACACTCCCTGATGTGGGAGTTGGGATAACCGGCGGTTTAACAATCCCACGTACCAGTATTCCTTTTCGAAATTTTTTTTTTTTGAAAAAAAAATAATAAAAAAAAAGCTTTTCCCTTTGAGCGGGTTAGACTCCCGTCGCCGATTTCATTAATCGTGCTTGCCTTCTTTACCTTGCATTGCATCATTTGCATCTTGGAATCTGTGCATACTTTGAACGGGAAACAACCCGAAAAACTGCAAAGGAGTGGAACCTGGAAAATTGATCCATGCAGCCGTACGACTTAATCCTCCCTGGATTCTGACCGGGTGGCCTCAGTGGAAATTCCACCAGGGCAAAATTGAGGTTAATCTGGCAGTCCTGGCAGCTTGGGGCTATTCAGTTCCAAGACTGACCGGGGCTCCCAGAAAATTTACGTGCCTTTAACTGTTGCATTTTCCCCCGTTCCGAAAATCATTCCTTTAAAACACATTCATGAAAATTTCTGTTTTAACTCAAAAAGGAATATTTTTAGGAGACCGCACACTACGCGCACCTGATATATCCTGTACACTTTGCACGCACGTCCTTCAAACCCGAGGGTGGTTCCAGCTGCAGTCACGGACATCCTTACGATGCTCCCGGGCGCGCACGGAATCATCCCAACCTCCCCATGGCAGCCAGTGTCGACCAATGGACAGTCCGTGTCACACGTTTCAAAAAACCGTGACTTTTGGTTGGTTTTTGGTCTAGTCCGTGTCATATAGCTCAGTTGCATACCCTCGTAAAGGTCAAGCCTTAGTTCATAACGGAAGCCAAGATTTTCGCTCAAGCGAAACTCTGCCAAAATTCCGACAAGGAAAAATTGGTAGGATCTTGACTCCGACATTGACTTTGACCTTGACCCGCACGAAATGCGAGACTGAGTCTTTGCCAACAAATCAAAATATCTTTCGCTCAAGCGAAGCTCTGCCAAAATTTCGACAAGGAAAAATTGGCAAGATCTTGACCCGGCATTGACTTCGATTCTGACTCACGCCCGGCGTATGCAACGAAGTTCAATGTGACACTGTGTCATCCGGCTTTTGCCGCCCGACCCATGCCTATTATCTTCTCGGACATTACCGAAAGTCAAAACGTCATTTGCTCAAGCGAAATTCTGCCAAAATTCAATCAAGGCAGAAAGACGAGACTTTCCCGGTATTGCCTTGACTATAATCCGCATCGCTCGTGCGTTAAAAGGTCCTATGACCCGCTAGACCCGTTAGGAGCGTTCTTTACTCTCGGTCGGTGGGATCCGCGTGCCCTATAGGACCCTCGCCCGGGTCCACCCTGGGAGGTCGAAATACAGGTGGAATACGAGGGGCTTATAAACGTAGTGACGGAACCCACTGATCCAGGATCTAGAGTAGTTGCGAAAAAGAAGGGCAAACCCCCTTTTCCAACCAAATAGAAATAAATAAAAGACATGATTTTAAGTAAACTTGAACAATTAATGTAATCATAATTGCATTTTCCTATCTCTGATATCCCTAATCGAGACCTCCTCGGTCCGATCTCCGATTTTTCCATCTTGACCTTTCATGGTCAGATTCCTGATCGAGACCTCCTCGGTCCGATTTCCGATTTTCTGTCCTGACCTTTCATGGTCATATCCCTAATCGAGACCTCGTCGGTCCGATTTTCGATTTTCCTGTCTCGACCTTTCATGGTCAAATCCCTAATTGAGACCTCCTCGGTCCAATTTCTGATTTCCCTGTCTCGACCTTTCATGGTCAAACCTCTCATCGAGACCTCCTCGGTCCGATTTTTGATTTTCTGTCCCGACCTTTCATGGTCAAATCTCTAATCGAGACCTCCTCGGTCCGATTTTCGATTTTCCATCTCCCGACCTTTCATGGTCAAATCCTTAATCGAGACCTCCTCGGTCCGATCTTCGATTTTTCATCTCTCCCTCTTTCGCGGTCAAATTCCTAGTCGAGACCTCCTCGGTCCGATCTCCAATTTCTGATCTCGACCTTTCAAGGTCTCATATTTTCTGATCAATTAGGATTAGGAGAAAATGTGTTTTGAGCAAAACTTAAGCAGATAAGTGCATGTTATTTGAGCCTTTAGCCTAAACACTTACCTCCGAGTCTAAATCTTACCTACCTTCGAATCTAAACCTTACTTATCCCCGAGTCTAAACCTTGCCTATCCCTTTCCCGCAGCGAGAAAGAAGTGTGCGAGAATACCGGGTCAGCGGCTTTTCAGTGCAGAAAACCTTAGGCGAGAATCGTCGAAGAGTCGAGGAATGGCGGTTGTGACGAAAACAGTGAGGGTGCACGAAATCAGATGGTTAGGAAGGAAGAGTTAGTCCTGGCTTTGGAAAGCGCCCATAAGGTTCATCAGGAACAGCAAGCCATGCTTATTGACGCACTCCGTCATCATGGAGTTCAGGTCACAGTTGAGTCAAACGGTTCTCTGGTGGTAGTCTAAGATGAGACTTCGGAAACAGTGATTTCAGTCCCTTCATCCTATAACCAAGACCTTCCATCCTACAACCAATACCTTCCTCCATCCTCATACGATCCCTTTCCAAGGACCACTCCTCCTCAGTCCTTTCCAACATCCCAGCTCATCAGGGCTCCATCGCCCTCAGCTCCTCAGAACGGATTAGGCTTCACCCCACCTGTTCCTCAGTTTCAGCAATACTTGCCAGTCTATACTCCAGCTTCACATAATCAGTTCGAGCTATGTGGCTATGTTCTGAAGCCACTATACCCACCTGAATGCAATCATGAGTTGCCAAAGGATGATTCAAGTTTTCAGCTGTCACCTATCGGACTTAATGAATCCAGTAGTCGGTTTCACCGGTTGCTACGTGGTTCCCTCTGCGATAAGAGTCACATTGCGAGTTCCAGAGTCCCCGTCGACCCCCATGTGGCAATATTGATGGAACAAGTGAAACAAATGCAAGAGAAGCTTGACCTCATGATGAGTATCAATACTCCCTTGACCCAAGATGTCGAACTAGGCAAGGAAATGACTCCACCAAGCATAACCCGATGCCACCAACGTCAAATAGCAATCGTACCCGGCTCAGCACCAGTTCCTCACAAAGGAAAGAGTGTCGTAGCCTCCTTCAGCCAAATCCAACAATGGAACCAATCGGACAATGGGAATCCAAGTCTTGAGAACAACAATGTCTCCCGAAAACCCCGCTCCCTTCATTTTGACAATGCGGAGAAGCCTTTAAGCAAGATTCTGGAAGAACTGATGAAAGAAAAGCTGATAAAGCCACTGGAGAATTGGAAGCCCAAGAACCCCAACGTTCGGGTGGATGAGTCTAAGCATTGTCTTTTCCATCAATACCCTGGGCACGACACTGATGATTGCAGCTATTTGAGGCATGAGATTCAGAAGTTGATAGAAGACGGGAAGCTCGAGAACCTCTGTGGGCCAAAAACAGAAAGTTATGGTAAGAGGTCAATTCAGGGGGTGCAAGGTCAGAAACGTCAGCATGATTTTGGGATGCCCATGAGCAAAATTTTTGGCGATTTGGTGAAACGAGGCCTTCTCACACCTCTCGAGAATTATAAGCCGAGAAACCCAGGAAGAGTTGACAGAACCAAGTTCTGTGAGTACCACAAGCATTATGGTCACGTGACAGACAAGTGTTTGGATCTGAAGAAAGAAATTCAATGGCTGATCTACGAAGGAAAGCTCAAGCTCCCTGGCAGTCCAACCAGCGAAGAGTAGCTAGACTAGGGTTTACTTATCCTTAAGTAAGACTAAAAAAAAAAAAAAATAGTCTCTCAGTCAACCTTCGTAGGTTCTAGTACTTTTCTTTTTCAATCAAGTCCTCCACGGACATTGTAATTAATCTTTAATTTTCTATTAAAGAGTCTTATTCTTTTCTTACTAGACTTAAGACATTATTTGCACACCTACATTACATTTAATGAAATGGTTTTATTTTAGATGATCACTTGCATTGCTCAACAAATAATCTCTCGAAATAATTAACGCTCTAATTAATCGGTGTGAGAAAGTCAACTAATGCCTTCCCCATACACTTTCCTTACCTCACAAAAAGCCTTCATTAAACCATACACTTTCCCAATCATGCCCCCACCTTCACCTTGACCAAATCAACGACGGCGGCATTTTCAAAGGACAACAAAAGGCCACTCAGCTTCGAAAGATTGACCCCGTGTCGACAACAATCTAGGAGCCTGCCTTCGACCTCAAAGATGTCAAGGAAAATTCAAGCAGGGGCTCGCCTTGGCCCTCAAGTGCTTCAGAAAATAAAAAAAATGCAGTGCAAAAAGAGTAATACCCAGCTAGGCTGAAAATCCCAAAAAAGGACAGTCTAGGCAAAAAAACAGGGTTGCACATAAAAGAAGAAAAAAATCTTAGTGCAAAAAGAGTAATGCCCAGCTAGGCTGAAAATTCCAAAAAGGGGGCAGTCTAGGCAAAAAACAGGGTTGCACATATATAAAAAGAAATAAAAAAAAAATGATGAGGCCAAGGACCCAGCACTGCCAATCAAAAGCTTGACGGACATGCAAAATCAAAGCTCAGAGAATGAAAGTTGTCGATAACAATGGGGCGGTCGAAGCAAAGCCAGAAGCATTTCATAAGCCTGTAGGCACGTGCAAATCCTTTCTCCCCCAACGAAAGAGAAAGCAATCAGAAGCAGTCGTCCAAGAATGACTTGGTCAAGGAATCATCCCGAGGCCCACGCCTCATCATCCAGTCTTCTCATCCAAACCTTTTCACTAAAGGAACCACAAATCCCATTTTCCCAAAGCAATCCGGTCAAGGCCGAACTACGGCGACCTGAGCTCCTCACAATGAGGGGAACGTAGGCAACCAGAAATGGTCCGGTCGTAAGTATATACAAATTCCCGAAAACCCGGTCTCATCAAATGACCTTTCCCATAAACACAGTCAAATCCCAGAAAACCCGGTCTCATCAATGACCTCCCTATACACAAACTTTTCTTTCACACCCAGCCAACCTTGATCCACGACACTGGTTGACTTTCTCCTCATGATTAATAAGAATGTTTTTTCATATCGAGATTAGTGGTTGAATATCCCGAACATTAATAAAGGGTTTTAAGCAATCTTGTGATCATTGTAAATAAAACAAGTTTTCAGATGTCTTGACAAGTCTTCCTTATCTACATCTTAGGAAAGATAGTGCTAAACACTGATTTTCTGTCAGCAGGGGCTTCCATACACTTTTACAAACCTTTCTACGCTTATACTCTCTCAAAAGAGTCAAACCCAAAGCGAGTTTTTGTGCCTACGTCGAATAAGGCCATTAAAATAACACAAAATGGGGATCCATTCCCACCTTTCGAAAAATATGCCCCTGCATGTATAAATTTCTAAGAATATTTTCTTTCACATTTCCTTCAGGTTGACTGATTGACTAAAAAAAAAAGAAAGAAAAAGGATAGGTTTTCCCTCTTCTGCTACAATTCGCATTAGGGCTGCCTCGAAATTCTTCAAGGATGGGACTTTGTCAAGCCATTCCTTTAAACTGGGGCTTCTTTAGCCATTTTTGGGGGTTCGCATCGGGTTATTCACTAGGTCCCTAGATGGATTCAGTTTTGGTCAGATCAACCTCAGGATCACTTCCGCAGTACCAATCATATTGGGATTTTCGCTAGGTCATCAGATTGGGGCTTCATTAAGTCACTTCTTCAAAACTAAAGACTTCGCCTGCTCAGTTCATCCAACCGGAGCTTTGCCAGTAAAAGGATCTTTCATGGGGCTTTGCAGAAAGTTCTTCCTCAGACCGGGGCTCTGATAAGTTGCATACATCCCTAGAAGAGAGGTTTGGTCACTTCAACATCTGCTTTAGTCTTTGGTTGCAAAAGCCTGTCAGCATCAGCTTCAAATACCAGAGTGTGAGAAAGGAACATTCATCGAGACCCGAGTTTTAAAAAAACCAGTCTCAGCCCAAGAGGGAATCCTAGTCCACGTTGACAACATCTCAGCAACAACAGCAGTTCAGTCCGCACCCAAGGGATACAACCCCACCTGCTTGAAACCCGTCTTAAACACATTCCATATGTACATCCAGACCCAGTCTCTACCATTGTTTCCAAGAAAAAATCACCCCTAGGCTCAAGTAACGTGCCAATTGCTAATAATACATTTTCTCCCAAAATCGCCTTCGTTACTTCCGTTATAACAAGATAACACCAGGCGACAGTTTCCTAATTGTCAAAAATCCAACTTTGGCTACCTCTATCACAGATTGAGAAGTATGCTCAAGTTTTCCAGTTATAGCTGCCTCTATCTACTCGATAGTGACGTAAGCTTCCTCAGGTGACAACCTCTATTAATTGTCAAAACCTCAAGGATCCTAGACACTGTTCCTAACTATCTAGATGAGGCTTGAACTACGATCAAGGCTTGATTCCTCCGGGATACTTAGGTAGCCTTTCATAAAAAGGTTCAGCCATCCGACCACTTTGGTCACCTTTTCTTTCCCCGTTCCTCGATGGTGCGTAAACTTTGCATAAAAGTCCAACTATATGACCACATTGGTCACCCCTTTTGATTTGGCACATTCCTAGTAGGATCGGTTTTTTGACCTCCTAGGTCACCCCGTTTCCATCCTTATAGGGAGGGACCAATATCTCTTTGCCATTTTCCCAAGGAGGCCAGGTAGGTGACCTCTTTTGGGTCACCCAATTCCAACCTGTGTCTGCAATTCCATTCCAGTTCCAAAGGCATTAAAAAACACAGTTCAGGATTACTAAGTCGCGCGACATAACAAGCCATGTCGCGCGACATAACAAGCCACATCAGACATCAGACATCAGCAGCATGCTGCATCCCCCAGGGCAATCCCCGACATGTCAATAGCTGCAAATGCCATCCATCCACTTCTCAAATGCATAAGGGAGGGTTCATTTACCCCATGTACACCCATTGCATTCATATTCAAGCCAAAAATCCATTCAAATCATTCAATTCAAGCCAAATACCATACCATTGTCATTTCATAAGTGCGTGCAAAATGCATAACAATGTACATGCCAAAATAGACAAAGTCTAAAAAGGTGTGCATAGCAAAATGTGTCTTCCCAAAAAGGGGTACAATAACCAAAAAAAAAAGTCATAAAAATCTAAGGGGAAAGGGGGCTACTCTGAGTCATCTCCATCATCCATTCCATCATCATCCTCTCCATCATCTTCATCCTCGCCGTCATCCTCAACCTCCTCAGGCTCATCGTCGGGATCGTCAGAAGGTGCCCCATAAGCTATGGTCTCCGTGCGATAATAATCATCAAGCTCAGTGATAACAGTGGAGTCAAGCTCATAGTCTGTGGCCGTCTCAGCTCCACCATCCTCATCCTCATCCTCATCATCATCATCAATCTCAATGGGTCTGTGAAGAGGCACATTTGGCCTCTTCGTCCGAGGCGTCGGTCTACTAATGCCTCCGCTGGTGCCCACATCATCAGAGCGGCTCTTCTTCCTTCTCGGTTGGCCAGGTGGAGAGATATCGATTGAACCCTGTGACCGGCACTGATTCTTCCAAAAGCTCATACCTTTCTGGAGCTTGCCAATCATGCCCACAGCGCCGGTATAAGCCCTGGTCAAGTGCACAAGCTGAGCCGACACACTGTTACAAGCGGACATAATAAGTGTCGGAATGCGGTTCTTGATAACGTAAAGAGATACAATCAATCCAAAAGACGTAAGGAACAGTACTTACAGATCTAGAACCTCTCGGGAGCACCAGACGAGGATGAGTCTGTGACATATCAATATGAGCTCGTCTCATGCGACCGCCACCCTGGTAATCAATGAAGGTCGGGGGCAAAGGAGGTCTAGCTACATAGCCAGTCAAGGGTCCCGCGCCCTGAGCACCATAGCCAACCACAGTGCAGTGGGGCTGAAGATGTCTAGCCACGTACAAAGTGTAATCCCCATCCCGTGTGAAGAGATGTGCCGCCATGCCTACGATCAAAGCATCCACATTCGCCAACTGGCGAGGCAGCCACATCTTAGCTGGAGGATCATCAGGGATCCGAGCATGCCTATTGGGCCCATGCTGTCTGTACACTCTCTCTCCTAAGTACAAGGCATCTCCGGACAAACCCACCAGCAGCTTGCGACACTCTGTCAAGTGCGCAGCACGATCCAAATCTAGATCGTCATAACGGCCAGTCCATGGGAACATACTCAGCCTCTGTGGAATCCCTCTCAAGCACCTCAGCGTATCATGATACGAGGCCGTAATCCTGCACCTCGAACCCTCCGGTGTCCTAGTCTGTCTCCTGGCACTCTTCGTCCACCGCCTGAGAGCAGGAAAGGTGGTGGCAGGAAACTCATCCTGTATCTGCCACTCATAACATCCAAAATACTCGAAGGCCCAAGCCTGAAAAGAAGAAGAAGAAGTCAAAACAAGGAAAAGGACAGAATGAAACTCGCAAAAGAAAAGAGGTCAAGATGAGAGAATACCTCAAAAGCCAGATGACAGCAGGTAAAATACTTCGCCTTCCCTCTACTGACGTCATCTAGGGCCAAATACATCTCAGCTAAACCGGCCTCACCCCAGGATAGATTCCCCACGGTGTCCCAGGCTCTCAAAAGCTCCAGCAGTGAAATCAAAGCAGTAGATGCACTGTTGATGAACAGCATGTCAGAAAAGCCTACCCATACGAAGGCTCTAGCTAATCTCTCGGCTCTCAGCCGGCTCTCAACAGGGTCATCAACGACAATGTAGTCCCTGCACTGCTCCCCAACCAAGCCATGTAGCTCGCCCAACTCATATCCATTCCCCTTCTTGATCCGGGGAACGAAACCAAGTAAGCCCATAAAATCAGCATCATCAATAGGCTGGGGCTCAACTCCCTGTGTAGGCTCCTCTATGTAGAGCGGCTCATCCGTAAAGGGCAGTCCTGTGATGATCGCAAAATCCAGTGGTGTGACCGTCGTCTCACCCCAAGAGAAGTGAAACGAATGAGTGGTCTCCCACCAAAACTCTCTGAAGGCCCTCACCAGATCCACACTTCTCTGAGTGCCTCCGATGGCCTTCGCCATCTCAAAGAATTGCCCTAGCCCAACGGTGTAAATCATGCCCTTAGGCGAATGAATCTGCTCCTGGCTACCCGGCAAGCTCTCCCATAGCCTGCCAATCACCTCAGGGGAGCCACGGGTGCGCAATCCCTGCAAGAAAACATGGCACAAATATGAATATTTCGCGCTATTTCTTGAAATCATCTCAAATGAAAAATAGGTCAAAATCTATCATTGAAAGAGCATGCATTCTAGTATCACATTTCCTAGGTCAATCTATGTTCACATGCCAGTTCATGTCAATTCATAGCACAGTCTGAAAAATCCAGCTCAAATTGATTTCACCCAAATCGAAAATTTTTCAAAAAAACCTAGGTTTATTACCACATCCTTCTTCCTGACATCCGAGGTATGCTCATCGAGCTGTGGGTAGAAATCTCCTCTTCGTGCTTCCGGAAGAAACGGCCTTTGATTCCTCTGCACCCCCTTCCTCCTAGTAGCTAAGTCGGCGTGTTGAGGAGCCCTTTTGGTTGGATAGAGCCTAGGAGGCATTTTCCAAGTTGAATCAAACTAAAGATTTGTTTGATTTCTCTCGATCCCTCTCAAATCTCCCTCTGATGTTGCTCTCTCTCTCTCTTCTCGGTGTCGCCTCCCTCTCAATTTCAATTTCAATTGAGTTTCAAATGGCGACTGTGCGAATTTTTAATGATTCTGTCCACAGGGCCTGTTATGTCGTGCGACATACTAAGCCCCTGTGGCTTGTTTTTACAATTTTGCCCTTAAAGGCTCCATTTTACAATTTTGTCCCCCGTAGGCCTCTTTTACCCTTTGTGCCCCTGGCATTTCCAATCATTTTCAATCAAATTTTCCCTCCAGTGCCCCCGTGGCCTATTTTACAAATTTACCCCTGTGGCTCATTTTATTCTATTTACAAAAAAAAAAAAAGATCAGGGTACGTCCCGTTTCTTTACAAAATTTTTTTTATCAAGGTACTTCCCGTTGCTTTACAAAAAAATTTATTATCAGGGCACGTCCCACTTTCTTTACAATAAAATTATCGGGTACGTCCCACTTTCTTTACAAAAATTATCGAGTCCTTCCTACTTCTTTACAAAATCCATTCTTTCTTGCGATCTCCGTATATTCCAAGATAAAGGAATAACATTTCGCTTTTCTTTCGATCTCAGTTATTCCAAGGTGAAGGAATAACATTTCGACCTCTCTCGCGATCTCAGTTATTCCAAGGTGGAAGAATAACATTTCGCTCTTTTCTCGCGATCTCCGTTATTCCAAGATGAAGGAATAACATTTCGCTTTTCTTTCGATCTCAGTTATTCCAAGGTGAAGGAATAACATTTCGACCTCTCTCGCGATCTCAGTTATTCCAAGGTGGAAGAATAACATTTCGCTCTTTTCTCGCGATCTCCGTTATTCCAAGATGGAAGAATAACATTTCGCTCTATTTTTCGATCTCCGTTATTCCAAGGTGGAAGAATAACATTTCGCTCTTTTCTCGCGATCTCCGTTATTCCAAGATGGAAGAATAACATTTCGCTCTCTTTTTCGATCTCCGTTATTCCAAGATGAAGGAATAACATTTCGATCTTTCTCGCGATCTCCGTTATTCCAAGATGGAAGAATAACATTTCGCTCTTTCTTTCGATCTCCGTTATTCCAAGGTGAAGGAATAACATTTCGATCTTTCTCGCGATCTCCGTTATTCCAAGATGGAAGAATAACATTTCTCTCTCTCTTTCGATCTCCGTTATTCCAAGGTGAAGGAATAACATTTCGGTCTTTCTCGCGATCTCCGTTATTCCAAGATGGAAGAATAACATTTCACTCTCTATTTTCGATCTCCGTTATTCCAAGATGAAGGAATAGCATTTCGATCTTTCTCGCGATCTCCGTTATTCCAAGATGGAAGAATAACATTTCGCTCTTTCTTTCGATCTCCGTTATTCCAAGGTGAAGGAATAACATTTCGATCTTTCTCGCGATCTCCGTTATTCCAAGATGGAAGAATAACATTTCGCTCTCTATTTTCGATCTCCGTTATTCCAAGGTGAAGGAATAACATTTCGATTCAGTCAAAAGCTCGAACTACGACCTGGCTTGATTCCCCCGGGATACGTAGGTAGCCTCCTGTAGGTTCAGCCAATTTGTCACATATGACGCCCCCTTTCCCCAGTGGATTCCGAACTACGATTTTGGCTTGATTCCCATTCGGGATACGTAGGTAGCCTTTCATAAAAGGTCCAGCCACTCGACCAACTTGGTCACCCAATCCGTCTCGGCATTCGCCAGATTGGATCCTTTTCTATCGACAACCCCACTCGCCCTGCAAGTGACGTTGCCGAGGGGCTTCTGTAAGTACCCAAATCTGGCTCATGCCTTCCGGCAAGTTTCCCGGCAATTCCGGTAAGTCTTCCGGTAATTCCCCGGACTTTCCTAGAGTTCCGGAACAATTCCGGAACTGTTCCAAATCATCTAAGGGAAAAAGGGACTACTTGGAGCCAAAGAAACACGTTTTTCTTTTATATGGAATTCCTTCTAGAAGACTGCCACCTTGCATGTTTCTAGAAGGAACTGCATGTGGCTCCTTATGTCGTGCGACATAACCAGCCAGGGAGAGTTCTAGAATCATGCCACCTTGCATGTTTCTAGAAGAATCTGGAAGTGGCTACTTATGTCGTGCGACATAATAGGCCATGAAGACTTCTAGAAGCTTGCCACCTTGCATGTTTCTAGAAGGAAAACGGTTATGGCTTGTTATGTCGTGCGACATACTAAGCCCATGCAGCCAGCCTATAAATAGAGGCCTTCACCTCTCATTTGAGGCACCTCTCCCTCACCCCTCAGTCCCCCTCTATAGGAAATATGCCCAGAAGCCTCCCCTCTCCTCATATACCTCCCAAACCACACTAATCCTCCCAAATCAATCCCACACACACTTCCCACACACACACTTCACACACACATCGAGAACCAAAGGTTCTCAAGGAGCTAAGGCTTGGTTTCAGTCCCCAGAAGTTGCTGTTTTGAAGGCCCCTATATCTAACTTGATATAGGGAGTCGTGGTCTTCAAGGGTAACGATTTTCTACCCTTTTCCTTTCCCCATCTTCATTATACATGAAATCTATATGCTAAAATAGGTTAATAATGATGTATCTTGATTAAAGTTGCATGCTTTAACTTCATATCTCATAGATCCACATCTGATTTCATCACATTTCATGTAAAAGCCTCGACTTGACTTGGTTTTGCATGAACACTCGAGATGAGTGTGGATCCCTCATATCCACACCCTCTTGAAGTGTTCATTACTGAAATACTAGCTCCCTGAGACCTATTGGTGAAGTAACTTGGCTATTTTAAGGCCTTGTTACCTCTGTAGATCTCATTCTTGAAGACTCTGCAAAGTGGCTAGTTATGTCACGCGACATAGGCAGCCTATGTCACGCGACAAACATAGCCAGTTTGCAGAAACTTCCTATTTTCAAGCTGTAATCTGATGTTAACCCCCATCATGCTATAATCTGATGTTTATCTGCAATTTAGATAATATCTATGTACATAAAATTCCATCTTTTCAATACCATTTTCATACATAAAGGTGCATCCTTTGCACCTAAATTCTATTTTCATGCATTAAAATCATTCTTTTTGCACTAAAAATTGCATCCTTTGCATTTAAAATCCTTTTTCACATTAAAGATGCATTCTTTGCACCCAAAAACTCATTTTCATACTTAAAAATGCATACTTTGCAATTAAAAAACCATTCTTTGCCATTTTCATGCATCATTTGTACATTAAATGCTATTTTCCAACATAAAAATGCATTCTTTGCACAAAATCATTTCTTTACATAAAAAAGCATCCATTTTACAACCAAATGTTATCCTTTACATCCAAAAATGTCATCTTTTCACTAAAAATGTCATTTTTACATGCATTCCCCCATGTCCCCATTAGCAACCTTGGAACGGACCGGTGTAAAAGATCCTATCTTTATATCGTTCCTTCCATAAAGGTTTCATGGTTTCTTTAGAAAGGAACAACCTTGAACCCTATATCTCCGATTATCACTTAAGATGAGTATGAAGCATCTATATGAGCTCGACCGTCTGAAAGTGTAGGATTGATGGGCTAAGGATCCTCTTTTTTTAAAGAACCTCATCTTTGACTATAAAGAGAGTCATTCTCTCGATCATGCAAGTCCCGAGGTTAAAAATGCAATGATCACAAGTCCAAGAGGAGGACGGGATCATAATCCCGAATACATAAAATCCAAGAAATCCCGAGCGACAACCAATAAATGGTTTGTACGTCCGGAAGACGACTTGGGACATTCCTTCCCTTATTTTCAAACACATGCACACAAGAAAGCACGCAAGCAAGCACGATTAATGAAATCTTGGGAGATTTGCTCCGGCAAGGCACCTTGGGTGAACGACGATCCGTTCTTCCCAAGGGGTAACTTAACCTCCGAACTCATAAAACCTTTTTTTCAAAGTTTTGAGGTAATCAAAATGGCGTGGCGACTCCGTTTTTCAAATTAAACCGGATGTCTTCAAACTCGCGTGAATTTCCAAAATACAAACAAAATTTGGGTCACACATTCACAATACCTCGGGACAGTCTGAAGAAGATTCAAGAAAGGAATATTAACCTCTAACCTCTTGAAAGTATCGTAAATAGCCTTGTCAGGCTCTGGCTTTCGATGTTCTTTCAAGGCCTCGGGGAATGGAACCTCAGGCTCATATACAGGAGCCTTAACCTCTGGTGCAACTTCTGTCTGATCTGGTACCTTATGTACTGGCTCTGAAATCTCAACCTCAACCTCCGGTTCCTCAGCTACAACCTTATCCTGCAACTCCTTACCATTTCAAAGAGTGATCGCAGATGCATTCTGCTTGGGATTCGGCTCAGTCTGTGATGCCAACTTCCTCAAATCCCTAGCCTCTATCCGTCCCACTACATCAGCTACCTGACCCATCTATTTCTCCAAGTTACCAATGCTCACATCGGTGCGCTGCTGATACTGCTGGAAATTCTGGTTCATGGTACTAACACTCTGTGCCAAAGAATTCAGCAATGCCTCTGTAGACTGTCCCGGAGAATTCTGCTGCTGCTGCGGTGGCTGCTGCTGCTGTCCATATGGTGGTCTATAAGAGTTGTACTGATTACCCTGGTACTGCTGCTGCTGATAACCCTGCTGATTACCAAACTGCTGTCCCTGACCACCCGGCTGATTCTGCTGCTGACCTGTACCCCATCTGAAATTAGGATGATTTCTCCAGTTGGGGTTATAGGTGTTACCCATCGGTCTCTGTCCCTGCTGCGCAAACCCAACTGCATTGACATCCTCCATCTCACCCGTCTGCAAAGAAGGGCACGAATCTGTAGGGTGCGTAATGTCATAACAAATCCCACACGGCTTCGGCGTCTGTCCCAGAACCAACTGCTTTACCATACCCTTAAGATCCTCCATATCTGTCTCGAACTTATTGGTCAACCCACTGTTAGAACCCGCTGCGCTAACCTGTCTCATATTTGACCTCTTGCCATGGGTCCTCGTACTCTTAGCTAGCTCCTCGATCAACCTTTTAGCTTCCTCGGTGGTCTTATTCAAAATACTCCCCCCACAACATGAATCCACTAATCTCTTATCCTGAATGGTCAACCCTCCATGAAAATAGATGATCAGCTGGTCCTCAGTAAACCCATGATATGGACAACTCCTACAAAGCTTGTGGAAGCGATTGTAGTAGTCGTATAGGTTCCCATCTGCCTTTTGCTCCATATTGTTGATGTCCCTCTTCATAACATTAATCTGGTCCTGATGGAAGAACTCTTCTAGGAATACCTCTTTCATCTGCTGCCATGTCGTGATGCTATTGGGTGGCAAGTGATAATACCACCCGTTCGTGTTATCTTTCAGTGTGAAAGAAAACACCCTCAATAACAGATGCTCGATCGGAAGCGAAGCCGGCTTCATACTCTGACAGATTTGCACAAACTGAGAGATGTGCTGATTGGGATCCTTTCCGGGCATCCCTGTGAAGTGCGGTAGCTCATTTAGTAGCCCCGGCTTCAACTCAAATGTCACCCCGGTAGGTAAGGCGGGGAATTGGACAGCATGTGATTGCTCATTCCAATTCGGGCCAGTCCTTTGCCTCAATGTCTGTGGTGGAACTGCTTGTCCACCACCACCTGCATTATCTCCGTCCTGCATCTCTTCAGCTAACAATATCCCCTTGACTCTCCTGCTTTGTTGTCGTCCTTTCCTGAAAGATCTTTCGATTTCTGGATCAAACAAAACAATCAAATCGTTAGTAGAATGGGTGTGGACCATACATGGTTCCACACTACAGGATAACAAGTAATAAATATAACTAAAGAGATAACAAATAAAGAACTAAAAGAAAAATAAAACAAATAAGAAAAGAAAAAGAACGCAAACAATAACACCGTTTCCCGGCAACGGCGCCAAAATTTGATAGGCTTAGTCGCACGCCTACTAAATTAGACCTAAACTCGGCCACTAATAATGTAATTAGGGTAAGTCAGGGTCGATCCACGAAGAACAGTGATTATTTGCGAATAGTCACTTGACCAGATTGGGGGTTTAATTGAGAGTTTTAATTAATTCCTAAGACGGGAAAATAAACTAATCGTTTGAAACAATAATTTAAAGAAACTTCAGACTTGATACTGTCATCGGATTTTAATTCTAATATCACTGATAATTCTTTTCACCGTAATTTTATTCACTTGATTACGAGATGTGTTTCAATCTCTGTCTCTTCTTTCAGTTTAGTTTATAGCAGTGACACACTCACTATAAACCCTAATTAAAATTAAACCTAAACTGGCACAGAAAAGGTCTAAAGATTAATTGATGATATTTTAAGAGACTAAAATCAAGAACGCTTTCTAAGGTTAATTAGATAATCGTCTAATCTTGCCTACTTCCCGAATTGCTATGGCACATACACAATTCGTGAAGATGATACAATAAAAACCCTACTTCTGGCACAGAACGAGTAATCTAGCAAAGATCAATAAAGAGGACAAGTGAATTGGCAAAATCCACAAACCCTAGAAATCAATCTAAATCAATACAAGCACGATTATGAACAAGAATTAATTAGGAAAAAGAAATTCCTCAATAGAAATAAAAATTCGGATCAAGATCTCAAATCCAAAGTAATGGAGTTTAGTTCTCCATGGAAATTCAAAACTTGAATCTTGTTCTAGGAAAACTAAGCAAAATAGATGATAACCCTAAAATAAAGATAAGAGGTAGTATTTATACTTCCTACCTAAAATCTAGTTAAAAAGGAAAATAAAAATAAATTAAAAATATTAAAAACTGCCAAAAATCCGTCAATTTCTGTTGCCAGCCCGCTTGGGCACGACTCGTCCTCCCAGGCACGAGTCGTGCCTTTACCTCAATATGGTGATCACGAGTCGTGACATATGGGACGACTCGTCCCTGAATGGTACCCCTCTGAATCAGTCGTCCCCTTGTTGGGGAATAGTTAGGCATAAGGGGGACGATCGTCCCCAGGACCAAAATCACAGATTTCTTCAATTTTTTCTCTTGACTCCTTGGCTCGCTTCCGAACTTCTTCGGTTGACTTTGACTTGACTTCCATGGGTGTAGAACTGATGAACTTGAGCTACTTTTGAGAACCAAAAACGATTACATCATAAACTCTCTAAAATTCTCTCAAATCACATAGTTTCTCTCATAATCCTCACAATACATAAAATCGCTCAAATTCATCAAACCTAAATAATTACATGGAAATAAAGAAATATAATAACGGAAAACATAGGAATTACATAGAAAAAATCCGCCCTATCAAGGGGTTGTTTTGAGGAGGCCTTGGGGTAATACCATTTATTTCATGTGCCTGTTCAAAAAACTGTACACCACTAGGACATACATTAGTAGCTTGAGTATTTAAACCACAAGTAGAACAAGGATCATGAAAATTAGTATTAATAGAAGAAGCACCATGTGTGCTTAGCATGTCAAGTTTCTTGTTCAATTGTGCTGTTTGCCTAGATATATCATCGCTAGCACTCAACTCATGCACACCCCTCATCGTTCCCCTCGTACTCTTTTGTTGGGAATTAGCTCCCAACATTTCAAAAAGGTCTTTAGTCTCTTGCGGTGTCATGGCTCCTAGAAAGCCACCCACATCATTGTCAACCATGGATTGATTTACAGGGTTAAGTCCATCACAGAAAGTTTGGTTGAGCAGTGGAAGAGGAAAATTATGGTGAGGACATTGGACCAACATCATCTTAAACCTATCCCAAGCCTCGTGGAAAGGTTCTCCTATTTCTTGTGTGAAACTAATGATTTTATGTCTTAAGGTGGCCAATGTGGGATGGGGGTAATATTTGCGTAAAAACGCATCATGCAATTCATCGCATGTGCTAATGCTCCTATGTGTGAGCATCATTAGCTAAGTCTTTGCATTCCCTTTCATGGTGTAAGGGAAGCATTTCAACTAATTTGTTCATTAGTCACTTTCTCTTTTCCTGGAAGTGTGACACAGTCATCATATAATCTCTAAAAAAGGTCAAAGGGTCTTCGATTGAAATACCATAATAGTTAGGTAACATGGCGAAATATTGACCCTTTACCTCTAGATTCGTTGCTGCAGCAGACAACACAATACAAGGCACCGATGTGTCTACCTTAGGACGTACGAAGTCCTGCATAGTTTGAGTCGGTGGGATTGCCATCTCGGTTTTTTCCTCTTCTACCCCAGTGGTAGAAGGGTTTAGGTCACTTTCGAGGGGTTTGCCCTCTTTAATTTCAAGCTCTTTCAGACGCCGACCTAATTTATCAATGTCGTCATTCAATGACTACAAGGTAGGAATCAAAGAACGTCGACCAAGCATATACTAACAAAATTAACTTGTTCTAACACAAGTTCCCGACAACGGCGCCAAAAATTGATGGAGGAAATATCCCTCTTATTATAAATACCTACCAAGTGCACTAGTTACCAATGTAGTAATATGCACAAAGGAAGGGTCGAATCCACAGGTACGAGTATGGAACAAGTTTATTTTATTAATACAAGAAGTAAGAAAAGGGGTTTTAGATTTGTTTGTTTATTAATCCTAATAAAGCAAGAAAAAAAGCAAATTAAATAAATCAAGGAGACAAGGGATTCATGAATTGGGGATTATAACAATTGTCTCTTTATGCTTTTTAAATCATGTAAAAAAAATTCAATCTCATTATTGGGTTCATTTACAAAAATCTAGAGTTAAGATGTTATTATTTTTCGTGAATTCAATATGAACACTAAAACCCTAATATTTCTATCTTGTTTATATATTTCGTGAAGTCAAGATAAATATTCAAGAGATTCAATTTATAACACAAGAACATAAAAACCTAGATTCATTGATTTTCGTGAAGTCCTCAATTAAATCTAACATTCTCAACAATTGTCAATGTATAAATCATCCATGTGAGTGAAACGATTTACTCCCTCTGTCCCGCTACAAACCGCACACTTTCTATTTTGGGCGTCCCATTACAAACCGCACACTTCCTAAAATGGCAAAGAGTCTTTACTATTCCCTCCACTCATTCTCTCTCCTACATTATTTTAATACTCACAACACCATTATAATTTACTATTCCCTCCACTCATTCTCTCTCCTATTTTACTTTTACACTCACAACATTTATATCATTATTTTTTTCCTTAATTCCCGCGCAAACAGTAACAGTGCGGTTACTAGCGGGACGGAGGGAGTATACCCAAATAAATCCAAGGCCAAAAGTATGTTAATCATACAATTGAAGCCAAAGAATAATATTAAAGAATGTTGAGAGAACAAGAATGATAAAGAGATAGAAAAAATTAAAACCCTAGCATAAAGATACAATTGTTACTTACCTCAATTCATGAATCAAAATAAATTAGACTCGAAGGGCCATTAAAATTAAATAATCAAAACCTTGAATTAAACCTTCAATCCTTGTAAAGAAAGCTAAACTATGAATTAAGAGAGGTATAAGATGATGAGAGAGATACAAAAACTTGTATAGGGATCCTTTATATAGTAGGAGGGAGGAGGGATTCCTGATTTACAACCAAAATAGGTCAATTTCCTAGTCAAAGTAGGATTCGGTCAAAATCCGTCACAAATTATGTTGAAAACACCATTTAATTCTGTGACAGACCAAATCCGTCACTAATTTCCGTCAGAAACCCTTGGCCGGCCATGGGCGCGGCCGCTCGGCCATGTGCTGCTCGGTCGCCCAGTTTTTCTGCCAAAATGGAGCGGTCGCTCGACATCTGCGTGGTCGCTCGGCCTTTGGCCTTGTTGATGCGGCCACATCCCATTTTGTGCGGCCATCTCTTGTTCTTGGCCAGCCACTCCTGCTTCTTGGCCCAGCAACTGCCGACCACCTTTCCAGCCGTGTGTGTGGCCAAGTCCAAATTCCAGCTGCAGCCCTTCCTTTTCCACTGAATTGCACTTTAGCCCCTGAATTTCATAAAAAAGTTTAACTCCTTGTTTTCACCTAATTGCAATTTGGTCCCTGCTTTTCCATGTTTTTCACTTTGGTCCCTGAACTTCCAAAACAAGCTTATATCCTCTATTTTCTGCCTAATTGCACTTCAATCCTTGAACTTATAAAACACTAACAAAACACATTAAATTCTCAAGGTTTTGAGCACCAAATAAGCTTGAAAACATATCATTTGGATGGGTAAAACTACATCTATCACCTGCACTGAGAAGCTTGTCGACCTCTTGCTTTATAGCTATCTCCTTGTCGCGAGCAAAAATTCTCAATTTCTGACTCTTGAATTTCATAGTAGGGTTGACATCAAGGCGATGTACAGCGACCTATTCCTTAATTCCCCTCATATCTTCCACCTTTCATGCAAAGACATATGTACTCTCTTTCCGTAAGGTGGTTATCTCAGCCTTTTCTTCAAGTGATAACTATCTACCAATCTTGATTTTTTGTTCGGGGTAGGACGGGTTGGCCTCTATCTCCTACAATTCGTCCACTGGCTCTAGCTCCAGGGCATCCCTAAACTACAAAGTTTCAATGATGATTTCTCTGACCCTTTTTCTTTCCTCTCCACCCAAGTGTGGAGCTTCAGCTTCAATCATATCATCTAGCTCGACAGCTACCTCTCCGCTGGTGGCCCCCGAGTTTTGGTTGATATGGAGGCATAGGTCGCCAATGATGATTTGGTCGACCAAAACTGTATCTGTGGTGGCCCTTGTGCTTTCTGAGGGACGTGTCGACTCAGTTATGACTGTGTCATGTGAGGGATAGGTCGCCTCTTCTAGCAACAGTTCCACTCATTCCTCCACACATCGAACTGGTGCCAACTTGGAGGTCGTGGTGACAGACTTTGAAAATTTCTGGCTAGCTTCTGGAGTATCTATCTCTAGTTCCCTCTTCTTCTTGGATCTTAGCACATGATCAAGGTATTCCCTAGTCGTGCTCATTACACATCCAACTCCCAACATGTTAGGAAACTTGACCCTTTGATGTGGGATGGAGGGCACCATTCCTAGGCCGACCTGTTCCTAGAATAGCATGGTAATCACTTATAACATCAATGACTATAAATGTTACCTTAGTTTTTGTCCTCAAAGGTTGTTGTCCGATGTCCACCTCCAGCTCTATCTGACCCTTGGCGTCGACCCTGTGGTTGGTGAAGCCCTCTAGTCGACCAGAGTAAGGTAACAACCTGACATCTGTAAGACCCTTGTCTAAAAAAGTTTTGTAGTAGAGGATGTCTTTGCAAGCCCCCGTGTCAACTAAAATCCTGTTGGAGGTACAGTCATCAATGAGCCCTGGAATGACCAATATTTGCTCCCTTTCTATCATACTAGTAGCCAGCTCGTATGGGTAGAAACTGATGACCTCAACTTGTACACAACCCCTAGGTGGGACGTATGGATCCTTACTCAGTTGGAAGATCTTGTACTTGAGGGCAGTGTTACTTGTTTCCTCAGCTATCACCCCCAATGACAATCTAGGCTGCCTTGGCTCTGGTACCCCTCTGGCTGGTCGATCCCCTACTGGAGAACGATCTCCCTTTACAAATCTGTCCAACCTGCCTTCATTCACCCATTTTTGGATGATCCTTTTCAAACTCATACATTCTTTCGTCACATGGCTTGTATCCTTGTGGTACTCGCAATACTTGCCATTGTCCCTCCTGAAATTATTTTGGGTGTTCATGGGGTTGGAGGGCCTAAGTCGACCGCATTCATAATCTTAGTTTGACTGACCGTAAGGGGGTGAAGCTTTTAGGGACTCTCACAGTCGCCCTAGTTCTGTTTTTCCCCTTGTTGTTGTTGTCAGTCTTGCATGATCCCCCTTTTGTCGACTCACCAACTTCTAAGTGTTTCAAGCTCCTTTCTTTCTTCCTTTCTTTCCGTTCCTCAACAACAGCCACATCGTAGGCTCTTTAAAACAACTCCTTTCTCGTCTTGGCTCTCCTAACCTGGAGCTCGTATTCTAGGTTAGGTGAAGACACCCCATTTCTGAAGCAGTTGATGACCTCTCTGTCCGTAAGGTCCTCCTTTATCTGGTTGAACAACTCTTTAAACCGTGTGAAGTAGCTCATGGTACATTCTGTCTTTCCCTAAGTCATGTTGTTGAGGTCGGTGACCATTTCTTACGAGCCCCAGCTGTTGAGAACCTCTCCAAGAAATTTCTCCTCATATACTCCATGAGGTGATACAGCTAGTTGACAGACCGTGGAACCAAGTCAGTGTTGCACCTGTGAAGGTGCTGGTTAATTCCTTGCATAGCACATCATCCTCGAAGGAGATCAAAGACATAATGGCCTCAAAATGTTGCATGTGGTTCAATGCATTAGTCGTGCCAGAATATTTCTCTATCACAGGTAGATTGAACCCTACAGGTGGTCCTTTTTCAAGCATGCTCTTGGCCAAGGGTCGGAGAGTACAATCATTTCGTTCGACCTTGCCATCCGTAGCCTTTCGATTTGCTTCCATTTCGTTTAACCTCCTTTTCAGGTTTAAGATTTTCCTAAAATCTAGGTCGCCTCTTGGATGGGATACAAAGTTAGATTTCCGCCTTTCCTCTTGGTGGTGCTCCCTCATTGAGTGTGTTCTTTGCCTTTCATCTATAGGGGGATTCCTCTCTCTCCTATCTCTCGTGAGATGCAATCTACCACCTCTTGGGGGCGACCTATGTTGAGCTCTATCTGCCTCGAGCTGCCTCTTTTGAGCTGAATCGACTTCTTGTTCCCTTTGATGGTTGAGTCTGTCCCTCAAGTCACCCGTCCAGTCAATAGAGACGTGGGTGGGAGGGGGCCTGTCACTCCTCCTTTCTTTTCCAGATGGCCTAAGAACCCCGTTAGCACGTTTGTGTGAGGTGATAGAAAGAGCTACCCTTTGTGATCTTCTGTCGCTCTTTTTAGGAGACTCTGGTAGCTCGAGCAACTCGTTCTGTACCTCGAGGAAGCGTTGCAGCACTCTCGCTCGCTCTAGCAAGATCTCCTTCCTAATAGGGTGAGAAACTGAGGGACCTGCAATGTCGCCGCAGTTGTTCGACCCGTTTTGTATCCTGTTAGCCTGCTGACCTTGGTTAGCAATGGGCCTCTTGTCCCTCCTTCTGTCTTGTATTCCTATCCCACCAGCCACGCTTTTGGAACGAGTGACCCATCTTGTGGGATGCCCAAGTGGAGGAGGAGGCAAGTTGGCAGTACGGTTCCCTGCACCTGCGTCCGTGCCCAGATTGTTCCCCCCAACATTCTCATTAACTGGTTCACTTGAGGCGGTAGCAGTGTGTCCATCAGATACCATGTCTATAGGTATGTAAAGTTTCAAGGTATAGTGTATTCGATTTCCCGGCAAAGGAACCTAACTGATGATGGAGAAAATGGTCCGGATCAACCTTAGTAAAGCAATAGATTATAAGCCAGCTACTGGTAACCTGAAACCACCAACAAACAACTTGTCGGGATGGTCTCCAGCTAATACACTCCGGCGTGATGATAAGATGTCGAGTTATATAGTGATAAACTGAATGGAAATGACGTAATCTCAAAATAGCGAAAGTGACATTACCTTTTTACGTTGAATGTTGTCTGGTATATATAGTGGTGATATGTGATGTTTACAAACCCCTTTAATCACATAGACAATGAGGGAGTAACGGTCTCCGCATTTGTAGGAGACGGTTATGAATTCGACGTGGATAAGCTCACGTGTTGTTTGATCGAGGTCGCCTTAGTGATCAAGGGTGACCTGAACTCGTCCCTTGTTTAGGCAGAGAGAGAACACAACGAGGAGATAGTATGTCAGACGAATATAGGTCGGGATCAAGGATGGTCGTACAATGAGATATGTCGACTGATCTCCACTGATGGGCTTTGGGAATTGTGGCCGCATTATGGGCCCACTTTATTTGATGTGCCTCTGAAATGTTGTGAATTTTGGGCCTTCTGCATTGGCCCTGCCCCGTTACATTTTTTCTATTTAGAAAACATTGATAAGGAAAAAGGAAAAAAAGGGTATTGATATTTCATGTAACAAAGAAAACATTACAATTAATAAGCCTAAAACCGAATAGTAAATAGAGGGGGCTGGTAATAAATATCAGTCTAGCTTTCAAGGTAAATTAATAATACATTTAAACTATCGATGTTTTTTACACTACTTTTCTTTTGGGGCAATTACCAAATCATCCCTCACCCTAACAAAAACGACCACCTAGGACAAGGATTTTCAAAATTGACCACCAGGTCCTCTCATTGTAAATGGGCGCGCATGCCCTTGTTAGATTTGTTAAAATTACACAATTATCACCGCTTAAGTGACGTGGACGGATGTAGTTCATTCCCCATCCCCCCTCTGCGCTTTCTTTCTCTCTCTTTCTTTTTTTCCCCACAAAACTTTAAAATGAAATATCTTAAAATCTAGAAATCAAAAATAAATAAATCTGAAACCACCGTTATTTTCGTATCGTCAATACGAATCAAACTAGTAGCATTAACATATAATCTGGAGCAAATTTGAAAAGTTTACAGTTGTTACAAGTTCACAGTTGTTACAAGTTCACAGTTATTTTTTATATGTTCTGTGAGGACCCCGACCCGGAACCTACACGTGTCCCGAGCTGGAGCGTCCTCAAACTAACCCCAAATATCCTAAACTTTTTTAAAAACTTTATTTAACTTTCAAACACTACACCATTAACATACCCATTTCAAAATAACTCTACTCCTTTCTACTATGGAGGAAGAGTTGACCAACTCCGAAAGTAATAAATGATTTTAGTTACAAAAAGATGTCGAATATAAAATAGAATCAAAGTTTATGAATACAAACCCTTTAAAAGAATTATGCCAAAAATACACATTCTACACCAACCTATACATAACCCGACAATTCCCAAAATACCACTTCTAAACTCCTTTCCGCCCTTACTTAGTCGGTCCACCTGTCTCGGAATCTAAAAACAAGAAGGGAGAGGGGTGAGAATAAATCTCAATGAGCTATTATGAATGCAGAAGATGCCAAACAAGATGCAACACATAGCATGGTAGCACATAACACATTATGAAAGCGGTAAACACATTACGTTACCTCATTTTACCTTTTCCCGTACGAACAATAAGTCGTACAACGTGGGAGTAAAACTCCACTCTTTGGTGAATTGCCTCCAAGACATTCACCTCTTATAGGACTCATACCCCAGAGATCCATATAAGAAAAGATACCTATAATAGAGTATCCAAAAATAATATATTCCCCGTACACCAATCGCAATGCAGTCTGTAAAGGCTTCTTCATGCTCAATACGCCATTTAGCACGGCCCACTCTGTGGCCACAGAGGGGGGTAAGGGTCACCGGTATGATGGACCTTCAATCACTTATAGAACAAATCAATAATTGATTGACTTCCATCATACCCACTCCGAACGCATTCAAGCACATAATAGTTACTTGAATTATAATCCACAAAAAGGGATAATCATATAACAACATGGTAAAATATACTCATGATTCATCCATTACTATAGTGCAACGGTTCATGTAATACACTATGCATAATACCATTAACGAATTTAAATTCAAGTAAGGTATCCATATAAACACATAATCCACACCGGATACCATATAACAATACCAAATAATCCACAAAGGGGATAAACAATATAGTCACATGGTAAAATATACTCATGTTCAACCAATATCATAGTGCAACAATTAATTAACACACCATGCACAATATAAACAATGTATATGAACTCAAGTAAGGCAAGGAAGTATTATCGATCCATCCTACAAGGTCACTATACAATACTACATAGCTCCTATAAAGGCTCAAGCTCAAATTACCAAGTGGGAGTCACAATTTATAAGAGATCAACTAAGATTGCCAAACAATTTCTGATTCAGACTTAACGTGCTTTCGTAGTTCCATAGTAACCCAATTAAGGTGTCATTAAAGGATACAATTGTCCTAAGTATAACTTAGGTTAAAAGGATTATTTCGTATCCGAAAGGGTCAGGTTCCAAACTTTATATTGGTTAAGGATCAAGCTAGGAGGTTACTAGTGAAAATTCAAATAAACGGGAACTAGGCCAAATGCGCCAACATGGGCGACCGCCCATAATCTCTTGGGCGACCGCCCAAGAGGGATTTCCAAGCACCCTAACTTCTGCCAAGATGGGCGGCCGCTCATCACCACTTGGGCGACCGCCAAAGACTATTTTCAGCACATTTCGAATTTCCAACTTATTTTTACATAGATTATTTTCCCTTAAATCTTTCTTCATTTCAAGAACACCAAGGAGGATTCTAACCTTACATAACTCATCTTAAATCATCCAAACCCAAGATAATATATACTTAGATTATTTACCACTTAATTTCCCACCCATTTCACTATCACATTCTAATTATAAACTTCTTAGTTTAATCAACCCAAATAATCATAAACCTAGATTATTCCCACAAGATTTCCAACCCCTTTACCAATACATTTCAAGTTAATTCCTTTAAACTAAATTCACCCATTTCATACAATCAACTCAACCTCTAAGAACCATAACATCCTTCCATGTCATTTATCACATTCTCAAGTCCAAAAGTGGTCTAAAGCAATTAAACAACCATTATCATTACAAGAACAACATTAGCTAGTTCATGAGCATTCATAGAAGGGAAGGGTCATAATAACTCACCTTGGAATAGGAGACGGATTATGGATTTCTTGAGCTTGAAGAACTCCTCTTGGTCTCCCGATTACAAAAGTGGCCTCGGATCTAAAAATGGTGAAGGTTTGATCTTGGTAGAAGCTTGAGAAGATGAAGCTTCATCCATGGAAGGTTGAGAGAGAAAGTGAAGAGAAGAAGATGAAGAAGGAGGGAGGAGTATAAATGTGGTCAAGAGAGAGGGGGGGGGGGCGGCTCAAGAGGGATTTGGGGAGGGTTTTTAGGGGAGTTGTCCCCTACTAAAATTACTCCCTACCAAAACTCTTTCATTATTTTTAAATTAATTCTCCCAACCCAACATTTTATTTGTCCAATTTATTACCACTTCATTTTATTACTTTATTTATTTCTACTTATTATTTTTCCTTATCATTCTATCCTAATATAAGAAATTTACAGATATAAAATAAACACATAAGGTTGATATTAATATTACAAGTATATAATGTTATATTAAAATTGTGTCTAGGGTTAGGGTCGTTACACTCACTCCCCCTTAAAGAAAATTCCTCCCGAATTTTAAAAAGATTTACCTAAATGTTCAATCCGCCTCGGTTACTCATGCATACCTCAGACTCCAATTCCCATATAGTCTCTTCAATTTGTGATTCTTTCCCCAAAATTTTCTAATTCTATTAATAATATGATATTACCACTTAATGATCCAAGCATACTATACGAATATCACTAACACGAATTTTCCGATCTCAATGAAAATATAAATAAATAAAGTATTACAACTTAGGTCACTAAATACATTACATTATCACATTAAAACTTTAAATACTCTATAAGTTTCTCCAAGCCAGTCTATAAGTCAAACCACCGACCTTTCCTAAACTTCAAATGAGTTATCAAACTTTGGCGCCACTTTATCTTAGGTCTTGCCTCTCCAATTTCACCCCAACAAATTAGAGATCGATATTTTCTTCCCAAACTATGCCTCATACGGTTTTATCTAAATGTTAGAAGGACAACTACTATTATACGCGCTCAACCCTTGGTAACCATACGTACTATTGACTATTAACATCCATTGTTCATGCCCGTAGCATCTCATCAATGACAAGTAATGATTCCTCAACTTTTTACAAGGTTAAACTTAATAGCATTCCTACCTTCCCCAAAAGGACCTTCCCGAACGATGTCTATACAATCTATTTAACACTATGGGTTTTATACAATCGAACTATCCCCTAACGTATGTGAGGACTTTATTAATAACATCTCATCAAGCTATATATATAACGAGTAGAAAATATAATTCAACTTTTTATAACAAAATAACATACCCTTCATTACTTCCAATGCAACTAAATCACAAAATCTATAGTGATAAAACTCTCAAGTTCAACCTAGAACTCTAAATATTTTAATAAATCTCCTAACGTCAACATTCTATTATCACAATTCCATGTTCCAATTATGTTCAGACTAGTGACAAATCAATTTTCAAATTGAAGGGTTGGCCGCCCACAACGGAGCCGATCCAACTCCAAAACAAAACCGAGTTTACAGCGACCGACACAATAACAACCCCACAATTTATTGAATCAATTATCGGATCAAAACTTGAATACAACTAATCATTATAGGGAAACTAGGTTGCTTTTCTACTTGCTTCGTGCGAACTATAACTTTAAAGTAACATGTCTTTCGAAAATTCACAACATCTTTCGTAATTTCAAATGATAATATAAAAAGAGATCCAAAGAGACCCGAATGGTTTACTTATTTAAAACCGGCCCATACCGGTTTTAATTAACTAAATCACTCAGAAATTTCAAAGGATTGATAAGCTAACAAAAATAACTCGAGTGATTTAATTATCTACAACCGTCCCATACCAAAGGGTGTAGATAGTTACATTACTCACATATTTTAATTTACACGAAAATGGTTTCTTGACCTTATTAAATCATCTATCCTCGAAGGGCACAATTGCTCATACCGAAGTTCAATATACAATCCAAAGTTTTAAAGCACATTTAAAACACTTCTAACATAATATTCTTGTTTAACTTCTATTTATAGTGTAGCCACCACTCATAATATTTATACTTAGTTAATTTCTCTATAAGAAAACACAATCTCGCAATACTATTACTATCTCCGATAAATAACACTAAAACAACCATTAAGATTATAAACTAGGTAAATCATCCTCAATCCAATAATGTCTCAAGTTGTATATTCAACACTTTTACTTAATTTGAGTCATCTATCCCTACCTTTGATATTAGTATCGTACTTAGCAACAACATATTGTAAACATCTAGTTCCCAATCAAATACTATAATTTCTAAATCAGAAAATATAATTGGAACTCACATAGATCAATCATTCCCGAATTTCAATTAAACATTACAGTATACTCTAACTTAACTCTCAATAACCATCAACAAACTCAAAATCCGTATAACGTCAATATCTTTCAAGCATCACACTAATCTCTCATATGATTCACGTAACTAAGTCGACCTATAGTATATAATCATCCTAAAGTATCCTTGTCTTCCAATAAGATTCATCCCCATTTTCCCAACTAATGATAATCAATTCTCAAAACGAACCATATACATATATTACCAATTTAAAGTTGATCCTTTAAGTCACCAATAAGCGTATCTATTATACTTCTTCGCATTTACCACTATTTACCTCTCCATAACTAATACACAATCCACAATTCAAAACGGTCATACTAGATAGAAATGTTTTCTTAAGTATATCCTTAAAGCAATTTTTCACGGAAATTGTAACACTCCGAAAATTCAACTAATAACCATTGAGTATCCTACTAGTTTCTAAAATCGGTCATGCAAATTATCAACAAGTGATAACGAATACCTATTGCTTACGAGTTACTAATTTGAGATCTCTATAACCTTATAATTAACCACCAAGTATCATCTTTTCTAAATACGGTAACAATTTATCCTTCATTGAGAATCGCTATGCTAGTTATCTTCTTTATCAATTAATTTCTCAAGTTGAATCATCAATTCCATCCTCCCAATTTTTATACTCTATCTAGGGATCCGAATACCGAAATAGTGACTTATCTCTACTCGGATTCGATATCCTGGTATGATACCTGATGAAAACCCATTTTTGAAACTTACTTGAAAAACACCACTTAGTCAACTTATAGGGTGATATTACTTACAAAAATATCTGATTTCCTATTCAATTTAGTAGCAAGAATTCAATCAATCTCTCCTTAGAGAATAAACTTATAGCACCTAAAGCAATTATATGTCAGTTCTATAAGGACTCGTACTCACGATATCTTATAAACCATAAAATCCCACTTAGACCATTATTTTCAATACTAGTCTCACATATCTAGTCTCCACCACGAGACACCAATGTATAATTACTTACGCAAGTTATACAACCATGAACCACTCTTAATAGGCCATACTTTCAACATTTACGCATATATGACATAATAGCAAATAATGACTTATCCGCCTCCACCACACATGGAGGCAAGTCAAGTATAGATAAGGAGACTCGCTTTTTGCGACAGTCCTCCTCAAACACATCAACTACTCAATCAATTCGAGTCACTATTACAATATTTCACGGATTGGTATCTCTACCACATCCACCGGCAATCCATGCCCACTTAATCACAATTATCATGAGAATCAAGAATGATTCGAGGTACTCTCCCAACGGAGTAGAACCTCCAATACATAAGGCAACTCTCGGCCATATATGCTAATAAAAATGAAATGAAATGCTATATGAGAACGAAATGGACGGGGATTTATAAAAGTATGACCCCTAACTCCAGAGACAGGTAATATACCTCAATTGACTGTGGAGGAATCTATCTCTCAATAATGCTCACATTTCCTTGATCCTTTGGTTGGTCCTTATCCTTTTCTGCCATATAACAATTTCCTGCATTAAACCCTCGACGTCAGTTATCACACAATCTCACTCCGCTAGACTCTACCCGAGAACTCTAACCGAGCTCTGATACCAACTGTGAGGACCCCGACCCGGAACCTACACGTGTCCCGAGCTGGAGCGTCCTCAAACTAACCCCAAATATCCTAATACTTTAAAAACTTTGATTTAACTTCCAAACACTACACCATTAACATACCCATTTCAAAATAACTCTACTCCTTTCTACTATGGAGGAAGAGTTGACCAACTCCGAAAGTAATAAATGATTTTAGTTACAAAAAGATGTCGAATATAAAATAGAATCAAAGTTTATGAATACAAACCCTTTAAAAGAATTATGCCAAAAATACACATTCTACACCAACCTATACATAACCCGACAATTCCCAAAATACCACTTCTAAACTCCTTTCCGCCCTTACTTGGTCGGTCCACCGTCTCGGAATCTAAAACGATAAAGGGAGAGGGGTGAGAATAAATCTCAATGAGCTATTATGAATGCCGCAAGATGCCAAACAAGATGCAACACATAGCATGGTAGCACATAACACAGTATGAAAGCGGTAAACACATTACGTTACCGCATTTTACCTTTTCCCGTCTGAACAATAAGTCGTACAACGTGGGAGTAAAACTCCACTCTTTGGTGAATTGCCTCCAAGACATTCACCTCTTATAGGACTCATACCCGTAGATCCATATAAGAAAAGATACCTATAATAGAGTATCCAAAAATAATATATTCCCCGGTACACCAATCGCGGCAGTGCAGTAAAGGCTTCTTCATGCTCAATACGATCGCTAGCGCGGCCCACTCTGTGGCCACAGAGGAGGGGAGGGTCACCTGTATGATGGACCTTCAATTACTTATAGAACAAATCAATAATTGATTGACTTCCATCATACCCACCCGAACGCATTCAAGCACCTAATAGTTACTTGAATTATAACCCACAAAAAGGGATAATCATATAACAACATGGTAAAATATACTCATGATTCATCCATACTATAGTGCAACAGTTCATGTAATACACTGTGCATAATACCATTAACGAATTTAAATTCAAGTAAGGTATCCATATAAACACATAATCCACACCGGGATACCATATAACAATACCAAATAATCCACAAAGGGGATAAACAATATAGTCACATGGTAAAATATACTCATGTTCAACCAATATCATAGTGCAACAATTAATTAACACACCATGCACAATATAAACAATGTATATGAACTCAAGTAAGGCAAGGAAGTATTATCGATCCATCCTACAAGGTCACTATACAATACTACATAGCTCCTATAAAGGCTCAAGCTCAAATTACCAAGTGGGAGTCACAATTTATAAGAGATCAACTAAGATTGCCAAACAATTTCTGATTCAGACTTAACGTGCTTCCGTAGTTCCATAGTAACCCAATTAAGGTGTCATTAAAGGATACAATCTTCCTAAGTATAACTTAGGTTAAAAGGATTATTTCGTATCCGAAAGGGTCGGAGTTCCAAACTTTATATTGGTTAAGGATCAAGCTAGGAGGTTACTAGTGAAAATTCGGCGAAACGGGGAACTAGGCCAAATTCGCCAACATGGGCGACCGCCCATAACCTCTTGGGCGACCGCCCAAGAGGGATTTCCAAGCACCCTAACTTCTCGCCAAGATGGGCGGCCGCTCATCACCACTTGGGCGACCGCCCAAGACTATTTTCAGCACATTTCGAATTTCCAACTTATTTTTACATAGATTATTTTCCCTTAAATCTTTCTTCATTTCAAGAACACCAAGGAGGATTCTAACCTTACATAACTCATCTTAAATCATCCAAACCCAAGATAATATATACTTAGATTATTTACCACTTAATTTCCCACCCATTTCACTATCACATTCTAATTATAAACTTCTTAGTTTAATCAACCCAAATAATCATAAACCTAGATTATTCCCACAAGATTTCCAACCCCTTCACCAATACATTTCAAGTTAATTCCTTTAAACTAAATTCACCCATTTCATACAATCAACTCAACCTCTAAGAACCATAACATCCTTCCATGTCATTTATCACATTCTCAAGTCCAAAAGTGGTCTAAAGCAATTAAACAACCATTATCATTACAAGAACAACATTAGCTAGTTCATGAGCATTCATAGAAGGAAGGGTCATAATAACTCACCTTGGAATAGGAGACGGATTATGGATTTCTTGAGCTTGAAGAACTCCTCTTGGTCTCCCGATTACAAAAGTGGCCTCGGATCTAAAAATGGTGAAGGTTTGATCTTGGTAGAAGCTTGAGAAGATGAAGCTTCATCCATGGAAGGTTGAGAGAGAAAGTGAAGAGAAGAAGATGAAGAAGGAGGGAGGAGTATAAATGTGGTCAAGAGAGAGGGGGGGGGCCGGCTCAAGAGGGATTTGGGGAGGGTTTTTAGGGGAGTTGTCCCCTACTAAAATTACTCCCTACCAAAACTCTTTCATTATTTTTAAATTAATTCTCCCAACCCAACATTTTATTTGTCCAATTTATTACCACTCCATTTTATTACTTTATTTATTTCTACTTATTATTTTTCCTTATCATTCTATCCTAATATAAGAAATTTACAGATATAAAATAAACACATAAGGTTGATATTAATATTACAAGTATATAATGTTATATTAAAATTGTGTCTAGGGTTAGGGTCGTTACATGTTCACAGTTATTTTTTATATTTGTTCCAATAACAATTAAGAGAAGTTCACAGTTGTTTTAGCTAAATTCATAATTTTTGCATGAAAATGACTATTATTTAATTAATTCACAGATTTAGTTAAGTTCAAATTTGTTTTAGTTAAGTTCACTGTTGTTTTTAGTCTTTTATAGCCTTTATTTTGCAATTTTATGAGATTATTTGACCTATTTGTTAAGTTCAATTTTGTTAAGTTCTTTATGGCCTCTATTTTTGCAATTTTATGAGATTATTTGACATATTTGTTATGTTCACAGTTGTTTTTACTTAAGTTCACTGTTGTTTTTTGTTAAGTTCACAGTTGTTTTAGTCCTTTATGGCCTCAATTTTTGCAATTTTATGAGATTATTTGAAATATTTGTTATGTCACAGTTGTTTTTACTTAAGTTCACAGTTGTTTTAATCCTTTATGAACTCTATTTTCGCAATTTTATGAGATTATTTGACATAATTGTTAAGTTCATAGTTGTTTTTAGTTAAGTTCGCTGTTGTTTTAGTCCTTTATGAACTCTATTTTTGCAATTTTATGAGATTATTTGACATATTTGTTAAGTTCATAGTCGTTTTTATTTAAGTTCACAATTGTTTTTAGTCTTTTAGGGCCTATATTTTTGCAATTTTATGAGATTATTTGACATAATTGTTAAGTTCACAGTTATTTTTAGTTTATGGCCTCAAATAATCTCATAAAATTGCCTTTATTTTTGATATTTTATGAGATTATTTGACATATTTGTTAATTCAATTTTTTAGCTAAGTTCATTGTTGTTTTTCATTAAGTTTACATTTATTTTTAGTTAAGTTCACAATTGTTTTTAGTCTTTTAAGCCTCTACTTTTGTTGTTATATGAGATTATTTGACATATTTGCTAAGTTTATAATTGTTTTTAGTTAAGTTCACAGTTGTTTTTAGTTATATTACCAACGCAGTACACCAATAACCTCCATCTCAATCCATCAATAACCAAGTCGAGAGATAAAAAGAGTATGAGAAAATACAAACATGTGAGGTGCACAAATATTTGGGCTGGACAATAATCCAAACATGTGAGTGCACAAATACTTGTGTAGCCATATAACCAACGCAGTACACCATTAACATTTTTCTCAATCCGTCAATAACCAAGTCGAGAGATAAACAGAGTACGAGTAAATAGAATATATTTTATCAAAAAAAATCGCATTAAAAATAACAAAAAAGAAGCTAATCAAACGCACAATTTCGGATACTGTCACAATTATCATCTATTTAAGCTCTTATCACTGTCAGAGTAACTATTGACCCCGAAACATGAATCTACCACATTTATCCATTGTTTAGACTTCATACAAATATTCTTCCTAGCGCCATGAATATAACCATATAGAAAGATACAATTGAGGTGTTGGATGGGCCCGCAAATATGGTCGGAGTTGAAGGGGATTTCATCGGTGTTTTTGCAGATCTGTTCAAAGTGGGAAGTAGGGAAAGGAGTGTCCGAATAGTATGTGAGGAGGGGGAGGACAAAGAAGAAGGCCCCCCAAGGTGGGAAGTAGAGAGAGAAGGTGTGAGTGGGAGAGAGAGGAAAATGAGGAGAGAAAATCAATGTTTTTTTATTTACTAGAGAGATATTAGTCAGGAGAAGGCGCCGATCCATTCGAGTTTCGAAGCCTGTAGCCGGAATCTTTTCGGGAGAAGGGGAGACTGCCCGGAGATGGGTAATGGGCGGCTGAAGATGGGAAGGGTGGATTGAGTTGGCAGGATAGAGAGAGAAAGTAGAGAAAGGGAAAGAGTGTGTGTGTGTGTGTGTGTGTTTGTGTTGGGGAGGGAAGGAGAGAGAGATAAGCATTTGTATGTGAGGAGAAGGAAGGGGGGAGGCTTTTGTTTGTGGCAACTAGGGTAGTTCTATAATTTTGAACAAATATAATTTGTCCTTAGACCTAGGGCTGAGCAAAAAAAATCGACGGACCGGACTGGACCGATAGAACCGGACCATATCAATGAAAACCAGACCAATCCAATATAATTGGTTTGGTTCTGGTCCCAAATTTATATGGAACTGATTATTTGGGTTGGTCCTAGTTTTTGAAAAAATATATATGGTCCTGGATCGAATCCGGACCGGACCGGACCGATTATGTATATTATATATATATATATATATATATATATATATATATATATATATATATATATATATATATATATATATATATATATATATACATATATATTCATAATTTCTAATTTTCAAAATAAAAATAAAAATAAAAATATTTGCTGTGTTTTCAGGCTGTCCAGCGCACCGCATATTACAATTTACAAGATATAAGTATATTTACAAAAACCCTATACCTAATTACCTCTATCACTTTCATTCCGCCGTTCTATCCCTCTCTCTCTCCTTTTCTCTCGTCTCTTTTATCTTGAGATGAAACCCTAGAAATCAATCTCTACCGAGTCATACGCTCGTACCTATCGACGGCAGTAATCGATCTCGTCTCTTGCAGCTGTAACGGAAGTAATCGATCTCTACCGAGTCGTACCGACGGCACCACCATCGATCTGTTATTTTGTTGTATGTCGAAATATTTTTATATGAACTTTGTTTATGTAATCGTCTTATCGTCCTATATTTTGGTTTCGTGAAAAAAATAGTTGTTTAGAAAAATATATAGTAGAGTAACTTGTGGAATCGATGGAACCGGACATGGATCGAACCATTGGAACCGGACCAATGTGACTGGTCCTGTAATTTAATTGTCTGGTCCTGGTCCTGAATTTAAGCAGAATCGAACAATTGGTCCGGTTCTATTTTTTTGAAATTTTGATAAAATCCGGACCAATCCGGACCGTGAACACCCCTACTTAGACTCTATGGTAATATTGATTTCGAATATTGGATTAGATGGTCGATTTTCAAAATACTTGTCCTAATCGATCGATTACTTTAGAGGATGAAGGACCCGGCGGTAATTTTTCCAAATTATTTGAAAGTGCAATCAGTAGCACCTACTACGGCCTGACAATTCGTTTATTGTTTTTTACTTCCTCCGTCCCAACAATTGCTTCCCCTTTTTTTAAAATTACGCAAATTAAGAAAATGGGAGGAAAGTAAAGATGTTGTGAGTGTAATTTGAAAATAGGAGAGAGAATGAGTGGAGGGAATAGTAAATTATAATAGTGTTGTGAGTATTAAAATAATGAGGAGAGAGAATGAGTGGAGGAAATAGTAAAGATTCCTTTGCCAAAAAAGGAAAGTGGAAGCTATTAACGGGACACCCAAAATGGCAAAATGGGAAGCTACTATTGGGACGGAGGGAGTATTATTTTATTTTACTATTTGATATAGTCTAAAGATGAAGCCGTCCCATTAATATTCTTACTTATCTTGATACCTCCAAATTACAAAAGTTTAAATGTAAGATGAAGAGGCTGAAATAATGCATTCTTCTTTCCTGAATTAAAACATAATTAAGGGCATACTTACCAATGATGAGAGCCAATCCCTTGCTAGCTCCGATTGCCAAAAGGTAAGCTTAGTTTGATTACTCTTTCCTTATCTAATCATAAATGTATCTTTCTTGATGGATTTTTTCTTAATGAATGATCAGACTGGAAGACAAGGTTGCTGTGATAACCGGCGGCGCAAGTGGTATCGGTGAGAGCGCGGCGAGGCTCTTTGTCCGCCACGGTGCAAAGGTAGTAATCGCCGATGTTCAGGATAATCTCGGTACATCCCTATGTCAAGATATCAACAATCAAACCTCAGAAGAATCAATTTCATTCATTCACTGTAACGTTACCTCCGATCACGATGTGGAGAATCTAGTTGACCGGACAATCGAAAAACACGGCAAGCTCGACATCATGTACAGCAACGCCGGAATCACAGGAAACATGGATCCCAAAATCTCATCAATTAACTATGCCGATTTCAAGACCGTGTTCGACACAAACACGTATGGCGCTTTCGCCTGTGCCAAACACGCATCTCGAGTTATGATCCCGGCCAAAAGGGGCGGCAGCATAGTATTCACGGCGAGCCTTGCGTCGGTGATGTACGGAGATGTGGCGCATGCGTATTTGGCGTCAAAGCATGCGGTGGTGGGGCTAACGAAGAATTTGTGCGTTGAGTTAGGGGAGTACGGGATTAGGGTGAATTGCATATCACCGTTTGGAGTGGCGACGCCGATGATGTTGAACGGGATGGGGATTCCCGATAAGGAAACGGCGGAGAAGGTTCTTTCTGGAATTGCGAATTTAAAAGGGGAAATATTGACGGCGGATGATATTGCGGAAGCGGCGTTGTATTTGGGAAGCGATGAATCGAAGTATGTGAGTGGTGTTAACCTTGTGGTGGATGGTGGTTACAACTATAAACGTGTAGTTTGAGTGACTCCCTCAGCCTATAATTGTCCCATTTTTTATTTTTCTTTCGTTTATTCAAAAAAGTTTTGTGTTTAAAGGTCAAACACTATTAGTAGGTTCAAGAATTAAATAAAGTGCATTTTCTATATTAAAATATTATTAGTAACCTGTCAAAAATTGACGTGAGATAATAATAATTAATCAAATTAAATAAAAAATATAATTGAAGATGCATAATTAAAAATAAATATAATATTATTAAATTGTATTTTATTCCCCCCACCACAACTGTTTCAAAAGAGAAGTGATACTTCCATTTTTTTTTGTCTAGTCCTTCTACTCTACTATCTGACGATAAATGAACAATGGGCAAGCCCAGCCCCGCCTTTACCCGTCCAACTAATGGTCTGCTTGATTGATCTGCGGATTGGCCGCGGGCCAAGCCCAACCCGACCCGCCTGGTGTGCTATGAAACGGGTTGGGCAATTTTTTTTTTTTCCTTTCTAAATTCCCAAAATTTAAAAGGAGAAACAGGGTAGCGGTAGTCTAATTTGAAACATTTACAAGTGAAGGCAAGAACTTACCGCTCTATCAATAACATCAATGTGCCGTGCTTCAGAATATTTAACATTAATTAAAAAATATGAAAATTTGCATATGAGCGGACTAGGCGGTGGTGGGTTGGGCGGTCCAAAAAGCCCACTGGCTTAACCCGGCCCGTGGCCTATATTTCAGATCCGACCTGCCTCTTGTACACGGGTTGGACGGGCGGCGGACAGCGGGCTGCCTCACAGATTTGGACCCGAAGTGTTTATCTTAAACTATATCTCGTAAGTCCCTTAAATCTATATAATACAATATAGAGAGGATTTAACTGCCTCTTATCTTGGGATAAGTGGTGGTCAGGATTGAAAGTTGAAAATTTGATCGGACGGCTGTGAGCATCTTAAAACACCCCCCACACACACCCCCCCCACGATCTCATTCCTGTCATCTTCACTACTACGTCGATTACTACTTATCGCAAAACCCAAAGAAAATCCATTCCGTTCGGATCTATCGTTGTTGTTCCCTGCGTTCTTCACCCAATCTCTATCTCTCTCAATCCAAATTGGGATCCGCCGGCCTCCGACTTCTTCAAGCGACGATCCAGCCCAGTTCCAAGAGTGTCCACCAGACTTTTCTCTCTCTTTTCAACCATCAAATTTAGAGGGTTCGTACCAGTTGAGCGTTCGAGGGTTTTTCCGAAGCCATAGCTGCCACTTTGGTCTGCTCTTCCTTTGGGTAATCTCGCAAATTCACCATTTATCAAATGTAATTCACTCTTTTTTTATGGATTCTATTCTAACCCAAGAATTTCTTTTCTCTTTTTTGTTTTTGGTGTAATTTTCAAATTTCAGACCCTAATTCCTCTGTAACCCTGCTTTCACTTTGCCTAATTTTTATTACAGTTCTTAATTGACGGCTTCAAGCAAATCCCTAATTCACGTCCCCATTCCGTCCACACCGGTTGAAATTAATCTTCATAATTGCCGTCCTCTACATAAGAGGTGAGGCCTACTTTCCAGTTAAAGTCATCTGCGGTCTCGAGAATATGATTTTCTTTCCGTTTGTGAATTTCAATTGTGTCGTGTATTGTTTCTCCTTTAGGAAATTATCTTTCATTCAATACATATTCAGCACCACCCGGATTTTCTTTTCGATTGTGATTTTTACAATTCTGTTCTTTATAGAGTGTATTTTTTTAATGCTTTGCTGTCTGTATAGCAGCTGCATTACACCGAATGCTCTAAGCTTATTGATTCCTTACTTGATGTTGTTAGAAAAGAGGCTGGATAATCATCCTTATTACATCACACTGGGACCAAGCCACCTTATTACATTAATAGAATATTAATAACGTGAAGAATACAGATAACAGGGCAAGGCACAGGAGTTACCACGTAGTCTGTCACACTTTCGATAGAATTCAGACATGGAACTGCTACTCATTATAATTTTTTTTTGGATTTATGATGTGCGTAGCCTCTACGGCTGGTAGGGCATTGAAATCTGTTCTCCAAGGTTTGTTATTAAAGTTTGGATTCAGAGAAGATCAGGATGGATTTATATTGAGTTGGAAAGCTTTTGTGCCATATTTGGTGAACGTGAATCTAACAAATTTAATGCTTATGAAGCATACGAGTGATTTTTAGGAATCAAGTGATCATGATAGGAATGGCGGGATTAGCTGTTACAATTATGGGGTTGTGCTTTACAGTAAAGCAAAGAAGCGGTCCAAAGTTATAGAGAATAAGTATTCTCTGTTAAGGAGAAAAAGAAGTCTTGAATAATTCTTAGTGGTTCCAAATCTAGCATAGAATACTTGGTTTAGCTGATGATTTGGGTCCTATAAACCTGAAGTGAAGGGTTTGTGAATTGATTTTTTTCCTTTTGTAGTTTTTAGTATGAGATTTGAGTTAAATTGGATGTGTATAGGAGATGCCCCTGAGTGCTTTTCTTTTTATACTTACTACTCCATCTACCCAATTCCTTTCAACTTTTAGTTTTGTACATTCTTTTCTCTGAAAGCTTTGGTGTTTATGATGTTACATTGAAAGATTTATTTATCATAATTACAGATGACTGCCCATAGATTACAATTTTCCTAAGTATGATTTCTCTTCTGTCAAGTTCTTAGGATTGTGCACTTTAGATATTTGTGTTTGTTTTCAATGGATTGATATCCATTGATCACTGTTACTTTCTATTTTGATAAGATCTTTTGGTACTCTCTGACCCGTTGATCCAATTTCTAACTGTATTTTTTGAATAGAAATGTTAATCGCTGCAAATGTCAGATTTGACTAATGAGCTTATTGGCATCCTTTAAGAAGTTGGACAGAAAGACCTCAGCTAGCAGCAACGGGGCGTGGAATACCTCTTCCTCTATCAGCTTAGTCTTTTGGTATAAATGTGTGCTCAACAAACACTGATCGCTCATTGGCAGAGTATTGTAAAAAGCCTTAATGGTTATTTGAATACTATGAAAGCAAACTATGTGAGCTCCGAATCCGTTGTATGGATACACAAGTTATAATCGTATTGCTTTCATACATTCATTAAATTGTAATTTAGAATTTGGGAATGAAGTAATTGAGTTTGTTGATTTTCTTATGAAGATTGTGTGGCCCGCTTTTATGTGTGTTGCATTGAAACTCAAATGGATGATGTGTAGTTCAAAATTGATAGTGTTACATTGACAAATTCAAGTTTGTTTTTGCTCTCACTTCCAACTCCAAGGTAAAGATTTTTTTATATCTTCAACATTATCTAACAAAAAGCTCAGTATTTACCTTTTTGTTACATTCTCATTTTACTTCTTCTGAATATCTGATTTTATTTTTAATATGGGCTTCCGATGGTTTCTCAGGTACCCTCTCTCAAAAAGTTTCGACTCCCAGGTAAATATCTTTGCACTTCATAAATTTGAAACGGTTTAAAATTACATTTAAAACGTCATATAGTTAGCATGCGATTTCAGTTTTCCCACGTTTTTCTCTTTCCATACTGTCTCCCTTTTCATACTGACCCGTGCCAATGGCGAGGGCTTTTGAGTACTAGTGATACTACAAATCATATACTTCTCCGGTTTCACTTGAAAAAATATAAAATGAGTTATGTACGAAAATTAAGGAAAGTGTATAGTGCATTAAGTGTTGTTTGTATAAAAAGTGAGGTAGGAGAGAAAATGTGAGATAGAAAATAGTAAGTGAATAGTTATCGTAAGTATGACAAACGAGTCTAATTAATAAAGAAATATTAAAGTTTTCATTTTTGGAGCGTGTGTTTTTAAATGTGACAACCAAAATGAAATTTTGTTTCTTTTCAAATGAAATAGATTTTCAAATGAAATAGAGTAAATATAATTTAGTTAAAATTGTGATTCTATTTTCCCAGACTACTGAAATCTTCACCAAAGACTCCACCTATCATATATAATATATATAGCAAAACTATTTAGAGGCTCCAGAAAAGGCCACGTCAAAGGCCACGTCAGTAACAATTTTCAACTCATTTTTATTTCAATTGGTCAGCCATTTTTTATGCTATTCCGAAAAATTAAAAATAAATAAATAAAAGCCTAATTCCTACTATTTCGGATAATTCAATAAATTTTGAAAGAGTAAATTTGAATTTCAAAATTTAAATTTTTAGTTATAAAATGAGTATATTTTAGGAATGAATTAAACTAATCCAAAAACTTTATGACATGGAAATCCATGTCATCATTCCACAGTTTCATTGGCTGCTGCTTTTCAAAGGTGGCTGCTGATTTTTCAGATTTTTCAAGGGAATGGCAGCAAATAATATTAGATACGTTTCTGTTCTTTTGAGATAAGCACGGTCCTTCAAATTTCTTTAGATAAACACTGAATCCAAATTCCAAAATCATATCCGCAGCAGATGTATATCCAAAATATAAATCCTCTTCCGATCTACTCTTTCTCTCAATTCTATCAGTTCCGCCTGAAAATTCCGATCTCCTCTCTCAAGCAAGTCGATCAGCATCTTCAGGTTCAGTCTCAAAATTCGGTCTTTTTTTTTCGTTTTCTATAATCGTTATTTCATTCTTTGATTTTGAATTTCTATTTGGGGGGGGGGGCAACTATTTTGTGTTATTGTTGGGTAGATGTAAGAATGGTGTTTTTTGTTGGATTAATACATACGTGTATTTGTAAGTAGCCTAGCAGACTCGCCGGCGTTCACATGTAGTATTTGTAAGTAGCCTACCAGCACACTCGCCTATCTCTAAATCAATATCCCCTCTTAGTTTTTCATGGAAACAAAAATATTTGATTTTTGAAGAGTTTTAGTAGCAGTATTCAAAATTACTCTTGATTTTGCTCTATATAATTGAAAGTGTCATAAGGTATAGATGATCTCTCAAAGGTGAATTATTCAGTTCATCGAAATGACATCCATTTTAATCTCTGTCTTTTATTATTAAAGAAATCACTCATTTTAGGATGGAGAGAGTAATATCTGTGATTTTATCCTCTGTAAATAAGTTATTAAGTTGATCTTTAAAGTCAAAAGAACATGCTTTGTAAATTAGAGGGGGGGGTACAGATCTGGCTCCTCTCCATTATACTTCCCACCCAGTTTCCCTCGATGCACTATTCGAAGTAGGACATATGGATAAAATTAAAGTCAAAAGAACATCCTTTTGTATGTTTGTTTCAAATTTTGATGGATTGTAAATTGTCATTGGGTTTGTATTTAAAGTATGTAACTTTATACTACTTTGGTTCTATAATTTCTGTTTTTGTATTCTACTTTGGTTTTGCACTATTTGTTCAACAATTTTTCTGTGGGGATCTATCAAGTTGTGGAAATCCCAAGGAAAGTGGATCAAGCCTGAGTTATTGGGAAAGAATTATCAATGTCATCAATCTTAAAACCAGTGCACTATTCAGTTTCATTTCTTCCCCACTTCTCAAAACCGTTCCTCACAAAAGAGCTAATTTGTTTGTATGGAGGGAATTGGGAAACTTAATTTCAGATCTTGCATTGTGGATAAGGGTAAGGATTAGCATGCAGTTTTAGGAGCCAGCCAATCACACCCATATCCATCCCCCGTCTCCCTCTCTCCGCCCCTCACTTCACCGCGCTCCCAAGTAAAATAAAAATTATGGTGGTTTAGAGTGAAGAGAACTCAATCTGTGCCTTAATGCTTTTGATAAACCCCTGTTTTTCTAATAACAGCTTCACTTTATGCTTGTGACCTTGTAAGTGCTGCTTCATATTGGAGTCAGCACTGCAATGCACTTGACATATCTTGCAAAACAGCCTCTTCTCTGTCTCATGTTGAGAACTGCCATTACCACTAAAAATCCAGTCTTGGTGTTCATTGCCGTTGCTAGGTTCCTTTCTCTTTGACCTTGAACTATAACGCAGGCTTGATTTTTGAGGTAGACTGAGATTCGTAGTGGGAAAATACAATGGATGGAACGAATTTGAGCTTGGAATTTGAATTAGTCGCAAATTTAGCTCTGACGTCTTTTCAATTGGACATGGTTTTTAATTCAATGAAGGCACCTGAGACGAACAACAAATAAGCCATGCATATAAGCTTCCATAAGCAAAAGGTCAAGAATGAAAAAGTAAAAAAATGTGAAAGTTTCTGACCTATAAAGGCTTGATAACGATGCTAAGAAAATGACAGGTGATTTTGGTGTTGCTGCACAGCTAACAAGAACCATGTCCAAACGTAACACGGTATGCCTATCTTTTAGTGATTCCAGTTATAACATGTTATATGTCAACAATACAGATTAATTGTCTTTGGTTGCTTTGAAACAATCTAAGGAAATATAATTAAATCAGTAAGATCAAAGAATATTATGAATTAAGGAAACCATTTTGACTTCAAATTGCTATTCAAAGCTGTTCATGGAAGTCTGTAAGGTAAGTGTATGTGACACGAGAAAGTCAATGCTCTTCTGACTTTGTTCTTCAAAAGTGACACACTGTAGTTTTTTATTGGTATATGCCCCCTTCATCTGTAGTACTCCTCAAATGAGTCCTTACCACTTTAGCCCGATCTACTAATTCATATACGCATCCGAGCGCAAAGTAGCACAGTTAAGGGCTTATAGCGCCCCTTATCTCCTTCTATCGATATGTCTATCTTTCTCCTTCCGCCTATTTCTCCTAACTACTTTTGTGACTGCTATAGTGAGAAGCTTCCTACTGGCCTCAATTCGGCAACTAAAGCGCAGAATTATCTTAATTGGTCTATTCCCCCTTCATATATAGTTTTTAAAAACTACTTACAGAATTAAAAAAAAATGTTTAAATTGATTACATTTGATTGAACAGTTTTTTTCTTTATATTAGGTATGAATTGAATTTCAAAATGTTTAAATTGATTACCATAAAAGATCAGCTTCGTTTAGTTTTGCTTTAATATTCAGATGCTTATGTATTTCATTGACTTAAAACACAGGTAATGGCTACAAGCCGTATGATTGTTGTCAAATCAATTGACAAGAAAACTAAACAATTCAGCGTTAATGTCCGCATATTACGTCAATGGGAGCTGATTGGACAATACGGAAAAAAATCAACTGAAATGATATTGGTTGATCAGGAGGTAATAGATCTCATATATTTATTTCTACATGTTATTAATATTTCATTAATTAATTAATTAATTAATGATATTTAATATTTTATACAGGGATCTAAAATCCAAGCAACGATCCCTAGCAAATTGCCTTTCCAATTTACAAATAAGTTTCAAGAAGGGAAAATGCTAAAGATTTCAAAGTTTGGTGTCGAAGAATACTGCATTCAACCATTGCAAAAGGTGATACTAAATCACAAATGGAAACTGTGTATGAGTTTGGCGACTGACGTGTCTGAAGTCGACAAGTCTATCCAAATTCCAGCTAACAGTTTCGAGTTCACGCCTTTTCAAACAATTGGGAGTTTGAATTTGGATTTTGTAGTCGATGAGAACTATAAATCGCATATATTTTTATTTTTTCGGTCTTATATAGATTATCTTTATACAGGTAAAACAAAAGTTTCTACTATGATATTTACTTACATTTGCTGAATATTTGCTAGATGTGATTGAAGAGGTGATTTTACCTCTTAGAGATTTTGAGTTTGTGCAGAGGTTTAATGCTAGAAAGTTAGATGTTCAGCTGATTGATAATGAGTATGTGTTTCAAAAATTTTATTCTTTAAAGGTTAATTAATATATTTTGTGACTAATTAAGATATATTCTATAATTACTTTCTACTATTTTGACAGTGGAAATGAGTTGACTGCCGTCCTGTGGGCCTCATTTGGAGATAAGTTAAAATAGTATATTGACAATAGGGGTCAAAACGAGGAAGGCCCAGTGATTTTGGTTTTGCAATTTGTAATGCTATCTACATACCAAGGTATCTTTTACGTATATTTACTTAAACTGCAATTACGTTTCTGATTCAAGGCATATTATCATGTGAGTGAATTTTATAATATTTATACAGGGAAAACCAAAGTTAGTACTATGAAGCATGCTTCAATAATGCATATTAATGCATTGTTCCCTGAAGTAGCGGATTATCTTAGCAAGTAAATGAACACTAAACCTTTATAAGAATCCACGAATTTGTTATACAAATTTGTATGGTTATGTTAATTTACATATATCACTTTTACAGGCGTGAAACTGGATCTTCATCGGTTAGTCGTTCTTTGACTATTACCACTAATGATAGTAGTCGTATCAATAGTGATTTGTGGTTGAAAAAAAAAGAACTCAAGACGATTGGTGATTTGCTCACATGTACAGAGGTATATTATAAATATAATTAATTTTTTATAAAGATTATACTCATTTAAATATTCTTGAATGAACATTAATCTTTTTTACTATAATCATTTTTATTAGGTTGGCGTATACTCCGTATTGGCAACCATATCGGATGTGGATTCACATGCCACCTGGTACTATGATGGGTTTAGCAATGTAAAGTGTGCTAAAGGTTTTGAAAAGAGCAGTAAAAACTGTCCTAAATGCAAGACAACTTATGGCAATGCTATCCCTAGGTAATTGACGGATTTGATTTTTATATATATATATATATATATATATATATATATATATATATATATATATATATATATATATATATATATATATACAAATAAAAAAGATTTATAATCATTATCTTCATTCGAACTAATTGTGTACCTATTTTTTTAGGTTCAAAATTAGGATTTTGGTCACTGATATGAATGATATAGATCTAGCTGAGACACACTTTGTTTTATTCGACGCGACAGCATCTTCTTTGCTCGGAATGTCTACTCTTGTAGTTCTTGCCAATGTCTCAGAGGTAGCTAATTTGTTGTTATTTTGTTATTAGATAGATTACTACTTTATAATAGATGTAAAATAATATTCATATAACATGATGTTCAACAGGGCCAACTACCTGAATCTTTTCGAAAAATGTTTGAAAGACGACACTTATTCAGGATTGATGTTGACCAAAGAACTGTAGATACTGATCATGATAAACGAACTTTCACAGTAAAGCAATTATCAGAGGATACAGATATCATCGCCCAATTTTTATCACTCATAATTGATAATGTAAGTAGAAAATACATCACATTAGCTTTAGACAAAAGCTCAAATTCATAACCATTAATTGTTTTAAACTTCAGGAGGTTGCTTCCAAATTGAATCATGGAATTGAAATTGTGACCAGCTTGAACTGCAATAATGAGGTAAATTTCTTTGTATCCATAGTTTACTTTTTATTTTTCTAATTCAATTTCATTTTGAGATTTTGCTTTTTATGATCATGTTATTTTACGTTTTTATTATGTAGGATAAGCCTTTGGAATCTGTGTGTGACAGTTCTTCAACATCAATCACTCCACAAAAACGTCTGTTAGATACTACCTCCAATGATGAAGAGATAAAATTGTCTGTTACGAAGGGAATCAAGCAAATTAAACAAGAGGAATTGGATAAATAGGCAACAAGGATTGTTTAGCATCGTATTCAGTCTGTCAACTTTTCACTCAGTACAATATTTGTTTTTTTTTCACTTTTAAACTATTGTGGCTAGAAATAAGAGGATTTTTTGCGAAAAATTTATTTGGAACTATGGTATTTCATTTGGTATTTTAATGATCACATATTTGTGGGTCAGGCAGACATGATAATTCTTAGTTGGTTACTCTATCTTCTTTTGTTTCGCAAACTGGACAAGTTAAAAGAAATAACATAGTTCACCAAAAATATCCATTAATTTATGAATAAATCCAAATTGAAAATAAAACAGATGTACGAACTTCCAAATAATTAGTTAAATGAATATAATGAGGAATTACTTGATGGGAATAATAAATTGGGGATAGACTATTTCAATTGGCATCCAAAATATAGAAAACTTCGATCAGGCATCAGGATAAATCATATATTCTTAGTTTTTAATGGGAATCAAAATCAAACAGATAACAAATCATCGATTAATTACAGAAAAATGTAGCGAATTTGAAGACGATCCGAAATCAAACCCTAGAGAGAGAGATGCAGGAGAAGGAGCAAGGAAGACGATCGCAAAATCAAACCCTAGAGATAACTACGAAATTACCTGCAAGAGAAGGAGCAATTTTCGCGAAGGATTTCCTGTGCGCCGTGACCGACGCCGTCGATGTGAGCCCGTGACCTTCGTGCGGCATCTTCGATCGGAGCGGCGAATTGCGATCGAATCGAACCAGGAGGGTGAGGTTTGTACATTTGTGATTTTTGCAAATATGTCCAGCTTGAGCGGTAATAACGAGGTAAATTCCTAAGGATCTTTTATTTATCTTCTACTGCACTTTTTTTTATTTGAGTTTAGTTACAATAAAAATTAATCATTCTTGAGTTGACTGATAATATATGTGCAATTGAATCGACATCTAAGTTATACATAATCTTCATTATTATTTAGATTGTACATGCTGTTTAACTATTTTATTTAACTTTATTTTTATGTAGGATACGCCCTTGGAATCTATGGGGGACAGTTCTTCAACATACATAACTCCAAGGAAGTGTTTGTTGAACAACATATCCAATGATGAGGAGGTTCAACTATCCGTTACTAAGGTAATTAAGCACATCAAGCAGGAGAAATTAGATAAGTAGGCAAAGAAGAAGGAGAGATTAGCATTTTATTTCAAACATTTGATTATATGTTTTACAATTGAGCAAGATGTATTGGTTTAATAACCCTTACAGTATTTGCTATTTCTTACCCGGTTGACATTATTGTGGGTAGCTTTAGTGGAATTGTTGGACAAAATTTTATTTGGTAGACTTTGATTTCATTGATATTTTTTTAATTTCTGCTTATTCTGAAATAAAAATGTGAACTTTATTAGTTTTCAAATATGTACAATTTTGATGTTCTTATTTAGTACTTTGTGATTTATACTTTGATGATCAGACTCGGCATATTTTCATAGTCTAACCGTGTAGACTAAGGACGCGACACTGGTGCCGACACGGGATATGCATCGAATTCGCCAGGTTGAAAACGGACTCGGCAGTTTTCATATTTGTTTGATTGAAATCAATTTTTTCATCATTCCCTCTTACAAATCTAATGTATTGTGCCGATCAAATAAAGGAGGAGGAAGAAAAGAACCTGAATTTATAAAGCTCTGTTTGTTTCGACCTAAGTAGAACGACATCTCGCCTTGGTATTGTAGATCTGAGATGGTCGCCGATTGGCTCGATTGTTGAGTTTGCCGTTAGTGATAAGTTAATGTATTTGGAGTTTTCTGTCGGTTAAGGTCGCTGGTAGTCGATTGGTGAAGTCGTTGCTCGAAAGAGCCAAGATAGAGAGAAAGTGAAGAGGCCCCATGGCACACAGATGAGAGAGAAATCGAAGAGGACAAAAGGAGAGAGAAAGACAAATGTTGTGGGTTTCTTTGTGTTGGGACGTGGAAGTGGGATACAACTATTAAGATAAGAGCATGTGTATTGTTTCACCACACACTAAGCAAACGAACTGATATGTGAATAAAATTTCGTTCACACTAGCTTAGTTTCTATAGTGGTGAATTAATTTTTCGTTCATCTATGTTATTTTTAATTGTAATTTGATATTATAAAATTAATAATATACATTATTAAAATATTACTTTTTATTAACCTGTTATTATAAAATAAAATCAGAAATTTGAAATTTGAAATCAGAATATTTAAATTTGAAATTCGAAATCTAAATATATTGAAAATACAAATTGGCTCTTTTTGTTACCTTAGTAATGTCGGATATAAAAATATACACTATCTAAAGTATCAATCATCAAATTTTCCTCCCAGCTTGCAAAAAGATGAATCCATTTAAATATATTACTCATATGTATCGAAAAACATAAGTCCAGGTGTTTAACTATATTGTTACATTAGTTGCGATCCGTGCAGAGTCAATGAGTCAGTCATTCAAACTTCACAACAAATGATTTATATTTAACATAGAGCTCCACAACAAGCTTTAATTCTTTCCCTTAATCAAGAATTATAACTATGCTAATTACATCATGTTCATTCTTCCTAAGGAAGTACTAATGACATGGTTTATAATGTTTCTGATAAGATGAGATTATCAGGAGGTTTAAGAGTATCTAAACTCATCCATCTCACATCCAGTTCCTCATGGGGTTCCTTAGCAACTGAACATGGCCGTTTAGGCATTAATGCAAACTCTTGGGTGCATTTAACTAAAGTTTGCATTGACCGAACAAAAAAAATGCTCCTGATTTGACACTCTTCTGTATCCGACTCACAGATAAATCAATCCAATTAATCAAAAATAGTCGAAGGATTCTTCCAGATCCTATTGCAAAAAATAGTCGAATCTATATATCCTGACTTATTGCAAAATAAGGATGTCGAAGGATTCTTCCAGACTAGAGCTGTGCTTGCTCCAACAAATGAGATTGTCGATAACATAAATGATTATGTCATGTCACTCTTTTCGGGAGACGAAGTTGAATATATGAGTTCTGATTAATTTTGAGATAAACATAATAGTAGATAAGTCTGAGAATTATAGGGCAGTTGAATGACACCGGTGATAAACAGAGTCCGTTGGGAAATAGAGTCCGCCAATTATTTCCCTCTTCTCCCTATAAACCCTAACCCTAAGAGAGGTTTTCTTCCCCGTTTCATTGAAGATTTTCTTCCCGGTTTCATTGAAGACATCGCTCAAAAGGTAATAATTCTTCCTGGCAATCGTTATTTCATTCCTTCATTCTGCCGAACTCTGTTTCCCTCTTCTCCCTGGCAATCGTTATTTCATTCTTTCATTCCCGTTTAATTGAAGGTTTTCTTCCCCGTTTCATTGAAGACAGCTCTCAAAAGGTAATAATTCTTCCTGGCAATCGTTATTTCATTCTTTCATTCTGCCGAACTCTGTTTCCCTCTTCTCCCTGGCAATCGATATTTCATTCTTTCATTCTGCCTGAATCATGTCACTTGTGAGCTGCTGAATCTGTTTGCCCCAAACATTGAATTTTTTTGTGTTATTGTTGTTGATTTATATTATTTGATTTTAAATTTCTGTTTGGGGGGGGGGTGGCGGCAACATTCTTCTGTTCTTTTGGTCACTGCCCTAAATTAAGATATCATCATCGCCTTTGAACAAGAATAGTTGTGCTTCCCTTGAGCAGTTACATTACATAAGTCAGTTTGATTGATTGATTTGTGATTTCTGATTTGTGGTGTACCAATAAGTTTGATTGGCTTTAAAGACTCATGATCTGAATGATCAGTAATCTATCTATAGTCTCGCAATGCAGTGCTAATCTGGATATCATGTTCTTTTCTGTTTGTTACATCATTAACCTGGAAACTATATGTTTTTGTGTGATATGAGTGTGTAATAATCATGAGCGTTATCACTTGATCAAGCCAATCTTTGTATAGAAGTTAATTTGGAGAGTGCAAGGAAGTTGTTTGATAAAATGCCTTAAAGAAATGTTATCACTTGGAATTTGTTGATTGTTGGCTATGTCCATAATGAAAGATCAGGTTCCTTTCAATAGTATCACCTGTCTTTCTCCCCCTTGGTAGTTTTTGGTTCTTGGTAAGCTCTATATGTTTGTGTGAGTGAAGAGTGTATAAGTTCCTCAACTGAGTTGTATAGCTCAGCTAAGCCAACTAGGCCCACTCGAATAACTTCGACTGTTAGGAATTCTTCTGCCGAAGCTGATGTAAGTTCCCACAGTCGTAACTTATCGCGCTCAGCTTCGATTTTTAGAGAAGTGGGATGTAGCCTAGCAGGCAAACTAAATCTTAACTGGGACATCCTATTGTACGTTTTGGTGCTTAACTTGGAATGCCTTCCTTCCATTTAAATTGTACGTTGATAATCTAATTATTAATTGTCAAAATCTAAAAACATATGATTTGCATTGAATATGGAAATTTAATTATTCACAAAAGGGAGGTAGTATCTGCAAAATCAAATTAAAAGCAAAATAATGCTACAATAAACCCAGTCACATGAATCAATTTGATTATCCAATTTCCACTTTGCACACCAGAAAAATAAATGGATGTTGCATGCTAACTTTTGTTTATATACTCCCAAATTAATCACAACATATTTTCTCAACATAAGTTGCATAGCTCATATCTCATCAACGCGGCATTAGCTATTCAAGTTTTTGTAAGTAAATTATGGGAAAAAAAGCTATTTTCTTTCCTTTATATTCAAAAATACCCCATTGGATGGGATGATGATACAATATTTAGGCAACAAAGAAAAGGAAAATTATGAGGAATACAATCAATACAAAGAATATCTTTCATTTATTTTTCTTTTCTTTTTTTCTTTTTTTTTGTTATTTTATTTTTATTTATTTTTAGACTGTTGTTAAATTATTAACATTATCTAAATATATGTTCATTAATATTTGAGGTTTTTTAGATTATACAAATGTATAGATCATCTATGAAGAGAAAAACGCATCTTACTGATGTGGACAACAATTCCATTAATTTATCGCAATGATCTTCTCAACGATTACCATTGACGGATATTTCTAATGGTAATTTTATTATTTACTTTATTATTATTTTAGCATATCCATTAATATCATGTGTATAAAATAAATTATAAGAATGCATGATTTTATATTTATTTTTTTACTATCATTTTAAATGAATTTATTTTTATTTTTAGTGGACTTATCATCGGGTAGTCATTTGATTTCACCAAGTAATCATCAAAGTTGTATTACGGCTCAAGGTAATATGTTATTGAAGTTTGTCAATTTTGAAGTATTTTCATTATAAAGACAAATTCTAAAAATAAATTGTTTATATATATATATATAATGTGATTTTTTATATAAATTTGTTAATTAATTTAGATCTAAGATAATAATACTTGATATACAGGTATTGGTGTGAACCATACAAATGAAAATCTTACTCCTAATTCAAGTCATGACCGTGGATCTATATGTATGATTTTCTTTGTTAATTTACAATATTTTTCCTATTTTATTTTTATTTTTAATTTCTTAATAATCTTTTATTAAAGAATAATTATTTTTCTTATTCAGCTAAATTTACGAGCATAGCATCAAGTGTACATAACACTTTCCACGGCACGCTCCTTGAGCCAAAAAAAATTGGACGACCGAGAAAAACTATTTCTTCTTCTTTGGATTCTATTACGACAAATTTGTTAAAAGACGGTGGGAAAAGAAAAATCGGGAGACCAAGAAAGGTAGCTGTATCTATTTTGGAATCTTCAAAGATAAATTTGGATGTTGATGGATTCAGTTCTGCAATTGAAGTTGAATTAATGAAAAACAGTCCTATATCTGGTAAGTTATATGTTTGATTTATTAGTCAACTATATATTTTAAAGAGCTAAAATAAATATATTAATCGTTCTCAATATTTTTTTGATATTGTAGGAACAGATAATGTAACAGTAGCAAATAATACAACATTATTATCTTCTACTGTGAATTTAGGTAATGATTTTTTTAATTGTTCAACATTCGATATTTTTAAATAAAACTATTTATTATTACAAATTATTATTCAATAGTTTATGATAAAATATTTCATTAATAATAAGTCATATATTCCATTTGTATACAGAATCCGCGTTAATAAATAATTCTCGCATGCATGCGACTACAAGTGAGTCGTTAATAAATCAGAAGGAAAAATCCAAGAAAGCGCGCATCAGTAGAAAGCAAAAAGATTCTGACAAACAATATAATACATGTGTTTATTATTATTTTTTTTTCTCAAGTATATATTATATTATTATTTTCTCTGTATAGCCAATGAATTACTAACATAATTTAAATATTTATCAATATATTGTAGTTTATGGGGATATAGGCGATCCGGAGTACGAATGTGCGAAATGTGGTGCGATGTTCTGGTATGATGAAAGGTTAAAAAGTACGCAAGCATCAACACAGCCTAAATTTTCATTATGCTGCATGAATGGAAAAGTTCAGATTGACCCATTAGTGCAGCCACCTAAGTTATTGAGTGATCTCTTAGAGAACAAGCATGAAAAGAGTAAAAATTATAAAGACAATATTCGAGCGTACAATTCTATGTTCGCATTCACTTCAATGACCGGTGCAGTTGACCATGGCATAAACAATGGTCGTGGTCCTTATTCGTTTAAATTGAAAGGAAAGAATGATCATATGATAGGTTCTTTATTGCCTAATGACGGCCATCCCCCCCCCCCCATTTTTCTCAGCTTTATATCTATGACACGGATAATGAAGTTAAAAATAGAATTAATGCTTTCAGGTACGTTTTTTATTTAATTATTCGAGAATTATAATGTATATTACATATATTGTATGACTATCTTCTATTTTATATGTCTGATTCTTTCACACAAGCAGGAAAGATAAAGATAAGCCTTCTCCATTCGATGAGTCAATTGTTGCTGATTTGAATAATATGATTGATGTGCATAACCCTTATGCACAGACGTACAGAATGGCCAAAGCATATATTTGAATGAAGAAAGATATTAAATTGAGGCTTATAGGAAAGCGGGGTAGAGATGGAAAACCGTTTAATATGCCGACAAATTTCGTGAGGTCGCTGCTATAATTGAAGGTGATATTGATGATTCGGGTGATGTCAGGGACATTGTTATTGAAAAGCAGAATGGGGATCTGAAACATATTCATGAATTTGATAAATCTTACCTTCCTCTACATTATCCTCTATTATTTGTATACGGTGAAGATGGATATTTCACAGACATTCCGAGAAATAAACCTCCCGGGGCAAAGAGATCAAGTTTGTCAATAAAAGAGTTTTTATCTTTTCGACTTCAGGAGAGGATAAGAGAAGGATCACAGCTTATGAGAAGCGGTCGGTTGCTGCAGCAATTTATGGCTGATGCATATGTTATGATGGATACACAGAGGCTTCAATGGATACATTATAATCAGCCTACTCTTCAGATGGAAACTTATAAAAATCTGTCGGATGCATCGGTAAGGGGAGATACCGGCGAAGCATCTGGGAGACGAGTTATATTGCCATCCCCTTATACCGGTGGGCAGCGGTGGATGACTCAAAATTACCAGGATTCTCTCGCTATATGTAAATGGACTGGGTATCCGTCACTTTTCATAACATTTACGTGTAATCCTAAATGGCCGGAGATTACGAGATTCTGTAAAAAATATGGCATTAGGCCTGAGGATAGGCCTGATCTATTAAACATGGTATTCAGAATGAAGCTTAATCAGATGATTGCAGATTTCAAGGAAGGCAAAGTATTTGGCACCCCAAAAGCAAGTAAGTAAATCTTTAAATATTATTTGTTTTCCTCTTATTGTTTTGTCATTTATATTTTTTTTATTAGCATATTCCTCTTATTTTGTTAATTGATTCATGCAGTTATATACACTGTGGAGTTTCAGAAGAGGGGCCTTCCGCATGCGCATATTCTTCTCTTTCTTAACCGCCAGGATCAGGGTCATAATCCTGAAGATATTGACAACTGGATTATTGCTGAGATTCTTGACAAGGAGAAATATCCTAGATTATACGAGGCAGTTGCTGATTATATGTTGCATGGACCATGTGGTGTTGCTAATCCTAAATCTCCATGTATGGATCACAACAGGTGCTCAAATAAATTCCCTAAATCATTCAATGATCGCACTCGTGTAGACGAGAATGGGTATCATGTATATAGGCGAAGAGACACGGGTTTCATAATTGATAAGGGTGGAGTTGCTCTCGACAATTGTTCAGTTGTTCCAATCAATCCATATCTTTTGCTAAAGTATGAAGCTCACATAAATGTCGAGTACTGCAATCAGAGCAAGGCAATCAAGTATTTGTTCAAGTATATAAACAAGGGAACCGACAGGATATGCCTTGCAATCGAAAATGATGAGGTGAAAAGGCAAATTGATTGTCGATATGTCTCTGCGTGTGAAGCTTTGTGGAGGATTTTCGGATTCGACATACATTATCGGACCCCTCCTGTTGAGCGCTTGGCTTTTCACTTGGAGGGTGACCATAGTATCCCCTTCAAGGACGGAGACTTTCTTCCTGATGTTTTGGATAAAGCAACAGTTAAAGAATCTCAATTTATGAAGTGGATGGAGTATAACAGTATTCATTCAGAGGCTCGGAAATATAAATACTGTGAATTTCCTCATCATTTCGTATGGGATAAAACTAAACGTGAATGGCGTCCAAGGAAAGATAAATATTTTGCAGTGGGGCGTATTTATCATGTTCCAATGAATTGCGGAGAATTGTATTACCTCAGGAAAATGTTGAATCATGTAGCAGGTCCCATGGAATTCAAGAATTTGAGAACTGTAAATCACGTTGTTCATCCTGATTTCAAATCTGCATGTTACGCTCTGGGATTATTAGATGATGACAAGGAATATGTTGATGGAATTATAGAAGCGAGTCATTGGAGGTTGCCCGATAGTCTGAGAAGACTTTTTTCTATGTTGCTACTATCTAATAGTATGTCGAATTCGGAAGAGGTATGGGAGAAGACTTGGCACTGATTATCTCATGATATAGAGTACAAGTATCGGAGGATGCACGATAATCCGGGTATTCCGTCCCATGTTTACATATTTGTTTTACAATAAATATCAATTATGATTTTATTTCTACTTTACAGTTATACAATATGATTCTATATATTTATCTATATTAATATATTTTTTTTTTATAATTTCAGGTTTGAAATTTATTAATGAACAGGTCCAGAATCTTGCTTTAGCGGAAATTGAGAAGTTACTGATCGAGAATTGCAGCAGTCTCCATAAATTTAAAGACATGCCTAAACCGGTGGGCAATGTTATTGGTGATGCATTGAATAAGCTCATTCTAGATGAGACATCTTATGACATTGATGAGATGAAAAGCCGAGCACTTTGTATTACATCCTCGCCAATGTACCGAGCAAAAGAGTGTTTATGATAAGATTATGTCGGCTGTTGATCGAGGAAACGGTGATGTGTTTTTCCTCTATGGTTTTAATGGTACGGGAAATACCTTCTTATGGAAAACACTGTATTCTGCAATAAGGAGTAGGAGAGATATTGTTCTTCCTGTTGCTTCCAGTGGCATAGCTTCATTGCTCCTTCCGAAAGGTAGGACCGCGAATTCTAGGTTCAGTATCCCAATACAGGTAAACGAGAGCTCAACTTGCAGTAAACTAAAGTTGGGTACGGATGAGGCAGCACTTCTATAGAAAACCAAACTAATTATATGAGACGAAGCTCCAATGGCTCTTAAACATTGTTTTGAGGCTCTCGATCGTAGCCTCCGAGATATTATTCGTACACCCGAGGGGAGATATTCCAATAAACCATTTGGTGGTTTAGTTATTGTATTCGGTGGTGACTTCAGACAGATTTTACCTGTTGTTCCTAAAGGGAGTAGGCATGATATTGTGCATGTTGCACTCTATTCATAAAAAATATGGAATGACTGTGAGGTTCTCAGATTGACGCATAATATGAGATTGCAGGTAATTCTTAAATAGCCTTTATTCATCTACTTAAATATTTTTATTTCAATTTAAGTAATTTGTATATATTTAACTTAATGTAGGGTGATTCTACTTCTCATAATTTCGAAGAGATAAGAGATTTCGCTCAGTGGCTCTTGAGTGTCGGAGATGGGATTGCCGGTAGAGATAATGACGGGGAAATTGACATTAACCTTCCTGATGATATATTGATTTGAGAGGCTTCAGATCCTATTGCAAAAATAGTCGAATCTATATATCTTGACTTATTGCAAAATAAGGATGTCGAAGGATTCTTCCAGACTAGAGCTGTGCTTGCTCCAACAAATGAGATTGTCGATAACATAAATGATTATGTCATGTCACTCTTTCTGGGAGACGAAGTTGAATATATGAGTTACGATGCCATTTGTAAGGATGAGGATGATGAAAATGGTGTCAAGATATATTCTCACCTGAATTTCTAAACACTATCAAGTGTTCTGGATTGGCAAATCACATTATTAAGCTGAAGGTTGGGTGCATAGTAATGCTTTTGAGAAATCTTGATCAAGCTGCTGAATTGTGTAACGGCACCAGAATGATTGTCACTCAATTAGGTAAATACAATAATTTTTTATTTTTTATATACATATAATTTAATGCTTAATTTTGTTACAAATATGTAGGTAAGCACGTAGTCGAAGCCAAGATGCTTTCGGGAAAGAATGCTGGCATGAAGGTGCTTATTCCTAGAATGATAATGTCTCCGTCAGATGTGACAAAATTTCCGGTAAGATTCCAAAGAAGGCAATTTCCACTTGCCGTTTCTTTTGCTATGACAATCAATAAGAGTCAGGGACAATCTCTTTCCCATGTAGGACTATATCTTTCACAACCTGTTTTCAGTCACGGACAACTTTATGTAGCATTTTTCAGAGTAACCAGCAAGAGAGGACTTAAAGTTATTATTTGTGATTCAGATGCTCAAACATATGACAAGACGCTGAATGTAGTCTACAAGGAAGTTTTCGACGTACTACGAGAATTTATGTCGCACAATTTGTGGTTAAACAAAAGTATTGCAATTTCTTATTATTTTCTTTGTTTTTATTTTGTTTTTCTTTAAATATATAGGAGATGGAAGAGATTATGTTGACACTTAGGCACACACTATTAAATTCACGCTATTGTAACCATATCTCTTCATCTTCCAAAGTTGTAACACTAAAATCTTAATAATGTTTTTTGTTAGGCAGGGACCTAACCTCTCGTGATTTTGTGCCGACGAGATAGTTGTCTCAAAGGCTTTCCACATTACATCATGTGTCAACATCTTTTTTCTGTATTAATTATACTTCTAATATCCGCTACATTGATCATCAATTTCGATTTATATTGTTACTTAAAAATCAATTAAAACACATAAATAATTATTTACTTAATCAGAAAAAAAATTATTCACCGTCGGGTACCAACGGGTTACTGACTAGTTGTAATAAAAAATGAACTAATATTCCTCACAAGTACAAATCCTCATCTATTTATATATTAAAGCAGGTCATCCAATGAACAGTAGTAGTGCCAAAAATTTCGCCAAAATTTTAGGGGCAATTTAGTCATTTACTTCCATAGCATAATTGAAGATATGCTATGCAAAGTACACGTGGCAAGTCGTGATTGGAAAAAAAAATGACGCGTGCAATAAAACGCGTCGACAGAGGCGCGTGTATGCAGACGAATTTACTTTTTTTTTTTAATGGGACATCATTTAGCGAGTTTAACCGGTCACAAGGATCGGTAAATCAAGAATCGGTAAATCATTCACATGGTGACCGGTCAATATTATTGGATGACCGATATCGATTCTTGACATGGTGACCGATCAATAATTGACATGGTGACCGGTCAATATTATTGAATGACCGATCTAAACAAACAAGAAGGACATGGTGTGACAGGTCAATATTATGGTTGACCGATCCAAACAAACAAGAAAATGGTGACCGATCAATACGGATTGGACCGATCCAAGCAAGATCCAAACAAACAAGGCCATCCATGACCGGTCAATATGAATTGGACCGATCCAAGCAAGATCCAAACAAACAAGGTTATCCAAACAAACAAGGCTATCCAAACCAAATCGAAACCAAGTACAAACTCCGTCTCCGTCTCACTTTAAATTACAAAATAATAAATATTAATAAAAAAAATTAAATAGAAATGTTATTTTTTCAATCTCAAATAAATACTTTAAAAAATATACTTTTACTAAAAATTATAATCTCCATTTTCAAAAATAAATATTATTTTCGATTCAAAATGAATAACAAAAAAATAATACTACATTTTTTGTCAAAAATAAATGAACATTACTTTCTTCATCCCTATGAATATTTTAAAAAATAAAACTACTTTGTTCGTCTAAAAAATTAATGTATTCTTAATGTCATATTTTGAGACGAATGCACTAACATTACAAATAATAATTTTAGAGACGAATGAATGAAGTAGTATTAATTTTTAAAATATTCATTGGGATGAAGAAAGTAATGCCCATTGCTTTTTTAATTTTTTTTTGTGTTTGACTGACCCATGGAGTGGTTTACCGATGCATGGAGTCCTTGGTTTGTGTTTGGCCTTGGTCTTTTTTATTTAAATTGTTTGGACTGTTTGATCGGCCTTGGTTTGTGTTTGACCCATGGAGTGAGTGGCTTACCGATGGATGGAGTCCATGGTTTGTGTTTGACCTTGGTTTGTGTTTGACTGATGGAGTCCTTAGTTTGTGTTCGGAACGGTTATAGATTTTTTTTTAAATAATTCCTTTTTACAAAATAATAATTATTAATAAAAAAAAATTGAATAAAAAAATTATTTTTTCATCTCAAATAAATACTTTAAAAATTACACTTCTATAAAAAATTATAATCTTCACTTCAAAAATAAATATTATTTTTAACTCAAAATGAATAACCAAAAAATAATACTACATTTTTTGTCCACAAAAATAAACATTACTTTCTTCATCCCAATGAATATTTAAAAAAATAATACTGCTTCTTGCCTAAAAAATAAATGTTTGTAATGTTAGTGCCTTCATTTCAATATATGACATTATTTTTTTAAACACATTAAGTAATATTTTATAAAATATTCATTGGGACGAAGATAGTAATTTATTTTTTTAGATGATGTAGTATTCTTTTGTAAAAATTAATGTTTATAATATTAATGTATTCGTCTCAGAAAATGAATATCAATAAATTAGGTTAATATTTGTTGTTGATATTCAACGGAGCTAAGTTGAGCTTAATTAATTAATGGGTGATTTATAGGTGGACACATTAATCCGGATTAATCCGGCTGTGACATTTGGGCTATTTTTGGCAAGGAAGGTTTGCTTAATTTCACATATTGAGAAAAGTCGACGTGGCAAGCTACGAGTGGTAGATAAATTGGCTCGTGTTGTTCACCCGCAGGAAAAGGCAGGTGGAGAAGGAGGGATATCTCAATTCCCACATCGATAGAAAAAGAAAGTGAAATTGCCTTGCCTTGGTATATAATGAGGCCTTGGCCAAGGTTAGCATAATCATTCGGCCGTGGCATTGCTAGAATTAGCCGGCCTTGGTCCTGACCTTAGATTTTTTCAAAAAATAATATTTTAAAAAATTTATTTTAAAAACCAAATTTGAAAAAGAAAAAAAAAATTAAAAATGGTTACAACCGGTAAACCATATTCGGTTAAGGTGGTTAACAGGGTCGGTTCCCGTTGGTATTTTGGAAAGATTGATTTTTGTTTTGAGGTTATTTAATTTTGATCAATTGAATTATGTTTGTTCTTTGTTAAAAAAAAATAAAAATAATCAAATCGGTTAGCTAAATCAGCTAACTAGGACAAAGGAATCGGCCAGTTACTAAATAGGACAAAGGAATCGATCAGTTGCTTGGCAACTAACCGTTGTTGTCAGTTTTTTACTTTTTTATATTATAATTTTTTAAAAGGTTCCATTTTAACTTTCAAAAGTCAAAGGTCAATGAGAGAGAAAGGAAGTGATGACTTGGACGGTTAGTTGCTTGAGTCTTTTCTATCGGTAAACAAGTTTTTTTTTTAAAAAACAACACACTGCAATTGGTCATTTGTCAATCGGTCAACACATAATCAACCGGTTAATCATTCATTCATCGGTTCATCTCCTAACTTTTCATAAAAAAAATGCTTTTTCTTAAAATATAACTTTAAAATAATAAATAAATAAAGTAGTCAATTGGTCAACACATAATCAACCGGTTAATCATCCATTTATCGGTTCATCTCCTAACTTTTCATAAAAAAAAATGATTTTTCTTAAAATATAACTTTAAAATAAAAAATAAATAAAGTAATAGTAAATCACTGTAATGGACCACAGCAAATTGGTAGAGTTAAGAGCCACACCAAGTGAAACAGGAAGAGTACTTGATAAGGTCCAAATTGTGCTTCAAAGCCTTATTGTGCATGATTCATGTGAGGATGCAAATTCATCGGTTAGCAAATATTATCATCGGTTTGAGTCTGAATAACCGGTTGACCGGTCAAGATATTTTTTAAATCAAAAAATTTCAAAGATTATTTTGTGGCTGTCTAACCGGTTGGAGTTATTAACAATCGGTCTAACACAGTCCCTCTTTCAATCGGTTAATCCAGTCCACACAATCGATCCAAATCAAATCAAATGTACAAATTTCGTCTCACTTTAAATTACAAAATAATAATTATTAATAAAGAAAATTGAATAGAAATATTATTTTTCATCTCAAATAAATACTTTAAAAAATATACTTCTATAAAAAAATATATTATTCATTTCAAAAATAAATATTACTTTCGACTCAAAATGAATAACCAAAAAATAATACTACATTTTTTGTCCAAACAATGAGATGGAATTTTTTTTTTGAAAGTACATAAACCAATCAAGCCTCGAAACCGGCAACACATACATCCATATCATCCATATCGGTCACACACATTATTACTTTCGATTTTAAGAATCGGTAATCCAGCCTGTGACAGGGCATTACCAATTGTGACCCTTCCTTAACCGATCCAAACAAAACACCAAACTCTAGCCGTAACCGAACCAAAACCAAATCAATTTTCCCTGTCTTGCCTGCTTAATCGATCCAAATAAACCACTAAACTCTAACCAGGCCCTTAACCGATCCAAAACCAAATCAGTTTAGGCCCTTAACCGATCCAAAACCAATGCTCAACCTATACAAACAAACAACCGGTACAAACTCCGTCTCACTTTAAATTACAAAATAACAATTATTAATAAAGAAAACTAAAACTAAATATTATTTTTTCAATCTCAAATAAATACTTTAAAAGATATACTGCTATAAAAAATTATAATCTTCATTTCAAAAATAAATATTACTTTCGACTCAAAATCAAAATGAATAACCAAAAAATAATACTACATTTTTTTATCCAAAAAAATGAACATTACTTTCTTCGTCCCAATGAATATTTTAAAAAATAATATTGCTTCATTTGCCACAAAAAATTAATATTTGTAATGTTAGTGCCTTCGTTTCAATATATGACATTAATTTTTTAAACAAATGAAGTAATATTTTATAAAATATTCATTGGGTCGAAGATAGTAATTTATTTTTTTAGACGATGTAGTATTCTTTTGTAAAAATTAATGTTTATGATATTAGTGTCTTCGTCTCAGAAAATGAATATTAATTTTTGAGACATGTAAGTAGTATTTTTTTTTTTAAATCTTCATTGAGACAAAGGAAGCAATTTTTTTTTTGATATAGAAAAATAATATTAATTTTGGGATGAAAGTAATATTCATTTTTGAATTGAAGAATTTTTTTTTCTTAAAAAGTATAATTTTTTTCTATGTCAAAATAAATGAATATGACTTCCTTTGTCTCAATGAACATTTTTAAAAAGAATACTACTTTATTCGTCTAAAAAATTAATGTCATCTTAATGGTATATTTTGAAACGAATGCACTAACATTACAAACATTAATTTTAGAGGCGAATTAAGTAGTATTAATTTTTAAAATATTTATTGAGATGAACGAAGTAATGCTCATTTTTTTTTTGATAAAAAATGTAGTATTATTTTTTGTTTATTCACTTTGAGTCGAAAGTAATATTTATTTTTAAAATGAATAATATAATTTTTTATAGAAGTATATTTTTTAAAGTATTTATTTGAAATGGAAAAAATAATATTTCTATTTAGTTTTCTTTATTAATTATTATTATTTTGTAATTTAAAGTGAGACGAAGTTTGTACCTTGATTTGATTTGTTTGGAGTGGCAACTGATAGTTTTAATATATTGATTTGTAATGATGATAAGCCCGGCCAATCTGATCTATGTACTGATAATGTAGTGCTTAAGGAAGTTTTTCATAATGTATAAATCTATTTCACTTTTTTGTTGTTTTTTTTTAATTTCTATCTTAGAGTAATATGTAATGATCCGTGCATCGCACGGGAGTAAAACTAGTTCATATAATGTTATGTCTAAAACTGAAAAGTTGTTGTTCCATTGAGTTAGGCATACAAAGAGACACCATATAAGTCATGACTGGTGAGTATAAAGCAAGAGGTCATACGCAACATATACATTGACGAAAACAGATAATTTAATTTTTTAAAGGGTGTCAACATTGTTTGTAATTAAAATTCAGAAAATTTTGAGAGAAACTTGTTTCTTCATTCATAAGTTATAAAAAGTCCTGTTTTTAAATATATCGACGTGGTGTTTTAAAGCCTAAACTCACTGTTTTAAGGCCTAAACTCGCTATTTTATTTTTTAGCTTAAACTCACTGTTTTAATGCCTAAACTCACTATTTTATTTTCTAGATATTTTAAGGCCTAAACTCAATGTTTTAAGGTCTAAACTCGATATTTTTAAGGATGAAAAGTGGGCTTTTTATAACTTATGGAGAAAAAGTTCCCCTAAAACTTGCTCATTAAAATTATATTATTATATAGAAATTTGACATGAAGAGTGCCAAAATTGACTAAAATCACATTTTCTAAAAAGTGAGGGGGGTGGGGGGTGGGGGGGGGGGTGTTGTTTAAGTGACCCCAATACCCTTAAGGTGAACATATATACGTATATCAAGACATATGACAACCAAGTACAACAAAAACTTCTACATGAAAGTGAGCAGAGTTGCTATAATTTTCATTAAAAGAAAAAAAGTAAATGAAAATAGTTCATACCAATATTTGATTAAGCCATCTTATCCTCATGTAGCAACTTTACTTATTTCAAACGATGCCACTCTGCACCAATGCAAACTATCTCGTGGCACTTGAGAGTTCTAAAGACTCCAACTTTCTCAATTTCAAGACCAACCCTTGCCTTCACCATCTCTAGGCATGAAAAATTGCCCATCCGAAGAGAAATTGACCTGACAAGCATACCCAACCACTATAATCCCCGCAAACCTCTTTTTCTTGTTGAGCTAAAATCTCTCCCTAGTGCTATAAATAAGAATTTGATTGGCCAAACTTTGTGCTGCCAGCCAAATCGAATTTGGGTGGAGTGAAATGGCTGACATGGAGTGCATGTGAGGTTCAAAAATAACAGAATTTGCAGATATTAGGATGTATATATTGTATATTTGATATTTATCAAGTTACCACATTTACGGAGGATTCTTAGGCTTGTATATATCTAGTTGCCGTGTATATCTAGTTACCATAATTGTAGGTAGGAGTAATATATGTACGTTATTTTTGATATGGAAAAGATTAGAGATTGAATTTCTCAATAATTTTTCATGGTATCAGAGCCTCAAACACGATCCACACCAAAACCCTAGCTGCCGATTGCCGCCCTAGCTGCCGACTGCCGCTATGTCGAATGAAGATAACACAACGAAGGTCTCATCCTCCAACAAGAAGGATGATCCGACTCACTCTCCTTTTTACCTACACCCCTCCGACAATCCTGGTTTGATAATTTCACCAGTGATTCTTAAGGGGTCTAACTACGATGAATGGGCTCGATCGATGAGGAATGCTCTCCGGGCTAAAAGAAAACTTGGCTTCATAGCGGGTGCGGTGGCAGCAGATGCAAGCGACACAGAAGAATGGCTTATGGTGAATTCCATGGTGGTGGCATGGGTTCTCAACACGGTTGAATCAACTCTACGATCAACACTCACCTATGCTGACTTGGTCAAGAGCCTGTGGGATGATCTCCAAGAAAGATTTTCAGTTGATAACGCACCTCGCATTCACCAACTGAAAGCTGAGATTGCCAATTGCAAACAGGGAGGGCTGCCAGTAGTGGAGTACTATGGTAAACTCAAATTGATGTGGGATGAACTTGTGAATTATGATCCTCCGATTAGTTGTTCTTGCCGAGGATGCACTTGCGACATGGCAACTACCTTGACAAAGAAGCGTGAAGCCGAGAAGCTCCATCAATTTTTAATGGGTCTAAACTCGGCCATATTTGGGACGGTAATCTCAAATATTTTGAGCACCGATCCTCTTCCACCCATTACCCGCGCCTATTCCTTGATGATCCAAGAAGAAAGCAGGCACGATGTTGCTAGGGGAAACGAAGATAGGGCAGAAGTTGTTGCTTTCGCGCAAGGGGTTTCTCCACCGTGCCTGCGATGTTGCCGCTGACCGAAACCTTCACTCCCGAGTAAGGTTTTTCGAGATAAAACAGGTACATGCTCTCATTGTGGAAAAGCTGGACATGTTGTGAAAGATTGCTTTCAACTTCACGGGTATCCGGATTGGTGGGAGGAAAAGAATAGGGTGGCTGGAGTTGGTCGCAGTAATGGGTCTCGTGGCCGTGGACAGGGAAATCGTGGTAGAGCCAACGCAGTTGACATCAAGGGTGGATCCTCTTCTTCTTCGGACCGGGAACCGTGTGACTGTAAACCTAATTCGTGGCAATTTCTCCGGTTTAAGCGACGATCAAGTATCAACTTTGGTGAATATTCTCAATGCTTGCACTCCGGCCTCCTCCGAAAAACTCTCCGGTAAGAATTATGAATGGTTGTTAGACACAGGAGCATCGCAACATATGACGGGTAATCTTGAATTTCTGACTAAATTGTCTCCTATTCCCAACTGTGAGATTGTGATGCCAAATGGAGAAACATTTGGCAAAACGAGGGGTCTCTATTACTTGGCCGAAAAGTTTATTTGGATGATGTGTTATTTGTCCCTTCTATGCATTGTACTCTTATCTCGGTTGCTCAGCTTGTTACTCAATTACATTGCACTGTCTCATTCTCTTCTAATTTATGTATTATACAGGACCGAGTCACGAAGACTTTGATTGGAGCGGGTGAGCAACGCAATGGGGTATATTTGTTAGAGCCATTGGTAGTGCACAAGCTAACCATGTTTCTTGTCGACAACTCGTCGGCTTTGGCACATGCGCATGGGTCATCCTTCGGAGTCCGTTTTGAGTATTATTCCAGTGTAGGAAGCGGCAAGGAGAAGGATTGTTTAAAATCTCCTTGTGACATTTGTCTTAGAGCAAAACAAACTCGGGATAGTTTTCCTTTAAGTAATAATAGAGCGGTTGACTCTTTTGTTTTGATTCATGTTGATTTATGGGGTGATTATCGCGTTAAATCTTCTTGTGGTGCATCTTATTTTTTGACTATTGTCGATGATCATTCTCGTGCCGTTTGGGTGTACTTATTAGCTGAGAAAACTGAGGTACCCGATATTGTTAGAAATTTTTGCTCTATGACGAACGGCAGTTTGGCAAACGAGTCAAAACCATTCGTAGTGATAATGGTACCGAACTACGTCCTTACGGCCTTATTTTCGTGACAACGGGATTTTGTTTGAATCATGTGTAATGCAGGTACCCCTCAGCCAAAATGGACGAGTTGAACGGAAACATCGCCATATACCGAATGTTGCCCGAGCTCTTCGTTTTGTGCCAATCCGCCTCTTCGTTTTTGGGGTGAGTGTGTTCTTACTTGCTTGTCATTTAATTAATCGCACCCCTACTCGTCTCCTTGAAGGAAAAACCCCATATCAAATTCTACATGGCAAACCTCCTCTTTATAGCCTTTTAAAAACTTTTGGGTGTCTTTGTTATGTTCATGATCAACGGAGAGATCGTGACAAGTTTGGTGAAAGAGGACGCCGTTGCGTGTTTTTGGGATACTCTTTTGGGCAAAAAGGGTGGAAGGTGTATGATCTAGAGAAAAGAAAATTTTTTGTTTCAAGAGATGTTGTGTTCTTTGAACAAATATTTCCGTTTAGAGATACTACACAAGAAGGACCGAATACTTTGGCACAAGATCAGCAATTTGATATTGCCTCTATGTCTCATCCGAATGTGGAGGTGACTTTGGCAGCTGAGGGTGAAGCAGTTGCCCAGCCGAGTGAGGATGAAGGTGTGATGCCGCAACCTGCTGTGACTGTGACCGAAACACCAGGAACTTCTACTGTTGTAGCCGAAACACCAGAACCTTCGGTTTTGAGGGGGAGTGTCCTTCCGGAAATTGAACAACTGGGTAGGGGTCATCGGGAAAAACAGGCACCTGCTTACTTGCAAGACTACGTTGTGCACACAGCTCAAATATATCCCCCTGCGTGTGCTTCATCTCCTTCAAAGTCTAAAGGTACTCGCTATCCTATACATAAATATATGAACTGTGATAGATTTTCTGTGCATCACCGTGCTTTCTTGGCAGCAGTTAGTACGGGTGTTGAACCTACCTCTTATCATGAGGCGGTAAAGGATCTCAAATGGCGGAAAGCTATGCATGATGAGATTGAGGCCTTAGAATCTAATAATACGTGGACCCTGCAACACTTACCACAAGGCAAACGGGCGATTGGATGCAAATGGGTCTATAAAATCAAATACAACTCCGACGGGACAGTCGAAAGGTATAAAGCTCGACTAGTGGTTCTTGGAAATAGACAAGTTGAGGGGATCGATTATAATGAGACCTTTGCCCCGGTAGCCAAGATGGTGACAGTCCGCACTTTTCTGACAGTTGCAGTTGCCTCCAACTGGGAACTCCATCAAATGGACGTGCACAATGCATTCCTCCACGGTGAACTGCAGGATGAAGTTTATATGAGGTTGCCACCCGGATTTCGTGATGATTCGGGTAAGGTATGTAGACTTCGTAAGTCTCTTTATGGTTTAAAACAAGCACCACGATGTTGGTTCTTTAAGTTGATGTCCTCGCTTAAGGGTTATGGTTTCCAACAGTCGGGTTCGGACCATTCTCTTTTCACTTACCGGAAGAATGGGTCAATATTAACTGTTTTAGTTTATGTTGATGACCTGATTGTTGGTGGGAATGACTCGGAATTGATTAGTAAGTTCAAGGCATACCTTGGAAAATGCTTTCGTATGAAGGATTTGGGTCTCTTGAAGTATTTTCTGGGTATTGAGGTTGCACGAAATAAAGAGGGGCTGTTTTTGTGTCAGCGCAAATATGCGCTTGATATTGTTTCGGAGTTGGGAATGCTTGGTGCCAAGCCGTCAGGGCTGCCACTTGAACAAAATCATCGCCTTGCTCTAGATAATGGTCCTCTTCTACATGCACCCGACAAGTATCGTCGGTTGATTGGGCGTTTGATCTACTTGACTATAACTCGACCGGAGCTTAGTTACTCGGTTCATATTCTTGCGCAGTTTATGCAGTCACCTCGTGTGGCTCATTGGGAGGCGGCATTACGGGTTGTTCGATACTTAAAGTCAAGTCCGGGTCAAGGACTCATGCTTCGGTCTGATTCTAATTTGCAGTTGACGGCCTACTGTGACTCCGATTGGGCCAGCTGTCCGCTTACACGGAGATCTACTACTGGCTACTTAATTTTTTTGGGGTCTTCGCCTATTGCGTGGAAAACCAAGAAACAATAAACCGTTTCTCGGTCCTCTGCTGAAGCCGAATATAGGGCACTTGCAGCTGCCACTTGCGAATTGAAGTGGCTTAAGGGTCTTCTTTTGTCACTTGGTGTCAGTCAACATGGTCCTATGCTAATCAGGTCTGATAGTCTATCTGCCATGCATATCGCAGCCAATCCCGTGCTCCATGAACGTACGAAGCATATTGAGATCGACTGTCACTTTGTTCGGGACGAGATACGCAATAAAAACATCGCTACCTCATATGTTCATACGTCTCAGCAATTGGCTGATGCTCTCACCAAGAGTCTTGGTGCTCTCCGATTACAGTCCTTTCTCACCAATTTGGGCGTTCGAGATCTTCACGCTCCAACTTGAGGGGGAGTATTAGGATGTATATTTGATATTTATCAAGTTACCACATTTACGGAGGATTCTTAGGCTTGTATATATCTAGTTGCCGTGTATATCTAGTTACCATAATTGTAGGTAGGAGTAATATATGTACGTTATTTTTGATATGGAAAAGATTAGAGATTGAATTTCTCAATAATTCTTCAGCAGACAAGACAAAAGTCAGTCGGGATAGAAACCTTAACAGAATAGTCATTGATTATGTCAAAAACGTTCGAATCATTACAAATTTAGTGGCATGTTGTATCATTTATGTTTGAATAGCCCGAAAAATATAAACAAACACGTAAACTAAGCCGAGACTTTACCGGCGAAGGCCCTCCACCGTGATAGTAAGTATTTGTGTTGTAGATATCAAATCAATTGACAATAGTTTAGGGTCAAGAGAATGCGTGTGTGAAACGTACCAAAATTATGTGAATTATGAATTGTATTTATAAGTGTAAGATGTAAAATCTATCTTTGAATAGCAAGTTGTGTGAGAGGATGGTTATAATCCTAGTTGGATTATAACTTCCCACAATCCTTATCTGAGTAGAATTGGATAATTGCCTTCTGTACATATTTCTACAAGGCATGCTACTCGTCATATGGTGTTGCTCAACATGTATGAATGATGAGGAAGCGGAGAGCAAGGGTATGGAAGCCCCTTTCATTGTTTTGATGTTGACCGAGTAAGCTCTGGTCGTCTTTTGTTGAGACCTAGGTCGGCCTTTGTAGGTGCCTTCATTGGCATGTTAGGGATGCCTCGTCGACATTTATAGGTGCCTTGGTCGGCATATGTGAATCCTGTACCTTAATCATTATATTCTCTCTGCTATGTATGGGTCAAAATAGTGGGAAATGACGAGTAGACATGACGAGCATAGGTAGGAAAGCCCACTCCATATGTCGTATTTGAGACTTGTATAGATTATATTTTGTGCCCAATCCATTGGGCCTTTCCCGGCTTATGACCCATAGTCGTACTTCGGTTTATACCGTTCAGTGGCCCCCGACTTTCTAGCTTGACTATGTCGAGGAAGAAGTGGTGCTCGACCTCGGCTTAAACATATACGAACGGGTTATTTCGAATCACGAGGAAACAATCATTTATCCGCCAGTTATTACACGTTGGGTGATGCGCCCCATTATTGACTAGACATTCTTTTTTGGAATACGCCAGAACATTAATGTGTAGAGGAGGAGGCGGCGCTTCACCCGTTTTTTGACCCATACCCGTTTTAGATCTGGGTATAAAAGGTCAAATCCATTTCTTTTTTACTCTTTTATCATTGTTCAATATTGAGAGAGGACTATAAGGTTGAAATCTGCAAATCGTGTTCTTGATTCTGTTCTTGGTTTTCTGAAGTTTGTGATTGAATCTTTCGTGTTTTTCATCACCAATCTTTGATTTCAGGAATAAATCCTCTTATTTATCTCGTTTTACTTTGTATTTTCTGGGTTTCGGTGTTTCTGTTCTTGGTGGTTTTATAAACCACCATTGTTGTACTTGTTCTAGAAGCTTCTTTGGGTGTTTATTGTGATTTCTTGGTTTTTTCCCCTTCCTAGCCATGGCAAGAACATGGAGAAGTAACACAAATTCCTTGTACTACTATCACACTCAAAACCTTAGAATTTACCAACGGATTGATGGTCCATGTATGATATTAAGTTTGGGTGAAATTGGAGAGATTTTGACGAGTTACCAATCTCCTAGAACCGACGTGCATTACCCTAGTTGGTTTAGGATTGACCACCTTAGTGTAGATTACCCCAATGTCGTGATGTTCAATGGTTGGTCAGAAATCATTGACCACATCAATCTTTATTACTTGAAGTCCAACCACATGGAGCGTCCTCTGTTGGGTAAGAATCCCTCCTCGGTTTTAGCTAATAGGACGGGGAGGGATACTATTCCTCGTCCTTGTCTTTCATATTGCCTTAGCCAAAACTGATCTCTGTTCTTTATTTATGCATCTATGATGGGAAGAGGAAGTAACACTGCTCGTCCTTCAACTGGTCCTTCTACCTCGGGCAGGACTGTAAATGCCTTTGTCGAGGGAGCCCAAGTTGGCAACCGAGGAAGGGGACATGCTCGGCCCAATCGTGGTAGGTCCAACACCCCTAGGCCTAGATCTTCTAAAGTCGGGGAACCATGATAGAGGAATTTCACTATAAGTATGGTGTGTCGAGGGAGGAATACCGACTTACCTATCTCCCTGGTGTACCTGTCCAAACCAAGAAAGCCTTGGATGACTTCTTATATAGTTTGAACTATATCCACTTCTTCTATAAACGATTCCAACTCGGCCTTCATCTCCCCCTCGATCCTTTTATTTGTGAATTTCTTGAGGATATGCAGGCTGTCCCGACTATGTAGGTGTCAATACCGTGTTCCTCACCGGCTTCATAGTGCTTTGTCGTAGTTTAGGGTTTGAGCCTTGCTTGTCGGCATTCCGCCATTTTTTCACCGTAAGCTACAAAGAGGACACTAGGGTCTTAGTGGTGAGGAGTGATCAGAACCAGTCCAAGTTGATCTACCCAATGTCTAGCAAGGTCTCAGGGTGGAATAACCACGTTACAAGGGTGGAGAGCCGACAAGGCTGGGAATTTGTTGCTCCCTCCAAGTTCCCTGGTGTGCCTGAACAAGTGTGGAGGCCAGAGTGGAGTAACGGCCTTATCGAAAGGTTGAAGCAATTTACCCAGGTGGGTACTCTGTGTTGGTCAAGTTTGGAGAGTGACCAAAGATACTATGTTCAGGCCGACATCATGCCAGGGCCTTTGGATGGTTTAGTGCCCCTCATCCCTGTTGTGAGAGGGAACATATTTCCAGACTGGAGGGTGAACCCCGATCTCGTCTTCCACGATGAATGTGATAAATGCAAACTATACGACGACATGTGTCTTGCCGAGGAGGGCATGATCGGCTGTAAATTTCTTGATTCTCGTCTTTTTATACTTGCATTGTTTTTATTTGTTGTTTCATCCCTCGTCGTCTTTTCACTAACTTGTCTTTCTTGTCTTTTGCAGTTTCAACTGAGGAGCAGATCAAGAAAATGGAGGAGGAAATATTGGATCCCCAAGCTCTCATGAAGTTAAAGAGGAGGACTTTATGCTCCTCGACCAAAAGCAAACGGTTCTCTGATGCCGTGGAGAGGCAGGCCGTCTGGCCAATAAGAAAGCTGGGGCCTTGCCCCTGAAGCCGGTGGCTAGCGCTGGTGCCTCCACCGAGGAAGCTGATGAAGGGAGGCCCATGCCGAGGGAGGTCAAGGATCCCAAGAAACTACCATCCCCAGGCCGAGGAATTCTTGAAGCATGCCGGCCTGGCAGAAACCGAAGAGGCCGATGCCTGCCAGAGGACCCCTGCTCAAAAATGGCAAAGGGTTGAAGTCAAGGTGGCAGGTTCTTCCAAGAGGGTGGCAACTTATCCGTCCTCGACTGCACTCTTTGCTCGGCATATAAAAACATATCCTGAAGTTGAGAAGTTTGTGCAGGAGGCACGTGAGGCTCCCATCTTAAAGGGCATGGACGTCCTTGCCCGTAAGGGCCCCCAGCAAAGGGTTGGTCGGGCTGTCACCTATATGTCAAGGGATGATGATCTTCTAGATCACTTCCTCAACACTAAGCCCAACATGGAAAGCTTAGCCAGTAGGAAGGGCCTTCTTTTGACCGAGGTAAGCCTTCTCGTCTTTTTCTCTTATCTTCCTCGTCATTATACACTTGTACTTTTTTCTGACAATTTTGCTTTGTTTTGTGTAGCTTGCCACGATCACAACTTATAAGGCCATAAAGGTCAAAGGCGGCTGAAGTCCACGAGCAGAAGCTCAAAAAACAAGCCAAGAAGGACAAGGCCGACCTTAAGAGGGCCGTGGAGCTCTTGAAGAACCTCCGCAATGATGCTGATTCTTTCAAGGCCGCGAAGGCTAAGGCCGAGGAGGAGGAAAAGGCGGCCAAGGGGGCACTGGATAAGGCCGAGGAGACCGCGAAGCTGAGGGAGATGGAGCTGGAAAACCAAAGGGTTGAGGCCCTCAAAATGGCCTAGGAGGCGGCATCCCGACTTAAGGAGTTGGAGGCCAGCATTCCCTCTATGGTGGCTGAGGCCATTGCTTGTTACAAGGCTAGTTCGACCTTTAAGCAAGCAGTGGCCGAGAAGATGACAACTATGTACTCTGACGGGTACTTGCACTTGGCCCGAAGGGCAATGGTGGATCATTCTATTGTTCTCAACCTAGATGGACTTGCTCGGCTTATCTGCCAAGATTCTTACAATGAGGTAGCCTAGTCCATGCACCCTCTCGTCCCCTTTTCTGGTAATGCCTTGAAAGTTATTTTTTCCCTCGATGCTCAGGCTAGCCGTCCTGATTGGGTTTCTCCTCCTTTTGATCCAAAAAATATCCACACGCTCATTGAGAAGATCAAGGACTAGGGCCTGTGTTCTGAAGACGAGGAGGAGAGAACCGAGGAAGCCCAGACCGACCAAGTCATCATTCCCCCTGCTGCTGCTGAACATGATGATCTTTTCAGGGGTGATGATCAAGCTTAGAGTCTATTTGATTTTATTTTATTGGTGTAATAGGGCCTCAATGTACTTCAACCTTCTTAATCAATATAATGGATTTTATTCAACACTTGTCTCTTTTTCTGTTTTTATATGAATTGTTATATCATTTTTTGAATGCTTGTATGTTGAGTGTATGCTGCATGTTTGTCTAAGTATCCAAGTCGAGGAGGAGTTGCTCGACATTTACCTTGATTCTTTTTAAACCGAGGAAGCTCATTCGGTCCTATCATGTAGGTAAATTGTAAGTTTAATCATTAAGCCGAGGAAGTTCATTCCGCCTTTATCTTTGTGAGTTTTACCTCTTTATATCGAGGATGGTCGTTCGACATAAGTTCTAGATAATTTTCTGAGAATTTATCTGTTTATGCCAAGGAGGTTATTTGGTCATAAGTATTAGATAATTTTTTAGGCTTTATCTCTCCATGTCGAGGAGGGTCGTTCGACATAAACCTTAGATATTTTTTTAGGTTTTATCTCTCCATGCTGAGGAGGGTCATTCGACATAGGTCTTATATAAATTTTTAGGTTTTATCTCTCCTTGCCGAGAAGGGTCATTCGACATAGGTCTTAGATAAATTTTTAGGTTTTATCTCTCCATGCCGAGAAGGGTCATTCAACATAGGTATTAGATAATTTTTTGAGGTTATATCTCTCTATGCCGAGGAGGGTCATTCGACATAGGTCTTAGATAATTTTTTGATTTTTATCTCTCTATGCTAAGGAGGGTCATTCGACACAGGTCTTAGATAATTTTTTGATTTTTATCTCTCTATGTTGAGTATGGTCATTCGACATAGGTGTTAGATAAAGTGTGAGATTTTATCCCTTCGATGCCGAGGAGGGGACTCCTCGTCTTTCAAAGTTGCTTTACTAGTCATTTTCCTTGATGAAAATTGAATCTTCATTAACTGAAACTGATTACATCAAACTGCAATCATATTTTACTTGAAAATAAAGGAAAAGACTAACAAGGACTAATCTATTATATTAAAAACTTACTATAAACTAATGATATTACTTCCGTATATGATCAAAATGCCACGGATGTTTCAGCTCTTGCCCATTTGGAGTCTTCATTCGGTAGGTCCTTTCTCTGATAACTTGAGTGATGATTTAGGGGCCTTCCCAGTTTGGGGAGAGTTTGTTTTGTTCTGCATTTCTGCCAGTATCTTCAATCTTTCTAAGTACCCACTCTCTAGCTTGTAATACTCTTTTGTTGACCCGTTTATCATGGTAGCTTTGGTCCTTTGTTTGTAGTTCACCATCCTCATCTGAGTAGCTAGTCTTTTCTAGTCTACTAGGTCTAGCAGCCTGTTGACCTTGTTGACTTGTTCATTGTAGTTTGAGTTTCTTGTTGTAGGTATATCCATCTCAGCTGGTGCCATAGCCTCAGATCTAAAGTTCAGTACGAATGGGGTTTCCCCGGTTGGCCCCCGGGTGGTTGTGCTAACTGCCCACAATGCTAAGGGATGTTCATCCAACCATCTATCATCACTTCCCTCTAGGTTCTTGGTTAGGGCTGTTAGCACCAACTTGTTGGCTGCTTCTGCTTGTCCGTTGCATTGAGGTCTGCTTACAGATGACTTGATGTGTCTGACTCCTAGTCTGTTCATTTCTGCTGTAAATGCCTTAGAGAATTGAAGACCATGATATAAGATGATAGTGTGTGGAACCCTAAAGCGACACAAAATGAAGTCGTGGACAAAGTTGATAGCATTCTCCTCTGTGATTTTGGCTAATGCTTTTGCTTTTATCCACTTGGAGAAATAATCGACTGCCACAATCACGTACTTGCAATTACCTCGGGCGAGGGGGGGGGGAGAGAAGGGTCCAATGATGTCGATTCCCCACATGTCAAATGGCCATGTATGTATTATGAGTGCTTGTTCCTGTTCCACTGCTGGCAGTCTAGGAATATCGACATATCTATGGCATTTGTCACACTTTCTATGTAGGCTTGTGCGTCATCTCTCAGGTTTGGCCAGTAATAACCTAGCGTGATGATTTTGTCAGCTAAGGTCTGGCCCACGGGTGACCACTGCAGATGCCTTGGTGGACTTATGCCCAAAGATTTTCTGTTTTATTGGGGTAGACACATCTTAGCAGGGGTTTTGTGAACGATCGTCTATACAGGATCCCGTTCCATACTGTGAACCATACTGATTTCTTCATGATGAGTCTAGCACATGTTTCATCCTCATGCAGTTGGTCCTTTTCAATGAAGTACATGTATTCATCTATCCAGAACTTCTCCTCCATATCTATTAGCATTACTCATAGTCTTTCGTAAGCAGGTTCTTCGGCAAAGACTATGAGTGGGTTAGAATCAGGATCTGCCACATCAATAGTTGCCAGTTTAGATAGAACATCTGCCACTTGGTTATCCTCTCTACCTATTTGACTTATTTCAAAAAATACCATCTTTTTCGTTATGTATAGGACAAGGTTTTTATACTTTGCAAGTATGGGGTGTTGAGTGTTGTACTCCCCCTTTATATGTTTGACTACGAGATGGGAGTCATAGAAGGCGGCTACTTTGGTTGCTCCATAGAAGGAAGCCAACTCTATGCCAATAATCATAGCCTCGTACTCTGCTTGATTATTGGAAGCAGGAAACTTGAATCTTCTTATGTCCTGGATGGTGTGTTCCCCATCGGGACTTGATAGTACAACTCCAGCTCTACTTCTTTCTTTAGTGGCTGACCCATCTGTGTATATGACCCAGCAGTTGGATGGAAGCTCGATGGTCGGTTCTTCCCCCGCGGGTTTTTACACTTACGTGAGGTGGGGTCGTGCTCACCTGTGAAGGTGATTTCAACCATAAAATCGACCAGAGACTGTGCTAGAAGTATCTTCCTAGGTTGGTATCTAATATCAAACTCAGTGAGTTCGATAGACCAATTAAGGAGACGTCCTGAGCAGTCCAACCTATGCAAGATTTTCTTTAGGGGCGCGTTCGTATACACAGTTATGGAATGTGTAGAAAAGTATGCTCGTACCTTTCTTGCCGCTATTACTAGGGCGTAGGCTATCTTTCTGCGTTGAAGTATCTGCTTTCCACATCTGATAATACCTTGCTGATATAAAAGATAGGTTTCTGAGTGGTTCTTTCATTACGAACTAGTACTGCAGCTATAGCATGGTCCGTGGCTGCTAGGAAGACGTATATCATCTCTCCAGTGAAAGGGTTGCTCAACAAAGGAGGGGATCCCAAGTACTCCATCAACTGTTCAAATGATTTTGAGCATTCAGATGTACATGAGAAGCTCGTGGTCCCCTTCAGGAGTTTGAAGAAAGGCAGCGATTTTTCTGTAGATTTTGCAATAAAGCTACTAAGGGTTGCTACTGTTCCGTTCAGCCTTTTAACCTCCTTGATGATGGTAGGTTCTTTCATGTCTATCAAGGCTTTTATTTTCTCCGTATTTGCCTCGATTCCTCTTTGTGATACCATAAAGCCTAGGAACTTTCCGGCTGTTACCCCGAACACACATTTACTTGGATTTAATTTCATGCTATTTGATCTTAGGTTATCAAAGGTTTCCTCCAAATCTGGGGTGCGGCTTCCATTCCTAGTCCTAATGACTATGTCATTGATGTAGGCTTCCATGTTACGACCTATCTGCTCCTCAAAAACTTTGTTGACCATGCGTTGGTAGGTTGCTCCCGCATTTTTGATCATGAAAGGCATCTTAATATAGCAATAAATTCCTCCAGCTGCCTGGAAGGCTGTCTTCTCAATATCTTCCTCGACCATTTTTATCTGGTGGTAACAAGAGTAGGCATCTAGCAAGCTGAGAGTTCTATTTCCAGTAATAGAGTCTACCAGCTTGTCAATTCTAGGGAGAGGGTAACTATCTTTCGGGCAAGCTTTGTTGAGATCTGTGAAGTCTACACACATTCACCACTTCCCATTATGTTTCTTTACCATTACAACATTGGCCAATGTTGTGATGGTCAAGAAACATAACGGGAAGTGGCGAATGTGTGTAGACTTCACTGATCTCAACAAAGCCTGTCTAGATTGATAGGTTTAGCAGACGGGTCGAATTTCAACTTGTGGACAACCACCTCTTCCTTTATTCCTCTCATATCCTCGACCTTCCAGGTAAAGACATCTAGATTGTTTTTCAGAAGTGTGATGATTTTCTCCCTTTCTTCCGGGGTGAGCTGGCCCCCGATTTTTATTTTCTGCTTTGGATAGTCGGGATTGAGTATGATTTCCTCCAGTTCATCTATGGGTTCCATTTCTGGATCATCTCGAAACTGCAAAGTTTCAATGATTATTTCTCTAAGCCTTCTTCCTTCATCACCGTTTATGTATAGATCTCCATCTCAACTAATTCTTCTACGTCCGGTAGCTATTGTCACGACCCTAGTCCTAGGCATAATTGATATATGCTTGAATTGGTAAATAGGGTGTGCATTTCATATTATTATATGTTTTGCATTTGGTTGATAGCAATTATGTGTTAGTTAGAATTTTATAACTTATATGATATATTAAAATGTTAATAAATTAAAAATAATTATTTAATGTGTAAATGAAAATATTAGGAGAGTGTAGTGAAATGATAATATTTGTAAATTTAACTAAACATTTCATTATAATCCTTAAGGTGCTTAAGTGTAAGAAATATAACTTAAAGGATTTAGTTGTTGAAATTGGTTAATAGGTGAAGGAGCTTAAGTGCAAATTTTAATGTTTATCTCCATGTTTATTGATGAAGAAGCTTCATTTTAACAAAACCTTTCTCCAGCTCAAGACTTGGTTCAAAAAGCAAAACCCTTGTTTTCTACTTAAAAATCCTTCCTAAATTCTAGAAAAATCCATTCGACGATCCACTCGCTTCGTTGTGTTCGGGAGAAGAAGGGGAGCAATTTTATCCGATTAAAGTTTTCAAGTTTTCATATTAATTTCAAGTAAGTTATTATATTTTTCCTTCCATGTCATGCTCATTTAGTGTGATAATTGTTGTGGTTGTTGTTTAATGGTTGAAGAGGATTTTTTTTGGATCATTTTCTTGAGTTTGGAAATAAAATGGTTTTGACTACCTTGGAAATGGTTTTGGTGTGTGTTGAAATGGTAAAATTGGTTTGTCTTAGTTGGAGTAGCTTGAGGTATTTTTGGGTTGTATTGCACTGAAGATTGGGACTTAGTATTGTTGGTTAAGCTGGAAAAAATGGACCTATACTTGTTTGCTGGTGTTGCTGATGTTTCAGCACTGAACCTGAGTTTCTGCTGAGGGCAAGAGTCGTGCCCTATGGCACGAGTCGTGCCATACAGTCGTTCCCGGTGGTGCCTTGGGTTGGACGGCTGTATCAGGTAGGGTGTTAAAGGGTCACGAGTCGTGCCCTGGGGCACAAGTCGTGCCCTGGCCAGTTTTGCTGAATTGTTTTCAAAGCAATGTAAGTCCAATTTTATAACATATATTTCAACCAATTGGACACTATGATTAAAGTACAACTTATGAACAACAAAAGGATGTCTTTATATACCAATTGTGATAATTGGAAGATGGTTAAATATTGGGTTAAAGTAGGTTGGAACCATTGTTTCCATTGAACCTAACTTGTTTAATATCTTTATATGATTGTTGATACATCCTTGAATGGTTATTATAAATGTGTAGACCTTATGTGTTTCACCTTTTACATTTGTTTGACATCTTTATGATGTGCTTAATTAGGGTTCCCTACTTTGAAATCCTAAGTTTAATTGAATTGGTTCAAGGATGGTTTAGCCTTTGTGCTACTTTTGATTGATACTTGTTATCATTTTGCTATGCTATATTGGTATGGTTCCCTACTTTGGAATAATCGGTTATTGTAAGCAAGTATTTTGTACTGTGCTTCTGTTTAAAGAATCAGTGGTACTTGTTTGTTGGGCAGTGTTATGGGATTATAATGGCACCGAGCCGAGTTCGTTATAATCCATACACTGGGTCCCTTTTGCCCTTGACCATTGGCCATGGTTTGGGTAGTGGGCTAGCTCCCCTTTTTAGGGTGTAGTCTAGTTGCACATTTGGGTATGACTTTGTGTCATAGTCCCCGTTTGTTGTTATTGTGATTGGGTTCGGAACCGCTTCTTCAGTCGTCTTTGCTGCCGGATCGTGATATCCATTTGAGGATGAAACCTTGGCCCAGTATCATTCTAAGTGTTGCATTATTGCACTTATGTGTTTTTATATATATCTTTCTTTGTGTTACCACGAATGTGATATATATATGATGAGATGTTGTTATATGATTTCATAATGTGATTGCATATCATATTGCTGCATATATAATAACTTGCTGAGATTTTTCTCACCCCCGTCCTTTTATTGCTTTCTTAGATAGAGCCGAGCCAGGGGATAGGACACATTGAGCACCGAGAGGGCGCCTAGTGGGGATTGTAATTTGAGAAAGGTATTTTGTAAGGTTACATTATGTAAATGTATAACCTTGGGTAGTATTCCTAGACTTGATATGTTGTCCTTATTTTGCAACTTTTAAAGGGATGTAAATATTTTATATTTTGGGAACCTATGTTCCTTGGTTTATAAAGGGTTGTAAATGGTTTGAAAGTTGTGTGAGTTAGTTTTTGAAGTTGAATGGTTTACCTTTAATGGCAATTTATGAAAGTTCTTTACGTTAAACTGGTTTTTGAAATTGATAACTTTAAGAAAGGACATTTTGAAAGTTTTTTTAGGGCGTCTTCGGGCGTGTCCCGGCGTGTGGCCAAGTAGGACCACGGTTCGGGGCGCGTCAGCTATCCTTGCCTCAAGTCAGGGTTGGCCCTCGAGTTCTGGCCTCTGACGAGATGAGGGGTTGTATCCGGGACGGACAGAATTGTATCACTGTTTTCGTGGATATCTAGAATCATGTGTTCCTCATCCTCTGCCTCAAAAATCAGATTCGGCCTAGAAGCTGGTCTTTGATAGTCTTTACATAGAGATTTTCGGATATTTCTCTGGTGTGTCTACCTCCACCTTTCTAGCATTTTTTGTGCTCTTCATCACATGCTCCAATAAGTCTATGGGGGTCACTCTCACGCATCCGATTATAGCACGAGTGGGGAATTTAGCTTGTTGGTCAGGGAGGGAGGCGACCAACCCAAGATTGCCTTGACTTGGAATACCTAGGATAGCGTGGTAGCAAGGTTCTAAAAAGCGCTAGGCGGATGCTAGGCGGTGGAGCCGGGCCTAGCGCATAGGGGCCTAAGTGGGACCGAGAATTTTGACACAAGGTTATAGAGCATATGCAAATTATAAATGTATTCCATCATCCACAACATAAACTAAGGTTAAGTCAAATTCAACCATGTGTTATTTGTTTTCATTTTCAATCCTTATAAAACGACGTCGTTTAAGGGTAACAGAAAAAATTTAAAAAAATAAAAAAATAAAAAAAATAAAAAAATAAAATTAAAAAAATAAAAATAATAAAAAATAATACTTAGACCGCCTAGGCCCGCCTAAATCCGCCTAGGCCCGCCTAAATTTGCCTAAACCCGCCTAAACCCGTCCAGACCGCCTGGTCCGCCTAGACCGCCTAGGCCCGCTTAGGACCGCCTAGACCGCCTAACGCCTAGTTGATCGCCTAGTGAAAAGTCGCGGCAACTGGACCCCGCCTAGCGCCTAGGCCCCGCCTAGGCGGTCGCCTAGCCCGCTTTTTAGAACACTGCGTGGTAGTCACTTGCCAGGTCCATGTCCACGAATGTTACTGTGGCCTCTGCTCGGAAGGGATGTTCCCCAACTTCTAGCAATAAGTCAATCATCCCCATGGCGCTGACTTTATGGTTGGTGAAGCCTTCTAGTCTTCCAGAGTATGGCTCCAGCATGCTATTCTTCAGATTCATCTTCTGGAAGGTAGAGTAGTATAGAATGTCCCTGGAGGCCCCCGAGTCAATGAGGAGTCTCTCGAAATCACAATTATCAATCCTCCCTTTGATTACTAGGGGTTGTTCATGAGCCGCTCGACTTACAGCCAGTTCATTAGGAGAGAAGCTGATGACTTCCTCTTCCTTATGTATCTAGTGGGGATGTGGCAGACCATACTTAGCTCAAGTATCTGATCTTTCAATTTTTTGTTGTAAACAATCTCTTCCCTTATAACATTGAGTTTAGCCCTAGGAGGCATGTCTTCCCTTTCATCATCTCTGTCATCGTCGTCTTCTATTCTTCGCTTGTTATCCTTTCGCGTAACATAGTGTAAGTACCCAAATTCGGATTGTCAAAATCCGTTAAAAGTTAGTCGGAATCCGTTAACTCGCCCTTTCCAGGTTAACCAGAACCCGTTAAGCTCCCCGTTCACAAGCCAACGAGACATCCCGGGACTGCCCCGTGCATCCCGACGTCAAAGCGTACTCAACACACGTTATCACACGTAAAAGTACATCTTTCCTCGAAAAACGCACTTTCCGGCACTTTTCGGGAGCGTTTCGGACATTTTCCGGACAGTTATTTAAAAAATGAACAAAACCAAAAATAACGGGACAAAAACCCTAGCCTAGGTGAGTCACAGGGGCACGTGGCACGCATGCCAAAGCTCACAAATCAATATCAATCAGATTTCAAGGTGAAAAGACCAAAATGCCCCTGAGATTGAGTGAAAGTCCATCCGGACGGTTGTACTTGAAAAACCAGAATTGCCAACAAGTCCACCAATTTTCCAAAATACCAAAAAACCTCCTGAAATTGAAGGAAAGTCCGTGCGAACTGTTTTGCAATTTCACCCTATAAATACAAGGGCTGTCAAAACATAAAAAGGAGGAAAAACTATAACACTCTTCACAAAACCCCATGACATAAACTGATCTCCCCCCTCCCGAGTCCCTTTTGTCTCGATTTGCATGAAAACCTCGTTTTTCGACCAAACACGAACCAAACAAACTCAAAACACTCTTCCAAACACCAAACCGTATCCCGTATACGTGAACCGAGTCAAAGAGTCAATCCCTAGCCATAGGTAACACACTCTCTCTCCCTAAACACTCGTTTTGCCTCGATTTACGCGTCAAACGCCACAATCGTTTCGGTCAAAGTTATTGAAATGTAGACGTAACGCCGTCTACGGGGTCCGATACGTTTTACCCCAAAATCATCTTCTCTCCCGTAAGAGAAGTAATCGTTCCGGCCCCGTTTTTTACGTTTATGTTATTTAAAGTCCAGATCGTTTGATCCGTCGATCGCAACTTTACAGTACGAACCGTTTGGTTCGTGATAGTCATTTACAAAATCCAGATCGTTTGATCCTTCGATACCGTTATTTAAATTATGCACCTTTACAACTCCGAGCCGTTTGGCTCGTCGATCGCATCTTTACTGTCCGGATCATTTGATTCCGTTGATATCGTACTTTAAATACTGTCATTTACCAGTCCGAGCCATTTGGCTTGTGATAGTATTTATTTATCAAAGTCCGAGTCGCAAAACGACTCGTCGATCGCATGTCATTTAATGCCTTTTTTCATAAAATTGGTAACAATGTAATGCCCGGTTCAAAACCGGAGTTCGTCATTCGAACTCCTTTTCAAAACGCGCAAAAGTGACGTTTGGCATCCAAACGCTCATTTTCAACTCAAAATCGACGTTTGACATTCAAACGCTCTTTTCCTTAAAATCAACGTTTGACACTCAAACTAAAGATTTAAACCTGTCCCTCACACCCTCTTCCTAAAAAATCTCAAAACCGACGTTTGTCATTCAAACGCTCGCTTTTTTCATAAATCAACGTTTGACATTCAAACCAAGATTAAGCTTGTCATTCAAGCCCCTTTTCAAAAAATGCAACGCACACACACGCACACAATTTCGAGAAAGGTAGAAAGACTCGTCATACGAGGCATTTCGGGTGACCTCCGTACACTCTTCCCGAAACGTAACGTGACCTCCGAACCTAACAATCTCTGGTCCTAAAAGCCATTTCCAAAGTTTGGGCTCATAATACAAAACGACACATTTTCAAAGCCATTTCCAAAGTTTGGGCTCATAATACAAAACGACACATTTTCAAAGCCATTCTCAATGTTTTGGGCTAAAAATACAAAAACGGCATGGCGACTACTCTCTCTCTCCCGGCGAGGTCCCAAGTTCCGCGAAAGATAACCGCTCGCCGCGCCTTTTCGCGCGCGATCCGGGTAATTTCGGTTGGCGACTCATTGGGAATATGATACTTTTTCAAAACTACCGTCGTTTTAAAAAGCATTCCAGTGGGTCAAACTTTCGTTTACCCTTCCTTGTTTTTGTGTGCGTGTGTTGTTCAAAACATCGAACGGTTTACAAAAAAAATGTGTTGCATTTTCATCCAAAATCATAACATGTTCGTGCATTCCCGTTCATACTTGATTTTCATGCTACATTTTGAACTGCGCATAAATTCTTTAAAACACATTCTGAAAATCTCTGTTTTACTCAGAAAATAATTTAGTTACCGCACACTACTTACACCGTCGCCTCGGTACACCGCACGCTACGCGCACTTGCCGCCTCGGTACACCGCACACTACGACCCGTAACTCGGGATGACCGTTCAGTTGCAGCTCGGTTGGTCTGCCGGAAACCTTTCGCGCGCGCACGGGGTCGTTCCAAACAGCCCATCCTAGCTCGTGTAAGCCATGCACTCTTTGTGTCACACTTTGTCCAAGACCCCGGTTGGTTTTTGGCTTAGTAAGTGTCATAATGCCCAAGTGTATGTTTTTTACGCTGGTCTCCCTCACAAGTCAAACTTAAAAGTCGAGACCAAAGGTCATTCCCGATCCGAAGTCTTAGCTTTTCAGCCTTGACTTTGACGCAGAGCCATGCCAAAAAACATACTCAAAGGTTCAATGTGACACCGTGTCACCAAACCCTCAACGTATGCACCGTGCCAGCCACAACTTGGCCAACGCCAAAAGCTAAGGCCCCTCACGCAAGCGAGTCAGGAGAGGTCATTCCAAAATTTCGGCACGATTTCTGCCTTAGCTTAAGGATGTTGACTTCGACCGTGGCCCGCGTGTCACATACGTTGGAAGTTTGCGTGACCAACTAGCCTTAAGTTCACTTTTTTCCTTTGTCGGTGGAACTCGCTTGCCCTATAGGACCCTCGCTCGGGATTGTCATCCCAGGAATACGATTCTACAGTGAAAAATGAGGGCTTATAAACATAGTGACGAGATCCACTGATTCGAGCCTTAGCTTAGTTGCGAAAAAGAAGACACGATCTTTTCCAACCGATTAGGACTTTGAGAAAATGCATTTTAAGTAAACATTAATTCCGGTAATCGCACATTGCACAAGCCCGAAACCACCGAGACAAATACCCTTTCGAAGCCTAAACCCTACCTTTCGTTCCCCCGGCAATGAGCAAAGAGTGATTCAGAATTCCGGGTCAGCGCCTCACCAGAATTACAGTTACGGCAGCATCAGACTGTTCTTCGGTTCCCTCAGTTCCTTCAGCCAGACTCTCCGACATGTCAAGCTCACCGAGAAATCATGACGGGAATGGAACCCCACCACCGGTAACAGATATGACACTGGAAGAAGCCATCCGGGCTTGTGAGGTTCACAAAGGCGTAAAGAAGATCAGCTGGTAATTTCGTGGTACATCTTCTTCAATGAGCGACGTATAGCAGCCTATCCCCTGGCCCAGACGGCTAGATTCGTTCCGATCGAGGACGACGAGCCTCCCGATCAACTCCTCAAACCTTCAACCAGGTTCCTCCCCCGCCCAGCTTACGGTATGCCTTGAGCCAAGGAAACAAAATTTCGACTTAGACTTCATGTTGCCACCTCTCGAGGCACCCCTATCATATACGGCCAAGCCAAGTATTACTCCCATCAACTTTTCGGTATAACCAGCGCACATTCGCCGGACCATCTCAAACAGATGTCAATATCCTCCAATACCCTCCCGGTTCAACCCATTGCCTATACACGAACCTCAATATGCCGGGACAAACCCCGATACACCGTAAAAGGCCTCCATATACCCACATATATCAAGCCTTCCACCTCCAATTACCGCCGCTCATATGGCAAGACCCGCGCCGAACCTCAAAGTCCACCACCGGACCCGGCCACGACCTCGGATGGTCGAACGAGATGAAAGACCTAAAAGCCGGCATAAGCGGCTCAAAGCAAGAAACGCTCAAATCTACAGATCCGGGAATGGTCACGCCTCTCCCTGCTAAATTCAGAATGCCGGAAATGGACCGATTTGACGGAACCGAATGTCCACAGACGCATGTTGATACCTACGTTCTCGGAATGAGAGCAAAAGCAGCAAACCCTCCGGCCAAATGACCGATCATTTCCAACATACTCTCAAGAGTTACAGCGCTCTTTTGAAATTACTCGAGATCCAGCTCACGCAAGGAGCCCCGACATCTCGTATTGTCGGGAGGTGTCTCGCTGCGGTTTTGCTTGTAGAGTCGCCACACCATTTTGATTAAGCCCAAAACATTGAGAAAAGGCATCTGTTTAAAAATTGTTGTTGTGTGATGAGATTTTTTAGTTCGGAGGTCAGGTTACTCCTCAGGAAGAGAATATTAGAATATTAGAGCTCACCCGAGTCGCCTCATAAAAATGAGTCTTTCGATACCCCTTCTTTCTTTAACTGTTGTGTGTGTGTGTGTGTGTATATGCTTTTAAAAATGCAAGCTGTATCGAATGTCTACATTGTACACTACGTATTGAAATGTATTGAAATAGTGTAGGAAGGAAGCCTTACCAATGTTGGTTCGTGTCTGTCTTCCGGTGGGGAATAGTGTTTAAGGATGGAATAGTATTCCGGGATAGACCGGGATTGCTTCGGGATGTGCCGGTTGTTTGCGGACAGAGCTTCGACGTGCCTCGGGATTGTCAGGTGTGCACTCAGGCAGAGTTTCGACGTGCGTTGGGATCGCATGGATCGTTGACTAGATTCGGACAGAGGTTCGTCGTGCGTGGGGATCGTCGGTTGCATTCGGGCAGAGTTCCGACGTGCGTCGAAATCGTCGGTTTGGCTCGAAAAGGGCCGGGATGCCTCAGGATAGACCAGGAAAGGCTTTGAAGTACCACGAGGGGCCTCAGAATACCTTAAGAGTGCCTCGGGGCAGTGCGGGAGCATCTCGGGAGCACTCGGTAAGGCTTTGGAGCACCGCGAGGGAGCTCGGAAGGCCCGGAGAAGGAATTTAAAGGGACCGGGAGTGCCAGGGTCTTAGAAGGGCGGCTGAAGGCTTAGGGAGAGAGGAGAAGAGGGAGAGGTGTAAAATGAGGGAGGGGGAGCCCTCTATTTATAGTTTTGGAAGGTCCGTACGGACCTTCCATGAAAACCAAAATTTTAATTTTCCCAGATTTGAGGGAATAATGTGGAATTTAAGAGGATTTTGTCATAATTATGTCTGGTTGCAAAGAGGTCCGTATGGATCACCTTTCATGCAAAGAGGTTCGTACGGATCATCCATGCTTTTCCAAAATTTCCAAAATTCCAAAAAAGTCCTTTTGTGATTTTTTGTCCCAGAGAGGCCCCCCTTGGTTTGGTTGGTGTTGTTTTGGGTTTTTGAGGGTTTTTGAGGGTTTTTTGATGGTTACGGGTGTTCGAGACTGCATTTGCGTGAGTCTGCGGTGTTTCCCGTGCATTTGGAAGAGGGTGATCCAGATTGGGGTACTTACAGAAGCCCCTCGACGACGTCACTTACAGAGGAAGTGGGGTCGTCGATAAGATAAGGGTCCTGATCTGGATCACATGCTGAGAGAGAAGGTGACCGTGTAGGTCGGTTTGTGAGGACGTGGCAGTGTCCTGTTGTGTGATCGTTTAGGTCAGTTGGCTGGACTCTGTGATAGGATTCCTACATATCCCTGGCGGGAATCAAGCCTGATCGTAGTTCGTGTGGGTACGTGGACGTGTCGATGTCCTGTGGATGACCGTTTAGGTCAGTTGTGAGGACGTGGTGGCATCCTGTGTGGCCGTATAGGTCGGTTATGAGGACGTGGTGGCATCCTGTGTGACCATTTAGATTTGTTGGCTGGACCCTGTGATAGGATTCCTACGTATCCCTAGCGGGAATCAAGCCTGATCGTAGTTCGGGTATGGGGTGAGTGTTGTAGTGTACGAGGATGTGTGATATCCTTTGATTTAGATTCTGTGCGTGGACGTGGTGGTATCCTGTGGGTGACTGTTTAGGTCGGTTGGCTGGACCCTATGATAGGATTCCTACGTATCCCTAGCGGGAATCAAGCCTGATCGTAGTTCAGAGGTGTGAAGTGTGTATTGGCGAACGTGGTGATGTCCTGAGTTGAAGTGACCGCTAAGCTCGACTGTAAGGACGTGGTGGTATCCTAAGGTGACCGTTTAGGTCGATTGGCTGAGGTTGTGTTGTTATGAAGACGTGTCTAGGAGTATGAACCTAAATTGGGACCTAGTTCAGGAGTATGACCTAAGTTGGGACCTAGTTCAGGAGTATGACCTAAGTTGGGACCTAGTTCAGGAGTATGGCCTAAGTTGGGACCTGGTTCAGGAGTATGACCTAAGTTGGGACCTGGTTCGAGTATGACCTAAGTTGGGACCTAGTTCACAGTATGACCTAAGTTGGGACCTAGTTCAGAGTATGACTTAAGGTGGGACATAGTTCGGGAGTATGACCTAAGTTGGGACCTAGTTCGTGAGTATGACCTAAATTGGGATCTAGTTCAGAGTATGACCTAGGTTGGAACCTAATTCAGAGTATGACCTAAGTTGGGACCTAGTTCAGAGTATGACCTAAGGGAGACTTAGTTCGGGAGTATGAACCTATATTGAGACTATTCTAAGACGTCCTGGACCTAAGGGAGACTTATTCTAAGGCGTCCTGGACCTAAGGGAGACTATTCTAAGGTGTCTCGACCTAAGTTCTTTGAAATGCCGAGGACGCTACGGCATTTTTTACCGAAGTCACGAAATGATGAAGACGCGATAGTGCCTTTGTCCGAACTTACGGTGAGGTGTGGTGGCACCTCTGTCGGAACTTGCGGTGAGGGTGAGGTGGCGCCTCTGTGCGAATTTAGTGTGAGGGCATGGTGGCGCCTCGTCCGAACTTGGTGAGGCGAGGTGGCGCCTCTGTCCGGACTTGTGGTGAGGGCGAGGTGGTGACTCTAGATTTGTGGTGAGGGCAAGGTGGGCGCCTCTGCATGGACTTGTGGTGAGGGAGAGGTGGCGCCTTTGTACGGACTTGCGATGAGGTGGGCGCCTGCACTTGCAGACTTGTGGTGAGGGCAAGGTGGCGCCTCGGATCAAATTTGTTGAAATGTTTGAGGATGTGGGGTGCCTCGGCTGAGTTGTTGTTGAGGTTTGAGGATGTTGGGTGCCTCGGGTCCGGACAAGGAGAGGAGGGATGGCTCGTCTTCTTTTTCCTTCTTCGTTCGACTTCGCGAACGTCTTGGAGTATCCGGTCGAGGAAGGTGCCGAGTTCACCGAGGATGATGAGGTAGGCCGGCGGAGGCACCGAGATGTGGGAGTCTTTACCAGCGGTGGTGCAACGATGACTCGCAGTAGGACTCTTTTTTTTTCTTTTCGTGCATGTTGAAGTAGAGGAGAGAGCAACAAAATATTTGTATTTATAGCACAAATGTATTCACATGTAATGAACTCTTTTTATTTTTGCTTTAGGGGTTGTTTCTACTCCCTTTTTTTTATGTTCTCGTGCATGATCGTACGAGCTTGAAATGTTCATGGTTAGTGTATGGTGGCCGGAAATGGCTTTGTGTAAGGCTTTTGAGCAGCTTGGGTCTGAAGGAGCTTCTTTGGCAGGCTTTCTTGAGCGATCAAGGAGTGATGTCTCCTCGGGACGTGTTTGTTGATGGTGGTCATTGCATCACAGTTACTGTAGAGACATCGTTCCCTTTAGTTTCGGGGGAGACTTTCCACTGCATAGATCGCTTCTGGGCAGATGGGGAATCCAGGTTCATGCATGGCGGAAGCCCCCGCTTTGGTCACTTTGTGGTTGCGAGAGAGGCTTCAAGCAATGCCCGTGGCTTCCCCGACATCTTTTTAGTACGCTGAGACATTTGCTTAACAAATGACCATTGGGTCTTGGAGACGGATCGCCGCCTGGGTAAAGGCGTGGATGGGCTTTGACGCTAAACACGCATCACCACCTCCGTCATGGGTTCTCATTTGGGAATTGAGACTAGGAGGGCCTCTGTCGTAGAAGGTTCCTATGTTGTCGAGTTCCGTGTTCGCTCTTGGTCCTCTTCTATGTTCCAACGCTTGTTTCCGTGCAGTTCGGGAGATGAGGCAGTGGAGCCTTTGGCTGGGCCGGGAAGGCATTGCC